>QCXZ01000137.1:53826114-54379304 GCA_025024175.1 Rhyzopertha dominica
TGCTATTAATGAAAGTGTTGATTTTGATGTACCAGGATTGTTCATTAACTCTTCGTTAAATTTTTGGATATATTCGAAAATTGTGTTTGTTTCGTTGACGTTAATTTCGACTCTAGAAAGGGCGTCAGCATTGGAGTTTAATTTTCCTTTTTTATAGTGAATCACATAGTCATATTCTTCCAATTTAAGTCTCCATCTAATTAATTTGGAATTTGGTTCTTTTAGTGACATAAGCCATTGGAGAGGCTTGTGGTCTGTAATTATATTAAAGCGTCTTCCAAAAATATAGGGTCTGAAATATTTAACGGCATATACGATTGCAAGAAGTTCTTTCTCAATTGTAGAATAATTTTGTTCACTTTCGTTTAAAGTGCGCGACGCGTACGCAATTGGCAAATCTTGACCTATTGGTCCTTGTGACAATACGGCTCCAATCGCTACATTGCTGGCATCGGTGGTGAGATTGAATGGTTTTGAATAGTCTGGATATTGAAGTATTGGTTCGTTGATAAGAAGATTTTTACATCGATTGAAACATTGAATGAATTCGTCGTCATGTATGATTTCTGCTCCCTTTTTAAGGCATTTAGTCAGTGGTTTGGTGATGTGGGCAAAATTGTCAATGAATTTTCGGTAGTAGCCTAAAAGTCCGAGGAAAGCTTTAATTTGTTTTGTGGTTTTTGGAATTGGAAATTGTTTGATTGCTTTCACTTTATCCGGGTTAGGTTTAATTCCATCTGGCGTTATAATATGGCCAAGATAAGCAACTTCTCGTCTAAGAAATTCAGATTTGTTTAACTCAATTTTGAATTTGGTGTCGCGGAGTCTTTGGAAAACTGTTCTCAAATTATTGATATGCTCTTGTAAAGATACGCTAAAAATAATTATGTCGTCAAGATAGACAAGGCATTTTTCATTTTGGATTCCTCTCAGAACGTTATCCATAACCCTTTTGGAAGGTTGCCGGCGGCGTTCTTGAGGCCAAAGGGCATGCGCAAAAATTCATAAAGGCCAAATTCTGTCGAAAATGCGTTTTGGTATATCATTTTTATTCATCTCTATTTGATGGAAACCACTAGCAAGATCAAGCGTAGTAAAATATTGACAACGGCCTAGTTTATCAAGGGAGATCATTGATATTCGGGAGAGGATATTTATCATCGATAGTCTTTTCGTTTAGGCGTCGATAATCATGACGACTCTCCATTTTTGTTACCTGTAGCGTCAAGCTTCTTTGGAACTACCCATATGGGTGAGGACCAAGGCGAATGACTGGGTGAATCAAATTTTGATCAAGCATTTTTATTTATCTGTTTATGTACCTCTTCTTTATGAATCTGGGGGTACCGGTAAGTTTTAGAATAGACAGGAATTCGTCAGAAGTACGTATGAAATGTTTTATTTGATTTGTAAACGTTAACGGGTCGGATTCATTATAAAAAATGTCGGCATATTCCGTGCAAATATCTATTATTACTGTCCTTTCTTCCTCGTTAAGGTGGTTAAGACGTAATTTGGATAAATCTAAATTTGGTTTCTTGTTAAAAGGTTTGACATTTAAGTTATTAAAGTTGGATTCCTGATATATAAATTTTTCGACTGGTAAAGGTTCTGAAAAGTCTAGAGAAATTTCCTTTTCGTCTTTATTTAAAACTGTTGTCAAAGCGTAGCCATTTTTGGCAATCGTGATACATTCTGGAATTTCACAACTGTGCAATTTTGTGTGGGGAATTATAATTTCGCCATTCTGGATAGAAGTCCTAACTTTGATAACTTTTTCAACTCTAGGTTCAATTGTAACGGAATTAATTTGGTTTTTTATTATTTGGTACTGTAGTTTAATTTTTGCGTTGGGCGTTATTAAGTAACCGGTTTCGAAATCTAATTTTGCTTTTAAGATTTTGAGATTATCTAGTCCGATTAATCCTCTGAAAATATTATGAAATTTGAAAAAGGTGAAATTTCATGTGTGAATTAGGAAGATTAAAGATTTTTGACATGGGCATCCATGCACCATATTTATGCGCTGATTCTGAAAACACGCTCGTAATTATAAATGGATCATAATGAATGGTCTGCGGAAATAGTTGATGAGCTACTTCCGGGTCTATAAAAGATTTTGTGGCTCCAGTATCTACAAGCAACTTAAGATTATATTCCGGTATTACTATGTATGGTAACTTACTTAAATTATCGTCATTAAAATTAATTGAAATTACGTTGTCTCGGTTGGAATGTTGGCTTCGTAAAAATTTTCGTTTTGTATGAGATTTTCTTCATCAAAGGTTTCTAAATTTTTCGGATTTATTGCTTCGTCATGAAAATATTGATTATTTGATGAACTAATCGGCGGACACACATCAGGTTCGTCTTGAATAGTTTCTGCATTGAATAATTCTTCTGACATAAAGTTTTGGTTATTTTGAGCTGTACGAGGTGCAAATGTACGGCCTGTACTAACACTCATTGGGGTTGGTTTGTAATCTGGTCTATAATTTGGATTTGGCCTGAAAACATTTTTGTTTTGAGGTTGAGGCGGTTTTTTGAACACTTGAGAGTTCGTTGGATAATTCCTTTGAACTGGTCGTGTTTCGTACTTAATAGGTTGCGAAGGAAATGAACTTCTGTTGTTACCTATCGGTACTGATGGATTAAAATTTTTAGTCGAAACATCCTTTTGGCAATAACGGATGTTATTTTCTTCATTGATATATTGTAAAGCAATTTGTAGAGTACCTGGACGCATAGCGCGGACAGAACTACCTAGCGGCTCTTTTAATCCTGCCAAGAAAGTTTTCAGTGTTAAATTATTGTACAAAGTTCGTTTCGTTTCCTTGCTCGTTGCAAGTGTTTCATGTGAATCTACATACGAACACAAGAGATTCAAAAGATGTATACATTTTTCGTAATATTGAAGTGGTGTTAAATTATTTTGTTTTGTGAGAACGAGATCTCTGATAAGGCAAACTTCGTCTCTTTGATCCGAGAAATTTCTGCTTAGTGCTAATTTTAGATCTTCCCAAGTCGTACATGTTTGGGTGTTCACGGCAATTTTTGCATTTCCTACTAGTTTATTCTGTATCGATCTGAATATGTAAGTATTTAAGAAATTGTTTGGATTTTGTCTGTCACAAAATGTATTTACAATCGAGTCAGCACTCGCGATGAACTCATTTAGTTCGCCTGGATTTCCCGAGAATGTGGGAACACAGTTAAGATATTCTGTTTTAAATTCCATAACTGATGCTAAGCTTATAGAATTTGAATTATTAGCGGTTTGAATGGAATCTTTGTTTTCGTCTTGTAGCGATAGATTTTCCAATAACTGTTCCAGTTCAGTCATATAACAAAATCAAAACTGTACTTACATGCACGCGAAGACAGAAGCTTGGTGCAATCCCATTAGGTTTCCAGGAGGATGATCGCAGCTATCCACGGTGGATTGTATTCGCTGATTCCTCTGGTTGTTGACCTTTGGAGATTTTTCGGTACGGCGGATATCTTCGGTAAACCGTTAAAACGGACGGCACTGCGCGATGCAAAACCCCGAAAAGATATCCTACTGACTGCGCCAGTTTACTTTATTTGAGAATGATGACAATGATCTGTACGATACAAACGGTTACATCAGACTAACTTTTAATTCTAACATTATGCAGCATCTGTAATATGATAGCAGAGGTACGTGAGATAAGCATGAGAACGTAATAACAACAGGTTCCCGTAAGAGCAATGACATAACTTACATGCAACTGCTTAAGGTAGAAGTTACATAAAATTGTACTGTAAGTTATGTCATTGCTCTTACGGGAACCTGTTGTTATTACGTTCTCATGCTTATCTCACGTACCTCTGCTATCATATTACAGATGCTGCATAATGTTAGAATTAAAAGTTAGTCTGATGTAACCGTTTGTATCGTACAGATCATTGTCATCATTCTCAAATAAAGTAAACATTTTTTAAAAACAGTTTTTCTAAATGAAAACCTGTAACTGGCGCAGTCAGTAGGATATCTTTTCGGGGTTTTGCATCGCGCAGTGCCGTCCGTTTTAACGGTTTACCGAAGATATCCGCCGTACCGAAAAATCTCCAAAGGTCAACAACCAGAGGAATCAGCGAGTACAATCCACCGTGGATAGCTGCGATCATCCTCCTGGAAACCTAATGGGATTGCACCAAGCTTCTGTCTTCGCGTGCATGTAAGTACAGTTTTGATTTTGTTATATGACTGAACTGGAACAGTTATTGGAAAATCTATCGCTACAAGACGAAAACGAAGATTCCATTCAAACCGCTAATAATTCAAATTCTATAAGCTTAGCATCAGTTATGGAATTTAAAACAGAATATCTTAACTGTGTTCCCACATTCTCGGGAAATCCAGGCGAACTAAATGAGTTCATCGCGAGTGCTGACTCGATTGTAAATACATTTTGTGACAGACAAAATCCAAACAATTTCTTAAATACTTACATATTCAGATCGATACAGAATAAACTAGTAGGAAATGCAAAAATTGCCGTGAACACCCAAACATGTACGACTTGGGAAGATCTAAAATTAGCACTAAGCAGAAATTTCTCGGATCAAAGAGACGAAGTTTGCCTTATCAGAGATCTCGTTCTCACAAAACAAAATAATTTAACACCACTTCAATATTACGAAAAATGTATACATCTTTTGAATCTCTTGTGTTCGTATGTAGATTCACATGAAACACTTGCAACGAGCAAGGAAACGAAACGAACTTTGTACAATAATTTAACACTGAAAACTTTCTTGGCAGGATTAAAAGAGCCGCTAGGTAGTTCTGTCCGCGCTATGCGTCCAGGTACTCTACAAATTGCTTTACAATATATCAATGAAGAAAATAACATCCGTTATTGCCAAAAGGATGTTTCGACTAAAAATTTTAATCCATCAGTACCGATAGGTAACAACAGAAGTTCATTTCCTTCGCAACCTATTAAGTACGAAACACGACCAGTTCAAAGGAATTATCCAACGAACTCTCAAGTGTTCAAAAAACCGCCTCAACCTCAAAACAAAAATGTTTTCAGGCCAAATCCAAATTATAGACCAGATTACAAACCAACCCCAATGAGTGTTAGTACAGGCCGTACATTTGCACCTCGTACAGCTCAAAATAACCAAAACTTTATGTCAGAAGAATTATTCAATGCAGAAACTATTCAAGACGAACCTGATGTGTGTCCGCCGATTAGTTCATCAAATAATCAATATTTTCATGACGAAGCAATAAATCCGAAAAATTTAGAAACCTTTGATGAAGAAAATCTCATACAAAACGAAAATTTTTACGAAGCCAACATTCCAACCGAGACAACGTAATTTCAATTAATTTTAATGACGATAATTTAAGTAAGTTACCATACATAGTAATACCGGAATATAATCTTAAGTTGCTTGTAGATACTGGAGCCACAAAATCTTTTATAGACCCGGAAGTAGCTCATCAACTATTTCCGCAGACCATTCATTATGATCCATTTATAATTACGAGCGTGTTTTCAGAATCAGCGCATAAATATGGTGCATGGATGCCCATGTCAAAAATCTTTAATCTTCCTAATTCACACATGAAATTTCACCTTTTTCAAATTTCATAATATTTTCAGAGGATTAAT
The DNA here is from genome assembly GCA_025024175.1 of Rhyzopertha dominica. NCBI lineage: Eukaryota > Metazoa > Arthropoda > Insecta > Coleoptera > Bostrichidae > Rhyzopertha > Rhyzopertha dominica. The sequence continues at coordinate 53,831,766 of QCXZ01000137.1, forward strand.
CGGACTAGATAATCTCAAAATCTTAAAAGCAAAATTAGATTTCGAAACCGGTTACTTAATAACGCCCAACGCAAAAATTAAACTACAGTACCAAATAATAAAAAACCAAATTAATTCCGTTACAATTGAACCTAGAGTTGAAAAAGTTATCAAAGTTAGGACTTCTATCCAGAATGGCGAAATTATAATTCCCCACACAAAATTGCACAGTTGTGAAATTCCAGAATGTATCACGATTGCCAAAAATGGCTACGCTTTGACAACAGTTTTAAATAAAGACGAAAAGGAAATTTCTCTAGACTTTTCAGAACCTTTACCAGTCGAAAAATTTATATATCAGGAATCCAACTTTAATAACTTAAATGTCAAACCTTTTAACAAGAAACCAAATTTAGATTTATCCAAATTACGTCTTAACCACCTTAACGAGGAAGAAAGGACAGTAATAATAGATATTTGCACGGAATATGCCGACATTTTTTATAATGAATCCGACCCGTTAACGTTTACAAATCAAATAAAACATTTCATACGTACTTCTGACGAAATTCCTGTCTATTCTAAAACTTACCGGTACCCCCAGATTCATAAAGAAGAGGTACATAAACAGATAAATAAAATGCTTGATCAAAATTTGATTCAACCCAGTCATTCGCCTTGGTCCTCACCCATATGGGTAGTTCCAAAGAAGCTTGACGCTACAGGTAAACAAAAATGGAGAGTCGTCATTGATTATCGACGCCTAAACGAAAAGACTATCGATGATAAATATCCTCTCCCGAATATCAATGATCTCCTTGATAAACTAGGCCGTTGTCAATATTTTACTACGCTTGATCTTGCTAGTGGTTTCCATCAAATAGAGATGAATAAAAATGATATACCAAAAACCGCATTTTCGACAGAATTTGGCCTTTATGAATTTTTGCGCATGCCCTTTGGCCTCAAGAACGCGCCGGCAACCTTCCAAAGGGTTATGGATAACGTTCTGAGAGGAATCCAAAATGAAAAATGCCTTGTCTATCTTGACGACATAATTATTTTTAGCGTATCTTTACAAGAGCATATCAATAATTTGAGAACAGTTTTCCAAAGACTCCGCGACACCAAATTCAAAATTGAGTTAAACAAATCTGAATTTCTTAGACGAGAAGTTGCTTATCTTGGCCATATTATAACGCCAGATGGAATTAAACCTAACCCGGATAAAGTGAAAGCAATCAAACAATTTCCAATTCCAAAAACCACAAAACAAATTAAAGCTTTCCTCGGACTTTTAGGCTACTACCGAAAATTCATTGACAATTTTGCCCACATCACCAAACCACTGACTAAATGCCTTAAAAAGGGAGCAGAAATCATACATGACGACGAATTCATTCAATGTTTCAATCGATGTAAAAATCTTCTTATCAACGAACCAATACTTCAATATCCAGACTATTCAAAACCATTCAATCTCACCACCGATGCCAGCAATGTAGCGATTGGAGCCGTATTGTCACAAGGACCAATAGGTCAAGATTTGCCAATTGCGTACGCGTCGCGCACTTTAAACGAAAGTGAACAAAATTATTCTACAATTGAGAAAGAACTTCTTGCAATCGTATATGCCGTTAAATATTTCAGACCCTATATTTTTGGAAGACGCTTTAATATAATTACAGACCACAAGCCTCTCCAATGGCTTATGTCACTAAAAGAACCAAATTCCAAATTAATTAGATGGAGACTTAAATTGGAAGAATATGACTATGTGATTCACTATAAAAAAGGAAAATTAAACTCCAATGCTGACGCCCTTTCTAGAGTCGAAATTAACGTCAACGAAACAAACACAATTTTCGAATATATCCAAAAATTTAACGAAGAGTTAATGAACAATCCTGGTACATCAAAATCAACACTTTCATTAATAGCAAACGTAGACGAATCAGATCTTGCTAACGATCTCCCGTCTGTAACACAACATTCAAACGATAATGAAGAACCAATTGTCCAAATTCCTATTACAGATTCCCCATTAAATGTAGCGAAAAATCAGATAGTTATGCAGTTCGTGGCGCATTCACCTGCTAAACCAAGAATCGAAAAGTTCCATGATCAAAGACAACGAATCACCGTCCAGCTGTCAACTCAAAATTTAGAACGTGATTTAGTAACGTTTATAAAGGAATACATGGTACCGAAACCAGCATATTATATTTATTTAGAAAAACAAAATTATTACGAGAAAATTTGTGAAATCATCAGGAAAAACTTTAAATGGCCGTCTTATAATTTAAGGCTTACCATAACAAAATTAATAGATGTTCAAGATAAAGATGAAATCGAACAAATTATCGAAAATTACCATTTAGGCAAAACCAATCATCGAGGTACCGAAGAAACGTACATAAAACTCAAAAATGTATATTTCTGGCCGAATATGAAAGATACTATTCAAAATTATATCAATCACTGTGAAATATGCCAACGCGCTAAGTATGAAAGAAATCCACTAAAACCAGAACTAAATATTACACCGACAGCTAGCAAGCCATTAGAAATTATACACATCGATACATTTCAAGTCGAAAAAACTAAATTTCTAACAATAATTGACGCATTTTCAAAATATGCTCAAGCATACTACATCAGTTCCCTAAATCCCGTAGATATTACAGATTCATTCATAGACTTCTTTTCTCATCATGGTATACCAAAACTCATAATTGTAGATAACGGAAAGGAATTCAAAAATGTTGTAATTCAAGAACTGTTGGAACTACACAAAATTAAAATACATTTCACCACGCCACATAATCCTGACTCTAATGGACAAATTGAAAGATTACACAGTACTTTACTAGAACACATCCGTATATTAAATGCTTCCGAGACCCACAAAGATAGTATTCGAACAAAAATGAAATATGCCATAATTGGATATAATAATTCAGTACACTCCGCTACCAAATTAAAACCGATCGATATCATTAATGGTCATATCACCACAGAAACACCTTTAGATGTAGACATTAACAAAACACTCATGAGTATTTACGTCCAAGATCATAGAGATGCTGCCAAAGCTATTTATAAGGAAATTAATAAAAAATTGATAGACACCAAATCTAACGTGATAGGTAAACGTAACGAAACTAGAGAAACAGTTACGCTAGACCCAGAACAACCAATCTACGAAAAATCATATGCAAGAAATAAAACTGGAAACAAATTCCAAGAACCAACTGTTTTACAAGCAGTTAACCCTAATCGTAAGATAGCTTTTACTCCTCGCGCTAAAATACACTTTAGTAATATACGGAGACCGTTTAAAAAGAAACGATCTTCAAAATAAACTGAATGATTGTTTCAGGTTAGCTTTGCTTCATGCTTCGCACACACAAATCACAGTCAAGAGCTTACAAAACAACCCTGGACTCCTTCCAGTAAAATTAGGAACGGCCAAAATACAGGAATACTCTCACCGCTTGATACATTATTATGACCTTAATCCGTTAATTGCTGAAATCTCTAAATTAAACGATAAGTATCTAAATTTAATATCATCCGTGGACAAAAATCCTAAATATAAGCTTGAACTAAGTAATTTAATTATAATAACAAATGCAACAAAATCTATGGTGGAAACTAAACTCACTGAAATAATAGGACACCCATCTCGTGTCAAAAGAGGATTAATAAACGCTTTAGGAAGTATTTTCAAAACAATAACTGGAAACCTGGATGCAAGGGATGGTCAGAAATACGACACACTAATTTCGGAATTACAGAAAAATCAACACAATATCGTAGAAAGGCTAAATGTTCAAAATTCGTTATCACTCGAAATTATCGACAAATTTAATAAGACCGTGAACGATATCTCTCATAATGAAAAACTTCTGGACTCAAAAATCCAACTTATTTAGCAAATTGTACAAAAAGCAGCTAGCAGCGATCATTATTATTTCTTTTTCAGATACTATTTTACAAATTTATGAACTATACAATCTCGTGTACAACACTTTGCAAGATATCGAAAATTCTATAACTTTCGCTAAATTAAAAACATTACATCCAAGTATTATTAAAGCTTCTGATCTATATAAATCACTCAATCACTTATACACTAAATTACAAGGAAAACTACCATTCGAAACTACTTATGACAACCTAAAAATTTATGAACAAATAATTGTTGTAAAATCATACATGAGCCAAAATAGATTAGTCTATATTTTGGAAATACCAATTAGTTATCCTTATGATTTCGATTTGTATCACTTATATTCAATACCAATTAAATCATCTGACGAGGTTTTCCAAACCATAGTTCCACGCTCAGAAAATATATTAATTTCAAAGCTTTACTATGCACGGGAAACTGAAGAATGCAAAGAACTCGCAAATAAACAGTTCTTTTGCCGTCAATCGCCGCTGTTAGAGCTAGCTACAAGAAACAGCTGTGAAACTGACATCATAATTAAGCAGTCAACCAAAAATTGCGAATATGAAACTTTTGGACTACAGAACGAACAACTCCAAAATATTCACAACACGAATCAATGGATTATTGTGTCACCCAAGAACACTAGAGTTCAGCTCCGCTGCGATGCCCAAAACGAATTCCTGGAAGTCTCCGGAACTTCGCTGCTCGAAGTACCATTTGGATGCTCTTTCGTATTCGGGACCACCGAAATTATGGCTGATCAAGAGATCATCGATGACACCATCCCAACGATCTACAATCTACAGTTCAACACCCCAGTGTCAGTGTCAGTGTCCGAGAAAGCTCCTGAATTGGTGCTAAAAGAATTGTGTTTGGACGACCTAAGTGAACTTAAAGTTCGGGTTCGTCAAAACCGTTTAACGCTTTCCAATCACGCCGGTGATAGCGTCCACACGTACATCATCTACATTTTAATATGTTTAATTATTTCAGTATTGATTGGCCTATATTTTGTGAAACGAAAAATTGTAAATCCAAAAATGGACCCAAAAAACTCTAAAATTGTATTACCATCTGTTCAACTTTCAGGTAACACCCCTTAAAGTTGAATTTGGTAAGGGAGGAGTTATGTCATTGCTCTTACGGGAACCTGTTGTTATTACGTTCTCATGCTTATCTCACGTACCTCTGCTATCATATTACAGATGCTGCATAATGTTAGAATTAAAAGTTAGTCTGATGTAACCGTTTGTATCGTACAGATCATTGTCATCATTCTCAAATAAAGTAAACATTTTTTAAAAACAGTTTTTCTAAATGAAAACCTGTAACTTGTAGCAAATTTTTTCTGTAATGCGTCAGCAATAATACGATTGCTCAAGCTATTAATATGTGCTTATTTGATATATTTATAAATTTCTCAAACAGACTTGTATTTAATTTCAAAATTTAATATTACACTGATGTTKTCTGTATATAATCTTTATTCTTCAAGCACTTAAGTCTAGTTTAAAATAAGGTAGTAATGTATATATAAAAAAATAGATCAGGATTTAGTGCAACATTTAGGCAAAKACCAAAAGAAGCGCACTCGCTTGTAAAGTTTTACCAAATGTTGGGTTAAATTCATTACTGTAATCAAATGCCCATMATATAATACATATTTAGCAGAGTCTATCATTTCCGCAATTCTGCACCTACATCTCCAATAAAATCGCCAATATTTCTATTAAAAACCGGAAAGGCTCACAGATGATGCTCTTTAAGGAAACAATCAAAGTCCCATTTTGGTTTCTTGTGCGGCAGTAGATTGTGCGACACACCTCTGCGGGTGGTATGATTGACGATACTTTTGTATCGAGAGCCGTTGACCGTAGATGGGCAAATAATTGACCGCCGGTCGTGAGCTACCGTAAAAAGGTAGCAGCATTTCGTGTTGCTGTTTTTCGAGGTAAAATTGTATTCTATTGCACACAATTTCAGTATGTTATGAATTTTGGTCCTTACGAGATTAATCCAATATATGTGCTGCACTAAACATTGCGCATATGCAATTTGAACAATAAAAAGGCCTATGCTCTTCGCTTTATGCACTTTCTGTAGTACCTATATTTTAAAGCTACGAACATAATATATGAATGCATATGCGGCGAGCTAACCGCGAACGAAACTGCATGTTAGTGTGCATGTCAGTTTATCATATGTGACGAGCATCTAGAATGTGTGAAAATTAATATTTTGGACTAAAGTAAGCATTTTTTCGACTGAACGAGGAACCACCAATGTAAACCGCATATCTGCCAAATTAAGAACACCCTGATCCTACTGGTTCGCAAAAAAATCCTTCCTATTTCTGACACCAGAGGTTTTCGAGCGAGTATTTCTAGATTTATATTAAATTTGAGGAAAGTTCGCAACACTTTATTTAAGTTCAGAAATATTTATGCGACATCATTTTTAGCTTTAGGAACATCATATTCTATTGAATGAATATGTCATATATAATATGTACTGTTCCATATATACCGATCGCGCCTGGTATCCAAGGAAAAAGTATCAATATAAAAAGTGGTTCAACTCCTTGAATATCAGGTGCGAATCGAACAGTGCGAACCGGGCATTTAAGCTGCATTGAGCTGTACTTTGACTGCAATAAATAAATCTTTTGTTTACGGGTTCTTCGTGTTTTTCTCCAGAGCCAAAAACGTAACATTGGCGACGAGATTTTCGGAATTCACGAAATGGGTGAAGAAAGCAGTTTGTGTCCGCTTACGAACTTGGAAAAGTTTAATTTCAAGACGTCGGATTTCACTCTGTTCAAAGAGCGTTTAGAACAAGTGTTCATAGTGAATAATGTGACCGTCAGCGATCGTAAACGTGCAATCTTATTATCATCTTTGGACGAACAAAGCTACAAATTATTGAGAGATTTGTGTACGCCAAATTTGCCAGCCACGAAGAAATACGACTTTTGGGCGACTTTTTCTCTCCGGTTAAATCTGTATTTTCGGAACGGCTTAAATTTTATCGTGCAGTCAAAGCGAAGAACCTACATTGTTTGTGTTGAAGACGGAATAAAATGGAAACGCCATTTAAATCAAATTAAAATATGTAATGATGAAAATCTAGAGAAAAATCCAAATTTGCAAGCACTAGAATTTCACACAATAGTATCTTGGTTTTATAATTTATTATTTTTCGAACGCTATGTATAATTTTAAGGTTTATATATAAAGTTGCAGAATTCCATCAGGTCCGCATTAATACGAGAAGTAGCATCATCAAGGTCGCATGGCTTAAACGAATAATAAAATTGTGTGTCATCAGCATAGAGATGATATTTAGAGTTCCTAATACTGGAAACAAAAACAGATGTATATATAATAAAGAGTATAGGACCTAGTACGGATCCTTGGGGAACACCGAACGAAAGTCTGCCAGGCTGCGAACAACGATCTCCACATCTGACTATCTGATGTCTGTCTGCCAAGTACTGCCTAAAAAGTTCCACAGCACTCGGGCCCGATCCAATATATTTTAAAATTAGTAATAGTAAATCGTGCGATATAGTATCGAATGCCTTAGAAAAGTCGAGCAATACAAGAGCCACATACATACCTCGGTCCATATCTTTTATAACATCATCCAGCCGTTGCTTTTACGTTCCTCATCTCCGCCGCGTTGAACCGCTCGTCGCTGTACACAGATTCCATAACAATGAACATCCCTTCAGAAGTCACAACTCATAAGTACTTCACTTTTTCTTCGCGTGTTTTAATTCGCTTGTCACAAAATGAACGCAAACAACAAACTGATAAATTGACGGGCTGAGGCTGACACGTGATGCGCTGATCCCAGATGTAAACAAGCGGCCATTTACAAGATACCTGACGTCACGGTCAATATGTTCGTTTTGGAGGTCCCTTTAAATATTCACATTTTTAATATTAAAAATACACCTTACGATCCATTTTTTCGAATTTATAAGCTGTCACGCTGTTTTGTGGATTAGATGCTACCTATTCATATGCAATTTAATAAAATATAAATACATGGTAAATACCCAATTGGTTATGTGGCTGCGACATGAGTAATTCGTTGTTGTATTTTGTTTGCTTACTAATGCGAGGTAAGGATTGCGACCATTTCGCAGCTCAAAGAATAGGCGCATGGACTTCACATATAAATTTAATTTTTATTTTGTAGAACCACGAGGAGAGAAGTGTTTTAGCCGGTAAGAATACGACACTACCATGCCTATGCAAGGTTTCCCCTCCTCCACGAAAAAACAAAAAAAAAACTTCGCTGGCTGTTGCCCCAAAATTTACGTTACGAGCCGCCACTGAAAATAACAACTCCCATACAAACTTTCATCCTTTATTTCACCCCCTTAAGAATAGAATTATGGTAAAATTATCAAGAAACGTTCTGGAACACATGTTTTACTTATTTCTAATAAAACGCCTAAAAATACATGTCCATGCTTCTAGCTTCTATATAAACTTTCAGTCTCTATTTCGACCCCTTAGACCGAATTTCCAAAAATCCTTTCTTAGTAGGCGTTTACCTACGTTATGAAATGGCCCTGTTGGCCTATTTCAATGTGCAGCTTCAATAGTTTACGCTCGGTGATGATGCATCAGTCAATCAGCCAGGATAAGTTGTTTTATTATAAGTATAGATTTATTTTCTGTGAGAAACAACTGACACCTGGAGTGGTATCTGGTGAGTAAAATTGTGTGAGTACTAAGTCGAAATTAATCGGTGTATTTTTTCGGTTATTTAAGTTTTCGGTTCGACAAAAATAATGGTATTTGGTACGGTATAGCTCCGATTGAAAATTTGTAAAAATACCAATATGGTTTGACACAAATAAGTAAAAATGTAAGTTTTGATGTCTGAAAATTTAATTGCTGGCATTTTCTGCAAAATCTTGATATTTATTATCCTGTAAAAAGTAAAACATTTCTAAATATTTATTTACCGTATAACTGTATTACACGATTCATAATGTAAGGGTTTAACCCATAAAAACATAAAACTGCGTAACAAATTGTTTAACCTTTTAATGAAAACACGTACGCGTTAATACAAGCTGTAATTCTACAAAATGTTTTAGAAAATATACATATAATTGCGTTACAACACAAACAGTTCGAGTCCGTGACATATTTCTGTACAAACCTCATTGTCTTTAAGCGTGACTTGCTTATGTTGTCCTGCAAGCGTGGTTTACTTTCTAAAGTAATGAAAACAAAAATTTATTTCACTACGATTCTAAATTCACAGTAGAGCTTTTACTGCTGTTTGGCTTTGAACTATCTCCTTCACTCTTATGAATATCGACAACCAAGCTTTGCCTGCACAGGGCCGATACAGCGGCCATCTTGCTGGGATCCCTTTCCTTTCTTCTCATCCGCATTTTCCTGAATTTCGATGCAATATTTCCCAGGAATCCCTGCTTATGTTTTTTGCAGTTTCTTGGAAGAGAAACGTAGCCTTCTCTATGGACTTCCGGGTCTATCTTGCGGTAAGCGTCGGCATCGATGTTGATCATCCCGGCGCTAGCCGATTTTATAAGCAATCCTTCACAGCAAGCCGAAGAGTCACAGCTGGATTCACTTTCGACGCTTATTTGACTGAATCGATTTCTGATAGGGAATTTTGGACGCGTTTCTATTGAGACGGGCGCCGAACTGCTTCCAAAGTTTAAGAATTCCTCTTTGGCTTTTTGTATGCGCTTGTATCTGTTTTCAGGGGAGGTCTGTGTAGCAAGAGCTTTGTGTATAGTAAGCTTCAACGAATTGGCCTTTTTCCCTTCCGGTTTGATCGCTTCGTTGCCTGAGATTACTCCAGTGCTTGATGATTTAGAGAGTCTTGTCTCTGGAATTTCGAAATTTGTTTTGATGTGATGTGTCGTTATCTGCTTTAATATACCGGCGCTGGCGGATTTCTGTACTTCAACTTTTCGAGAACCGAGAAGAGGTGACAGCTTTTCCTGGTATTTTTCGGTCTGAGCCTTGACTCTTCGTTCACTGACTGGCGATCTCCAAGCTACAGGCGAATTGGAACCACTGCTACCACCCGACTTCACCCCAGAAGAGTCTTGTTCTGACAGCTTCTGATTGTATCGTTGAAGCATGATTCTGATATTTGGAGATATTTCCTTTGAAAATTTCCTTTGGGGTGTTGGAGAAGCCGGAAGAGGCGGTAATCGTTCTTCTTTCTGTTCAGCTGATTTGTTTTCGATTGATCTTTCCACTATTGGAGTAAACAGTTTTCTCGTCGTTTTAACAAATATAGTGACCGGAGAATCAGGAGGTTTTTCGATATCAGACACCGTTACATAATTACTTTCAGTTGGAACCACAACCTTTTCTACGAGTGCTGGATCCACCACTACATCTTCAGGTACCGATTTTGCACGCGATAATTTCTTATGCTTACTAGATTTCTTCTCTTCATTTCGTTCATCTTCATCACTTTCATCTTCTACTTTTGATTGCATGCTTTTCTGCTTATGGCGTAGTCGTTTCTTAATGGCACCTTGGCTTGAAGTCACATTATCTGATTTCATGTACTTGACAGTTTCTTCAGTTGCTCCGCACTCTTTAGTTTCCACCACAGTTTGCTTGTTTGAAAATCCTTTCTTCTTCCCCGGTGCAGTAACATCTGAAAATGATGTGTTGCTGACAAATTGTGCTATAAATATATGTTCAGTKTCATACAGGTGTTAAACATAATTTTGTTTATAATAATGTTATTATGATAATTACTATATAATTAAATAATTCGAACAATCTGCATACTACTAAAATAAATAAAGTGTTGCTTCAAAATAACTAAAGTAGTGTCGATTTTAGAAAATACTACTACTGAATTAATTTCCCGTAACTCTTGCTCAGTTACTGGATCTGATAGCGTTTATGTATTTTATTAACATTAAGACGTATAAGAGCTATAAAAGCAAGGTTTTTCAAAGATGTTGGTACATGATTTTGATTGAAACTTATTGTGGAGTACCTGAAGCAGCACACATATAACTAAGCAATCTCCTCAATTCCAACAGCTTCCCATTCATTTCAGTCAGATTTTCTAAGTGGGTTTCTTTTCTTTCTACATCCAGTTCGTTATTATTTTGAAACAATCCATTTTTCAGTTTTTCTGCCTAGAAACGCAGTAGCTATTATAAATGACGACAACAATATACACGCTTACCAACACAGATAGCTCATTAGACAAGTCTTGTATAGTCTCTGTTACTTCTGTCAGGTGATGGAGAGGCACATCAGTATCTTCTTTAAAAATATTCGCGATTACTGCTGAATTAACTTCTTGCAAGCGTGTGAAGTTATTGTGCAAATTAATTGCCATTTTTTGTTGGTTATGGTAACAGTCCTGTAACAACAGTTATAGACCAAAAAACATTTTAATAACTTTATAGCACAGAATATTTAAAGCTAAATAATCAGAATTTATTACCTACCTAAATATAACTAGCTTTTGTTAAGCATTGTTAAAAAGCTGCGTGAATATTATACAATATAAATTGAGTATCGAGATTGACACTTTCAAATAAAATATGATAAATAAAATGAATACCTTTAGCTCTGGTTGATCTTGTTCGTTTTCTAACCGGGAAAAATTTTCTTCCATTTTCCTAAAATTTACAATCAAATGTAGGTCACGTATATTTTCATCAATGCATACCTTATGTCGAGTTGATTGTCTAGCATTTGTTTTAGTAAACTTAGTCCATTTTCTATTAAGTTATAGTTAGTTTGCGCACGTGTCGATTCACTTCTTCTAATTTTTGGAGCAATACAAGCTTCCCCAGCACTGCAATAATTTAACATTTAATAATTTAATCAGTTTTATAACACATGTCTATGTGATGCTGTCTGCACTGCAATTAATTGCAGAGGGAACCGTTTGGCTTTAAGTTCGTCAGTGCAGTTTGGTTCTAGTACAGACAACATGGAATAGAACTGATACTAAAAGATGACATCGTCACCAAATTTTAATTTAACTATTTTGTTAGCTTACCAGAAGCTTTTGATTCCCTCATGCTGGTATACTGGTGTTTGCCTCTTGTGAAGAAAGTTTTCAAGTGGAGCTGCAGTTTCCTCTATTATATCCTCAACTTCAACTATTAAAGCTTCTGGTTCTTCATTTTCTGATAAGTCTTCCATGTTATCGTCGTACTGCGACATATACTGGGCTGAAGAAGACTTGGATGCTGCCAAGCACTCCTTTTCTAGTTCTTCAACATCGTTTAGAGACAAACTAGATGGTTGCTGGCTAATTATAGGACAGTTAAGGTTCAGTGATGGTGATGCTATGCTGTCAGCCGATTTTGACCGTACTAGAGGAGGTGCTTTACGGAAAGAGAATTACTAGAGTTACATAGAGTCATCCTGTAAACTTACTTGCAGTTTTAGGTGGCCTAATTTCTGGAGCGTAAGAAGACGTTAGAAGCGCAAATGTGGATTCCTCCGGTGCGATGCCTTGAGCTTTCTCCCATTCGTACAATTTCTGCGTAAACTTCCTTGAGATGCCTTCGAATCTATGAAAACCGGTACGAGTATGGACAAGGACTTCTTTCTTGTTGCTACCGCCCATAACGGAACGTCTTAGCTTGGTTAACCTATAGAAAGCAACTTACTTTTAATAAAGGCAAATTTTTGTAGCTGGAGTTCGATGCCGACCGACGTAGTGAACGTACACAACCGAAAAGTAAACCACCAAACTATATACCTAGCAAATATTGAACGGCCCTGTTAGTGAAAAGGTACTTGATGTTAGACTCCCCCACCCAGGTCGAGCATAGCCAAAAGCAAAAGAGGTAAACCGGTAGCAAAATCGTTACATAACTAACACAACAATTATGCATGTTGCAGGTGCATGATTAAAAATAGTGTTTTTCCTGTGTAATCAATATCAAATAAACAAAGCAAAGCTAGCGAAAACAATAAAACGAAACTTATGCCATACTGCATAGTAAGAGGAGGTTAGCAAGTATAAACCGTACATATCCAAATATGAAAGGCCTTGAAAATACACATAAAGCAGACTTCGAAATAACCTTAAGGTGAGCACATACATTATAAAAGGATTTAGGTAACGTTACACACCAAAAAAGGCAGAACCAGAACGTTTAAAATCAGATCAATTGCAGCGTACCTACACTGTTACAAAGGAAAGACCGTCCTTATTGTTCCTTGTATTTTTACAGGTCTCACTTGTTGAAACGCGACAGTAAATCACTAAGTTAAGCACTAGTGACACTAGTAAAATTTTAAGCATCCAGAAGATCAAAAACACGTAAATATCGGTAATCATAAGCATAAGGTACTAATAAGCAGAACGAACAAATAAGCAATAAACTATGAATACAAACCTCGTGTTTTCAGATGTTCTTTCAGTCAAAAGGTTCTTTTACAGCAATAAGAATTCAACGGAATCGAAAGAAGACAAAATAAATATATAACGAAAAGGCAAAATGCTTGAAATCGTGTATGCAACTAATCAAAAATTGTGGTACAGAAGATTCCGAGAGACGGAAATACATGGAAAATTTTACACAACAAAATCAAAAACCCTATAAGAGAAATAAGAGAAAAAGCTGTAAATCATATTAGATAAAAAATATGGAAGTTTAGAAGTAGCTTGGAATAAACTGTGATCTATGATCAAAATACAATTCAATGAAAAGGGCCAACAGAATTCCTGCCCCCCTAAACGGTCTCGAACAAGATGGCTTCTCGGGAGAAAATAAATCGTTGCAGCAACAACAAAAATGCTGCACAAGAAAATAGTAATAGTACGAGGCATATTTTTTAAGTAAGTACCGTTTTGGAATTAAAAAAAGACGTGCAAAGATATCGCAATAATTTTATCTTACATGAAAGCCTGTACCTTAATCTACTTTTCTACATAATTTCCGTGGATATTGAGGCACTTGTCATAACRTGGCACCAGTTTTTGAATACCCTCCTCATAAAATTCTGCCGCCTGACTTATTAACCACTGTTTAACAAATGTTTCGACTTCGTTATCGTCTTGAAGTCGCTGACCACCCAGGTGTTTCTTGAAGTGCAGGAACAAATGGTAGTCGCTGGGCGCCAGATCAGGGCTGTATGGAGGATGATCTAGAGTTTCCCATTTAAAAGATTTGATGAGATCTTTGGTCCGATTAGCCACATGTGGACGGGCATTGTCATGCAGCAAAACGATACCCTTACTCAACTTGCCACGTCTTTTGTTCTGGATTGCACGACGCAGATTGTTCAATGTCTTACAATAAGACGCTACATTGATTGTCTCATTACGAGGCAGAAACTCCACTAGCAATACTCCTTTTCTGTCCCAAAAAACTGTGCACATGATTTTCCGGGCAGAAATTGTTTGCTTAAACTTCACTTTTTTGGGTGATGATGAATGTCGCCATTCCATGGATTGTTGTTTCGATTCTGGTGTGACGTAGGCCACTCATGTTTCGTCACCAGTAACAATTTGGTCTAAAAAATCTTCACCTTCATTGTGGCACCGCTCAAGGAAAGTCAATCCACTGCCTAAACGTTGGGTTTTGTGCAAATCCGTCAACATTTTCGGAACCCAACGTGGACATAATTTCCGGTAATTCAAGTTCTCGGTCACAATGCGATACAAAATACTACGAGAATATTAAGGAAAGCAGTCGCACAATGATGAAATTGTAAAGCGTCTGTTTTCTCTCACCTTTTCGTTCACTTTCTGCACCAAATCTTCATTAACGACCGAAGGACGCCCACTCCGTTCTTCATCATGCACATTCGTGCGGCCATCTTTAAATGCTCTCACCCATTTCCTTACCATTCCATCACTAATAATGTTTTGTCCGTAAACTTCATAGATCTCACGATGAATATCGATCGGTTTTACGCCTTTAGCACTAAGAAATCGTATAACAGCCCGTACTTCACAATCGGCGGGACTCACGATTGCCGGAGGCATCTTAAACACTCAGTAAACAACGTATACAATGAAGAATCAAACTGTAATGGCGTCAGTGCGTAGACAAGAGATGTAGGTAACCAGCGCGCATCGCGGAACGCCGACGGTAGCGCTGCGGCGGCGGAATCGCAAAACGGTACTTACTTAAAAAACATGCCTCGTAATAGTAAACAATCACATTCCAATAGTACTGAAGGGGAGGAGGATACTGACGAACAAATAAATGTCTATAGACTTCAAGGAGAAGTAAGACTATGACAGTGCGATAGTGATTTTATAAAAACCAAGAAGATATGTAACAAGGCCAGCCACAGAAAAGCGAGTCAGACATAAAGAATTTGTGATAAAAAAATGATACATGCAGAACAGAAATATCCCGTAGAGCACATCATCACAAATAAGATCACACATCATCTGGAGCGCCAGCAAACGAATTGAATGAACAGATATGAAATCACCTAAAGAAGCGTCGACACCATTACTCAAGAGCAACCTAAGCCTAAGCAGTACACAGGAATTATAATTGTCACTTGCAAAAGAAAAAAAAATAATGCAGCCGAGCTAAGCTAACATCGCAGACAGAAAAGCATTCACTGGTTGGGTTCACCCTGCAAACCTTACCATTTCAGTCATCAGCTTTAAAACGCAATCGATTACCGACAATGGGAAGATTATTCTAGAACCAGTTGTAGTGTTCGTCGCAAAATTATTTTATTTTTGTATGTTTCTGCAGGTATGCCGTCTTTTATTTAATTTTCAACATCGTAAACAGCTGAAGCAGTCGAACGCTTGCCCATGCTATTAGTTTTTTAAGCATATTTATAAATTATATTATTTAAAAATTATATCAGTAGGACATGCAGTTTAAAACTTGTCTTGTATACCTAACGCTAAAAGAATAGAAAAAAAATGAATAATAACGCTTGTACAATACGGCAGTTCATAAATTGCTTAAAATTCGATTAATGGTCCGAAATTTGACTAATGGGTGATACACAATTGACACATCAAAATAGCACATAAAAAGTGTTTCGGATATTTAAAAATACCCAAGAAATCTGTGGAGAAAAATGACTTTAAATAAGATACCGTCAACTAACCTTTCCTCACGTTCCAAGAATTTCTGACGTTCTCTTTCCAATCTTTGCTTCTCCTTTTCAATTTTCCCAAGTTCTTTTTCAAACCATTGCAACTCCTTTTCTTGCGGATCTTTACTCTTTTTGTACTTCAGTGGTGATGCTTTTCTAACTAAATTCGGACTCGGTGTCTTATTTTCTTTGTATTTAGAACAATCCGCTTCCTCTGTGCAGGTTGGGCCTCCGCTAGCCTTAATCTGCTTCCATTCTTCTAGCTTCTTTAAGAAATCCTCGGATAACTGCGGATATTCGAACGCCGGTTTCCTTTTCGGACTTTGTGACTCCTTCATCTTCTGCCACTCCTGTAGCTTTTTCTTGAATTCTGGTGGAAGGTTTTCTTCACTTTGCAGATGCAGCTGTCTTAATGGCGGTTGAGCTTTGATTTTCTGCCACTCTTCCATTTTCTTTAGGTGTTCCTCCATACCGGCGACGGGTGAAGCTCCACTAGTGGAGGGAATAGACTTTGTCTTCTCCCATTCTTGTAATTTATCATGAAATTCCTGACTCAGCTTCTCTTGCAGCTGCTTGTAGTTTCGTTCGATTTCTTCTTTTGCTTTCTTAACGCTATCTACTTTACCAAGAGGAGTTTTTGTAGTAGTTTCATTTTGGGAAGCCAGAAAGGCTTTTTTTACCCTTGTCCACCTCGAAACCTTCCTCATCCCCAAGTTTTCCATTTCTGCCTTTGAAATTTCCCGAAGTCAGTACATTCCTTCCAATTTTTGCAACTTACCATATCTTTTTCCTCATCCACAGCTTGTCTGTACCTTTCGACGATTTCAGGAGCAATGGTTTCATCGCTTTTTAAGTCTGCCTCCTGTGGGGCAGTCAGTAATACTCTACAGTTGCAATCGTCTTCGAATACGTCTTCGTTTTCGGAATACAATATTTCGTCGGGTCGTGTGTCGTCGCTTCGAGCACTCAGACGGTGTCTCTTTTTGAAACTGTTCCTAGTTTGAATGATGTCTTTCATTTTGGCCCACGGTGTCCGGTGCGATGACTTGATGTCCGAAAGTTTCTCCCCCTGTTATATTTATACAAAAGTTTATATTATAGTCTTTTAACAGAGCTTGAGCCAGTTTCAGAATTTTGAAATCCCAAGATTGAGGTAAAACACTTAGTGAAATTGAGGGCATTAATCTTATGACTTATCAGTATCAAAATAAATTTAAAAGAAATATAATAGCATCGCATTATTATATAGTACTATCTATTGATTAACTTGATATGAATTTCGAAACCGAAGTCTCTATACCAGAACTGCCAGTACATGATTTTTTCATGACCAAGCCTGGAATTCCTGCTTCTCCAACATTTGACTTAAAAATCCCGGAACTGGAATAGTAATTTGTGAATGGTATTCCTAGTTAAAATTGTTATGGTAGTGATAGTGACAAAAAATTTACAGTATAATATGCTTAGTGTGTATGAGGCAGAAAAAATTACAACCTATAAAAATAAGCTTTATCTTATTATTATATCATTATTAGCGAATATTCATCAGTAAGTAACCAGAGGGAATCTAAAGCGCGCAATTTTACTTCAAAATAAATAGTGCTACCATTTTAAGATAAGTTTCATATTTGTCTGTATGGTTTTATCGTTAAAAAAGATTGTAAGTTATGAGAATTGATTGATCTGCTGTTTTTCCATACTTCAGCATTTTTAATATATTTATAAATCTATAAATTAATGGTTACACTAATTATAGTACTCTAGGAATATAATACCTCTTTTAATAGTACTTTTGTTACATTGCTTTGACTTTGGAAATATAATTTGCTGTGATAAAAAAGTGAAAAACTGAACTTGAACTTTTTATAAATACACGCATCGATATTCGTGGTTAAGACTTGTTTTTAAGTTAACTGGTCCAGGTAGCAACTGCAAGTCGTTGTAAAATATAGAATAATAATTATTCCTTGCTTTATGGCTAAATATCAATTAGAAGCAGATGCTAGCTTTTTTTGTTTATAAATCTCGACACTGCAGTTAATCATAAGGATTAACTTCATTCTTAATGCTTCGTCTTTATATATCCCTGATTAGACCACTTAGAATAAGATCGAACAGACTAGCGATTTGCTCTGGAAAGTGGTGGGTTGTTACGGTGACTGGAGATGTTGTTAAGTTGTGCGGATCCCATTTTTGATGAGTTCTTCGTAACAATAAATTAAAGAAGGGGATACAGGAAAAGAACAAAGTATAACGGACAAACTAAGTTTTTGCCATATTCCAGTAAGAGAAAAAATATTCTGCACTTTTTTCATTGTGCGGATTTATCCAGTCAAAATTAAAGAAGTATAGTTCCCATTTTATTGGGCCAAAATAAGAAGCATTACTTAAATTTAAAATGTTGTGAATAAAAAAAGGCACACAATACAAAACTCAATTGAAAAGAAACGCTCAATACACTTTAGGCTTATCTGGGTTAAAAGATCGAAATAATCAAACGAACCTTGTGTAATGGAATGTATTCGTTGCTTAAATACTGATGATGCTCATCTTCCGAACTGCGGTAGTCGTCCGAAGCATCCTTGATTTCTAAAAAACAGGGAATGTGATTTTAAGTGGTGTACTTCCAATATGTTTAAAATAGATTCAATTGAGTATCGCGCAGCTAAATATAAAGTGGATTTGGCACGTGTCCGAAATTCTCTTAAAATTTCTCTGATTCGTCGAAACAATAAAAGAGAGCGACGTAATATTTGTTGGCGGTAAAATTTTCATATACCACGAAAAATATTTGTACAACGTAAGGCTGCAGGTTCCTTGTCAATCTGAACGATTAAATAAGTTTCTGAAATATCTATAAGTATTTTTTTTTAAATAGAAGAAATTGTTCAACAATTTTCTACATATGTCACTGCATGCAGAGATATAAGATAATTGTATTTTTTTAAAATGCCGTTTATCCATGATACGTAAACTTGAGATAATTGAAAATTTTTATTGCTGTGAAAGGATTTATCAAGACAGAGAGTTACGCTTATGTGACAAGTATCGGACAAATGTTTCCTCTAGTTTTAGTTAAAAGGGGGCTGAAGCAGTTTGTTACATTTAGGTCGGCTTGAGACGTGGTTCCCGAGTGGGCGGATTTTTCAGTGAAGTTGACTTGATAAATTTCGTCCATAAATCTTGAAGACTGTCGATCATGAACCTGGCCGTAGCCCTGCGCCATTCGTACCAATGAACGATTTATAGAAACAATCAAATACAATATACAATGTATTTCTTATGAGGGCTTTAACCATTAAACCTTGCGCGCTTTTTTTCTCTAAACCTGTTAACCATGGATCTTTCGGGGAAAAATGAGTTATGAAACGTTACGTGGCGACCACAGCCCTATCATCTCCCCATGACGAGATGCTATGCCGTGCTGTCTACACTAGACCCAAACTGCACTGATGAGCTGTAATGACAGCGAAATAGATCTATCTGCAGTTGGTTGAGAAGTAGACAGCACAGCATAGACATGTATTTCAATTTTAAGGTAATTTTTCAAAGTGTATTATTGCCTTTGCCAGTTTGGCTATTCGCTAGCTCATTAAGTTTTATATATTGTTGTGCCATTCCGCATGTGTATTACACAACATTAATGCACTGGAGGACTCGAACCCTCTATGTCCAAAGGCAGGCTTGTTACACCCTGGACCATCGATGTCGGCTATTTTAAGGTTAACCTTAACTGTCTTTCGAGGTGGCGGGTTCGAGTACCGCTAAGGTCATGAGTGTTGGTGTATGCCCACTTATAGATACATAATATGTAAACCTATATTGTACTTACACAACACCAATAAACTAATGAGCTGGCTAATTGTCAGATTAATAGGGTCAAAAACAATTTAAAAATCCTTGAGCCGGTCTTTGCGCGATCCAGTTAGTAACGTACCTGCCTCTGAACCCTGAGGTTGCGCGTTCGAATCCCGCACACTGCATGGATGCTTGTGTATGTCTGCATAAGATAATTTTTAATGAGACAAAGTACAATAACGTAATGAGATGGCTAATTTCCACATAGGTAGAGCCAATAAAAAATAACCTTAATTTACTGGGTAGCGTATCTGACTCTGACGTTGCGGTTCGAGTCCCGCCCAGAGCATGGGTGTTGTGTTTTTGTTCATAAATACAATTTATCAAGTAAATACACGAATATTAACAATACGTAATGAGTTGACAAGCTAACAGGGACATTAAAAAATTAATCCTAAATTAACGTAGGTATATACCCGCCGAATTGCAGATTCTCGGTATATATATGAATCGTTAGAGTCATTCTCTTCGCATCATATTGCACTACCATATATTGTATCGGAAATAGTTACTTCAGGCTGTTTCTAAGTAACAGTTTGACCATTACTTTATGAGGGAAATAATTTGTTGTTTTCTGCCCGTCACCCTTTTTGATTTGTTGATCGCGCTCGAACTTTGGGAGTGACGGCCATAATAGCTTTGTACCCCTGCCGGCCTTGAGAATGTAGGTCAACAAAAGATATTAAAGAATGAAAATTCAATTTTCGCAAACCCTCCCATAGGGAATTCGTATCAGTTGTGGATGTCAATTTCTCAAATTTTTTATATTTATTTATTCGTGTCAGAAGCATCATTAAATAATATACAAGAATTTGCTTATATGTACATATAACTAGAATATTACAAAGACTACATACATTTTATAAATAAAAGCGTGAAAATTAACACATGAATACTTACATAACTAAAATATTACAAAGACTACATAAATTGTATATAAATAAAATCGTGAAGTTTAATACATGCGCACATGATAGACTAGACAGTTTTCGCCCAAAATCGGGCGACGTCGGTCGCATTTGGCCTTGCGGCTATTAGGTCCTCCAGAGTGCACTGGGTAGGGCATAGTGGGCAAGTGTACATGTGCAGTGTAGTTTGTAGTGCTCCACAATCGCAAAGGTTGGAATCGACTGGGTAGCCCCATTTATATAACGTGTCTCTTGATCTTGCTGTTCCCGTGCGCAGTCTATTCAGTGCCCTCCAGGTTTCCCAATYCTCGTCGCAGCCCAGTGCCATCTCCTCACYCGGCTCAATCCAGTGCTGGCCAACGTTATTCTTCCACCGATCAACTCTGGTAACTGATTCTGAGTAGTCTTGAGTTGATCTCAAAAAACTTTTCCTCGATTTTAATCTCTGATGGGCCGGTTGTTGACCATGGAGTGGGTGGCTCACTGTTTCTGTTGATTTGAGCCTCTCTTTATATGCTGCTGCTTCTCTACGAACAGCGGGAGGGGCGATACCAGCTATAAGGTGAATCTTATCCAGGGGCGTTGGTCTCAGACATCCGGTAATGATTCTAGTTGTTTCGTTAAGGGCGACATCAACTTGCCTCGCATGCGCTGACTGATACCAAACAGGGCAAGCGTACTCGCCGGCAGAGTGACAGAGGGCCAGTGCCGAAGCTTTAAGCACCCGAGGTTTGGCTCCCCAATTAGAGTTTGTCAGTTTGCGGATAATGTTGTTCCTTCCGCTCACTTTTAGCTTGGTATTGAGGCAGTGTTGTTTATATGTCAAAGCCCTATCTAATGTTACTCCCAAGTACTTTGGGTTAGGACAGTGCTGCAGCAGAACTCCTTTCCATTCAACCCGTAGGTGTCTACCAGCCCGCTTGTTACGGAGATGGAAGGCGCATGTTTGTGTTTTGATTGGATTGGGCTTTAGCTGGTTATTTCGGTAGTATAAGTCTAGCTCCCTCAAGGCCTCGCTCAGACATTGTTCCACCTCCTCAAACGTTTTTCCCTGTGACGTGATTGCTCTGTCATCTGCGTATATGTAGCTATTTGTGCCCTCAGGAAGAGGTTGATCATTGGAGTAAATATTGAAGAGTAATGGTGCCAATACACTACCCTGTGGCAGGCCATTCTTTCGATTTCTCCATCTGCTCCGTCTTCCCTGGAACTCTACCAAGAATCTTCGATTCTGTAGCAGGTTTCTGATAATGTTTGTCAGATTGATATCTTTAGTTGCAGCATATATTTTTCGCATCAGGAGTCTGAGATTGATGGTGTCATATGCCGCCGTAAGGTCGACAAAAACGGCACCAGTGACACAGCCCCTTTGGAAACCATCCTCGATATGCTGCGTAAGGTTGAGCACTTGTGCTGTGCAGCTTTTCCCCGGGCGAAATCCCGCTTGCTGCGGTATGAGAGTAGGTTCTACAGCAAGCATAAGACGGTTGTGTATTAGTCTCTCAAAGATTTTATACGTATGGTACAGGAGAGAGATTGGGCGGTAACTACTTGGATTGTTGACCTCTTTGCCCGGTTTAAGAATGGCTATGATCTTAGCAACAGCTTTAGCTGGCTGATCCTTTCACTCCAGAAGCATCAACTTAAAGTCGAAAGCAATCATTTCTCAAATAAAAAGATACCATCTACGATGCCGCTTATCACTTGTCTTTTAAAGAGTACACTGTCGTTTGTTGAATATAGGATTTCGGACATCATTTCGATTTTTCCTAATAAGTTTTGAAAGTAACGTCTCATGAATATGGGTTTAGTAGATTTGATCGTAATGCTCGAGATCTGACGAATAGGATCCGTCCGTCTTCATTTTCCTTCGGACACTACGAAGCATGCAAGGCTTTTTTCCTTCACCGCATCGGTGGATGAAGGTCAATGTTATGTAGATCACAGATTTCATAGTTTACTATATTTCAAAATTCTGCCTTCCTATTTCTCGAAAAAATTTTGTCTTACACATTGAGCACTGGAGGGTTGGGGGTTGATACCGTTAAAAGTTATAATTTAAGAATTTCTTCTACAAATTTGGACAACCGTCCCCCTTTTTTGTAAATTGACGTACGTATTATCACTTGGCTGCGAACCCGCAGTGAATTATACCACCTGAATGTATTTACAATGAGTTTTCTCAGAGAAATCGACAAATTCAATATACCTTCGAAAAATGCGAATTCGTAAAATGACTTCCTTTTTTGCACAAGTACCGAAATACACTGAATATAATAATAATAATAATAATAATAATAATAATAATAATAATAATAATAATAATAATAATAATAATAATAATAATAATAATAATAATAATAATAATAATAATAATAATAATAATAATAATAATAATAATGCTTTTCAAATCAGACTTAACTTCGGGCGCTATTCGACGGAAAGCTTGGCGCTTCGCGATTGGTCTGGAATCTTAGATTACCTCCGAGAACATTTGAAGGATCGATAAAAACTGAACGTCATACATCATCCGCCAGTCACGTCATCCGTCAGTTTGGCTGCCTGATCCCCAGGCGCTGCTTTTCCCACTTCATAATAATGCAAAATAGATATTTATTCTTATAAGAGCTTATAATTTGCTCATTTTCATTCCATCCGCCGAGCTTTGAGGTTAAAAGGAGGTTACTAAATAACGCTCTTACAATGATATTTAGGAATAATAAGGGTGTCTTAAAGTTTACCCTTTTGGCTTGACGGATCATTGGAGTTATTCTACGGGCTGTTAACACATGCTGGTAACTAGAGTCATTCCGTTTAGATCGAACTACTGGGTGTAGTTACATGCATGTCGTTGGAGCTATTATCCGATCGCATCGAATAAGGAAGTGTCGGAACTCTGGAGCGGAATTGGAAAAGGTTATTTTGAGCTAAACTTATGCACAACTCTAACTATTACATACAAAGTATCTCGGCAGGGTTTTCGCGCCATATTCTTATTTTTTTCTTTATGATTTTACTGTATTGCCACAGTAGATTTATCTTTACGGAGATAACAGCAAAGCCAAACATTGATGTTTAAAGGCCAAAATGTCTTGAACTTGAAAGCCTTTCAAACATGGGCACGAAATAATATCTGAAATACACTTGGGTAAACTTTTTTTGAATAACATTTACGATAAGACATGTAATTCCACTTTATGAAGCATTACGTTATCAAATTTAATCCAAAATGAGCTCCGATATAATATAAAACAAGAGTGAAGTTGATTAAATACCATTTGAAACGTGGTGGAGTTGAGCATACGCTTTGTATCAAGCTTTTTTGTGGTGCAACATTATCAACTAGTACCTACTTATGTTTCTTTATTGTTTTTTATTGTTCATTTAATTTATATGTTTTCATATGTTTATCTGTTTTCGTTATTTTTGCTAAGACCACTAATGAATAGTTGGTGTTCCTTGCTTAAAATATATCTAATCAAAAGCTTTAAAAGGTAAAAAAATTGGTAACGAATTTTGGGAATGTAGGTAAAAGCATTTTCTAGTACGTAAGATCTTAAATATGGCTCTTTTTAATCTGAACAAAAGGAAACCCAAAGGGGTTAAATCGAGCGACCTGGTTGGGCATTTGATGGTACCTCTCCGGCCTATTCGTTGTCTGGGGAACGTATTCGTACATGAAGGCGCTCCATCCTCTTGGAGATTTACGTCTTGTTCTAATCCGTGGGTAACGAAGGGGCCAATTGGGTCTAACAATTGCAAATAACTATCAGCACTTAAATTTTCTTAAAATATGAAGTGACCCGATAATGCGGTTGTCCAGAATAGCTAACCAAATTTTTTGGATGCGACTTTTGTTGAAAATGTTGGTATCACTCCAATAATGACAATTATGAGAAGTTGAGGCTAGACTAAGTGGTACAGTTGAAAATCAAAACAGGGGTTATTGATGGGTGTGCAGTCGGGATGAAATGAGGACACTCTTTTTTCATTAACCGAGCTTTCTGAACTACTTATTCCTTTATCAAGAGATTAAAAATTTGGAATTAGTAATTTACAAATATTTTTTACAGGAAAAGTGAGGTTATTAAAGTAAGTTAACATTCCCGAGAAATTTGGGGCATCACAAGGGGCCCAATATATAAAGTTATACACAGTATAAGTATCAACAATTAAAATATGACAGTATAGTTTGGAATTCCAAGTTAATAAAACAGTTTATTGTTACAACAGTTTAAATACGTTGTGTGTCGCCTGTCACATCAAATCAACAGGTATAAAATGACATTGACATCAACTTGTATACTTTATTATACTTTATTATTATTACAATTGCATATATAAAAATTTAATAGGTAAGTATATATTTTAGATAAATATTGTACATCAATTCTTTTATTGATACAGTTAACTGTTTTATTAATGTGTATTATATCCAGGAAAAGCTTTTTGTCCAGCCTGGATACGATAGCCAAAATGCCAGAGTTATCAAAATAAAAAGAGTGGTTAAGATCTAAGGAAGGCCTGTGTAGCTCGTAATGTCGTAATTTACTTTTATGTTCCAGGACCCTCGATGATAAATATCCATCGGTTTGTCCTATATATGATTTTCTTGATCTGACAACACTGCTATTTCCTTTCAGTCAAATGTCAAAATATAGGTGTAATTTTGTGTACCTGTTGATTTTATGTAAGATTGTTGTAGACTTTGATAAAGGAATAAATATTTCAGAAAGCTCGATTCATGAAATAAGAGTACCCTTATTCCATCCAGTTCCATTATGTTGACCCGAATCATCGTCGTTTAGTTCGTGGAGAACTATTATCTTGTATATGCATGGAATTTATGGTTTTTGGCAATTCGACTAACACTACTTTTGAAGATGCTAGGTTCTTAACCAATTTTTCCCTGTCTGTTATTAATTATAAGGGGAATAAGAACAGCCACTTCATTAGGCTCATTTATGATAGGACGCCAGTCATGTTTTTGTTTGTAACAAAGTCTGTTTCCTTAAATTTCGCAATTACACTAGTTACGTAGTGGCAACTAGCTGTTCTTGGTTGAAGAATCTAGCAATCACACTGGCATACATGTTGTCATATCATGGAATCGAGGAGAAACTGTGAAAAAGATGATAATTTTACAATACCGCCGCAATATGAGATAACATCTTAGTCCATCAGTACTAAAAAAATTTGTTTGCAATTTGAACGAGACTGATATTGTGAAAATTCCAATGAACCTTGAGGAATCATTCAAATTTGAAAAAACCTAGTTGCATTGACAATAAAACAGTTTCAAAATAATGTGTCACTCGACCTTTTCCGTTGTTTAATTTTTTGAAGGGGTGTCTGTGGTCCCTAGGGACATGCAGAAATAACTTTTAAACCAAAACAAAATATGGTCCCCTTTTAATTTAAAATTGACCTGTTTAAGCATTTTTTTCCAAACAGCAATATTCTTATGTTATGGTGTTTACTAGCTTAATGGTAGTACAAAATCTATTTTGGGGTATAAGAATAATAAAAATATGTTTATCCGTGATGGTTTACAACAACCTCTAAAGTGTGTGTGGCGTGGCCACATTTGTCTAAATGGCGACATTTTGGGTCAAGGAATCTGCGGTCTTAAGCTGCATCCTTATTTTTTTCGAATGACAAAGAACATTTGTAGGTATCTACAAACCTTTGCGACTAATGTCATCCGTTGATGAAGTGTTTGAAATTGAGCCCGGCGTTGAAATTTCAGCAGCTCCCGAATCTGCGGGGCTCAACCCTGGTTCATCAGACGTGGAAGGAACCCTTAAGTATCTAGCTACTTCAACATTGATAGGAAGCATCCCGCCGATGCCGCTGTCGCTCATCTTGGAATCGCCAACTGTAGGCGACGTCTTTTCCCATTTGAAGGCTGCCTTTACCTTCGTCCATTTGGATACCTTCGCTGGTTTGACTGCATCATCGCCTTGCACTTCCGAAGTCCTCCTGCTGCTTTTGTAGGAACGCTCGTGGTCTTGTGGGGTCGAGCTTTCTGTGCCTATCGATGAACTTCGGTTGCGTTGTCGTCGCAGAATGGACTGCCGGAATCGAGAAGGTGCAGGTTGTTTAAATTTAGCGCCATCTCTTCTGGAAGCTGAAAATATTTTATAAATTAATGCTAAAGGTCGTCACTTAATTAAAACAAGTTAAATCCTATCTTGCATGTTCGATCTGTAAAGGCATCCATGATATAATGATACACATTATTTTTAGTTATTTCACTGCCTGTTTCAAAAAAAGCTTAAAAAAGTTCTGCTCACCAGAGGGTGCCAACATTTTTTTGCCACACTAGCACAATTAGCTTAAGTACTGTATTTTTAAGTTCTGTTAAAGTTTATGTAAGTACTGAATAAAACATGCGCTTAGCTTTATTACGTTAGCCAAAGATATATAAGGAACATAATAAATATTGAAAACTGATCCATGTTCTCAAAGTGGAATTATGATTGTAATCCACTTTATTCTTTTATTGTAGAGCGCTTTCGACTACAAGGTAGTCATCGTCAGTACAACAAAGATAAAAATAAAGAAAAAAGAAAGTTTTATAATTCGTAGATGACGCAAAGCGTAGCAGTTGTCTAAAAATCATTATCATTATCATTTGTATTCGATGTGTACGGCGTTTACGCGACAATTTTAGTTATTATGAGCCGGTTTTTCTTCTCTATTTTAAGCGAAAATCAACCCTGTTCTTAAAATCCAGACCAATCACATACTGGTTACTGGATTGATTTTAGCTAATATCAACTTTAACAAAGAGAATAGGAACCGACCTTGTATGTTTAAAGTTCAAAGTTCAACAATTACAATGACCAGTAGGAGGAATAATGCAGGGTGGAATTACTTAGACAAAATTAAGGTGCAAAATAGTACAATGCGAGCTCGATGCAAGAAGTGCAAAAAAGATATGCTTGCACTAGTAAAAATATTTTATTTCTTGTTTATTGTTTTTTATATTCCCAAGTTCTGATAACTATTTGTTCTATTATGCTAAATATATAATTATCTAGCAAGTGTTGAATGAACGTCTTATTTATTGTTTTGTTGTAATGGACCAGAAATACAAATTTTTATGTTATGATAAGGTTAAGATTTGTATTTGTTGTTTTAAAATGTTTGTAATTTATAGCTACAGAAAAAATGTTAAGTTTATTATGAATTTCTGTAACTGTTGTATCGATAAAAAACTGGGCCTGGTTTTGAATTCAATTCATTTTTATGCAAATGTAAGGTGACATTATGTAGATATGTAATTACTAATAATCCTGTTTATCTATTTGTGGAGGGTAAACGAGCCTAATAGTAATAATTAATGAATCACATACAATAGTAGTTAAAACACCTTTTAAAACATTAGTAAAAAGAACACTGTTTAAAACAAATGATTTAAACATTTGTTTAAAACGAGGTTTTAAACAGAAGTGTTGTTTGAAACAAGTTTAAAACATTCTGTTTTAAACATTTTGTTTTAATCATGCCAACCCTGCTGCAAACCAAAAGTAACCTACATGCTAGCAACACAAAGGTAATATTAATTTAGATCAAATAAATAGTTCAGAACAGGGCAACTGAAATTACAAGAATCATTTAAAATAGTAAAATTTTGTTCGCTAATAATTTTATAGATTTCTAAAATGTCCAGAAAAATTTACTGCACAAATGTAATCAACAATAAATGGTTAGCTAACGAAGAATTTGTTGTTACAATATCTGTACTTTATACTTGTTTTAAATGTTCTTTACCTCTAATTAAGAAAGATCTTCTCGTTTGTCCAACATAAAATGAATTGCAATCATTGCATGAAAAACTGTGAGCGCCAGAATTATTTAAAACTGGAAGTTGTACAGAAAGAATATTTAAATTTTGTCAAATACTTAAAATAGAGTTTTTCTATTAAATAATTTGGAAAATTGTTATTGAAAACAATTTGTAGAATTACACACAATTCTTTTTCAAAGGCATTTAATGACAGTGTTATTTTAAAAAGTCGATTAAAAAGTGAATGAAAAACGGCCATCCTGTGTGAATAAGGGTGCAAAGAAAAATAAGGAATAACATTGTCTGTACAAGTGATTGTTCTAAAAATTTCGAAAGAAAGGTAAGAAGAAATTAATAATCAGGTTTCGTTTTTAGATCTATTAATTATACGTGACCAAATTTCTTCCGTTTTCATTCACTTTTTAATCGACCTTTTAAAATACCACTGTCATTCAATACTTTTGAAAAAGAATTGGGTGTAATTCTCCAAATTGCTTTCAATAATAATTTTCCAAATTATTTAATAGAAAAACTCTATTTTAAATATTTGACAAAATTTAAATATTCTTTCTGTACAACTTATTTTGATGAAAACGTTAGGGTTTGGTTTCCTCTTAAGTTTGCTGGTCAAGTTTCAGTTACCCTATCTAAATTATTTTCTTCTCAAGGAATAAATATTGCTTTTTCTACCGTAGGCTGTGTTTTCCCGTCTTGTCCGTAATAATGCCCAAATTCCAGTTTTAAATAATTCAGGCGTTTGTGGTTCATGTTGGACAAACGAGAAGATCTTTTTTAATTATAGATAAAGAACATTTAAAACAATTCGATAAGTATAAAAATACAGATATTGTAACAACAAATGCTTCGTTAGCCAACCATTAATTTATTTTTGAATAAACACACTGCCACGCTAGACAATTTAAATTCATTACATTTGTGCAGTAAATCCTCAAAATTAAATTTTTTGTAAATTTTAGAAATCTATAAAATTAATAGCGAACAAAATTTTACTATTTTAAATGATTCTTGTCATTTCAGTTGTCTTGTTCTAAAATATTTATTTGATCTAAATTAATATTACGTTTGTGTTGCTGGCATGTAGGTTACTTTTGGTTTGTAGTCAAGTTTACTTGCTTCTAAAATTTTTTGACTTTGTCAAACGAATTATAAAAGTTTATTTTTTTTTTAATTTTTACCTTTGATGTACTGACGATGACTACCTTGTAGTCGAAACTGCTCTACAATAAAAGAATAAAGTGGATTACACTTGAATAATAATTTTCATAAAGAAAAATTAATTAAACATAATAAGGCTTTAAAAAATTGTATAAAAATGAGCACGATAATGTAAGGGTGACCTCATGAACTAACCAGCGACAAAAAGGCCCCGACAAAATAGCTCGGCGATAAAGTAGCCTGTGATAAGGTAGCCCAGCAATAAAATACCGATAATAAAATAGCTCAACAAAAAAAAAGAATATGTGTATTTGGAATAAACTTAAAATCGGGAGAGTCCGAATCGAGTCCCAAATAACTATTTTTGACCAATGAAAATAGCTGAGCATTAAGAAATTATAACCATGACGATATTTTGTCTTTCTTAAGGGGTTGACAAATAATTTGTCCAACCTCTAGAAGGTAGGTATTTATAACTATTTTTGTTATTACTTACAACTTTTTCTATAATTTTCTAATAAGATACTAAATTATTTTACTTTATATTAATCATTACCTGTACTTTTCTTTTTTACATGTGTATTTAATTTTAGTTACACCTTCATCATCTTACATTTTTGAAAATATGAAGTAACAAAGGTTAAGCTAGATATCCGTCTCCTTAATTTTAAGTGTACGGTCTAATGTAAATCTAAGCAATTCATTATTATTCCTTAAGTAATGCGTTATTGAAACATACATACATTAACACCCTAAGCATTTAAACACTATCCAAAGTGAATAAGATTCCAAATACCTAATTTTTTTTTATGAAGAAGTAATAATCCACATGAAATCGAAAATTAGGTACCTAATTATTTAGGTATTTAGCCAATAAGTTTCTTTATATTCCCACAACCTGAGAAGAATACAAAATATTCAAAATATTTGTGAAATTGTTTGTATTGGGCTATTTTGTCGGCGGCTATTTTGTCGATAGGCTATCTTGTCGGAGGCTATTTTTCGCAGAGCTATTTGGTCTGGGCTATTTTGTTGGAACTATTTTAATGAAGCGGGCTCTATTACAGATGTAGATGATTCAAATAAGAAGTTTTAAAATCCTGGTTTAAACGTTGTATTTAAAATTCAAACTAAATGCTGTCAAAATGAATTGGTTTCTTCTTCTCTTCTATTCTTCCTATAAAGTCTAAGCTTGGGAATTTGTAATCGTGAATTTGGTATTTGCTATGAATCTGTGTAAGTATACCAAATTTCACTTGTTTTCACCTTGCAGCGAAAAGATCTGTTGGACTACATTATTTTGAACATGTCGCTGCCGACATAAGTTATGGCAAACTTATTTCTATAGATTCTTAAAAATAGATACATTAAAACGCAACTTATTCATCCTTTAAACAATAGTGTGTATAATTGCAATCTTTTCTGACCTGAGAATATATTTTCAAAAATCGATTCAGCAAACGCAGCGTCCTTGTCCCATTCGGCGAAATCTTCCTCGACAGCTTCTTCCTGCAGTTGTTTCCGCAGTTTTTCCAGGTTACTAAAGTGCTCTAGATCCCTCACTCTGCGGTGCAGGCGTGCGTTCTGTTCCCTTAGCGCTAGCATTTGATCCATCAATTTGTATAGGCGTTCCAAATGGTCGAAGGCGTCTTGAGTGACTATGGCAGGAGAAAAAACCGACGCCGACCGTGACAACGCCGGCGTGGACTTCTGCAGGGCGTCCAGGTATGTAAGAAACTCTTGGGTATTAGACCAGTTGGTGCTTGAAAGATACGAATCACAATCATTAGGTTCATGAGGGTACGTTACTTTATATTTGGGGCATTTGTGCCATTACAATACAAACTTACAGCATTAGGTTATAGCAGGTATCTGTTATTGTCAAAAATCGTTTAATCTAATCATTATTCTTTAAAAAGTATAACTACGAAGGTGTACGTTGAAAATACGGAAGACTGTTTTACACAAAGGTGTTTTTTGAGAACTACAACCTAAAATTATTTTCAAAGCTGGCTGACTTCTGGTTATACCATAACCGCAAACATACTTTTTCTTCCACATCCAACGGTTGGGAAGTATTGTATTGCGAAAAAAAATTTCAAAAATTTTTATTTGATCATTCGCTTTAAAATGGTCGAAAACGCAAAAAAATATAATTTGAGCAAAAAAAATTTCTTGTCTGTGTGTGTGTGGTTTTGTTTGTGGACACGATAACTTTCGAAAGAGTTAATATATGAACTTGAAATTTGGCAAACGTATAAATCTCAACTACCCAAAGCGACCTATTGTTTGTGGGGTAAGTAGGGTATCGGGATGGGGGAATAACTACACTTTTTGCAAATTTTTATTTTAAATTTTTTTTTCGTTAGTATGTGATTAGTAGTATAACTGGGGGTATTATTCGCTCCTATATATTTTCGGTGCAGCAAACTGTTTAGAAGATATTAGCAAAAAAGCGTCACTTAAAGAAAACGTTTTTTCCTAAATGTCTCCGAATATATTTAATATATTAAAAAAATGAAAATACCATCAGATAGGCAATAAAATTTCTCACAAAAAGTGTCTTAGAAAATTTATCCAAAATTTTGACATTTTCGTAATATTTCCAAAAAACCTATTTTGGACCCTGCTCATACGATTTTTTAAAATTTTGGTATTATACAGAAAATCAAATTTGTGGTCAGAAAGCACTCTTGTAATTTTTTGTTAAGTTAATAATTTTCCAGTTATTTGGAAAAAAAACAATTTTAAAAATTTTATATATTTTTGCTAATATCACGAGGACTGTTTGGCTGTGTAGAGAGAAAAAATGTTCAAAACCTGCTTACTAATCGTATAGTATAAGAAATAAGAATGTAAATGTCATTTTGACAATTGGATGTGGAAGTATTGATTCAATTTCCAGCAGTTTTTTTAATGGATCATCCGGTTTCATATTATATATTTCCAATAGTGTAATAATACGTAATAATGTAATATATGCATCTGGTTAAAATATACAGATATGCGTAAACCACATAAAATAGCATAGTTCAAGTAGAAATAAATAACGCATAATACATAATTCACATCAGTATACGATGTAAAAATTCTTTTACTGTGTAGTAGGTTTTCTGAATTAACAATAATTTTAATCTTTTCCGGAATCTGACTTCTTTACTCTTATATTTCCGGTATTCTATAAAATATTTCTATCCCCATATTTAAAGGTTTTTTTTTGGTTATTGAAAGATTTTGCTGAGGAATTATTAAAGTACCTATCATTTGCTCTAGTGGAGTTAGTGGGTGTGTATGTCACCTCGACTCAAGAGGGACTATGTTTAAATACATAGGTGGACACCTCTAGTACATACAACATGCCAGAGTTATTATGTTTAAAGACAGCAGTATGCCGTATGTTAAGAGTGTTCTTCTCGATAATAGATATTTTTAAGAACATTAATATCTCCTGCTGATCTTAAGCATTTGATTTGATTTATTTTCTGCTTATTAAAAAATCTAATATGTTCTCTAAATAATAAGGAATTGTCGATGCTTATACCTAGAAATTTTGTAGAAATGTTTCTGGAAATTATATTATCGTCGATTTTAATAGCTGCTTCCTGTACAGATTTTCGTTTGTTGTGAAATATTACATATTTGATTTTTGATATATTAAAGAAAATTATTGTTCTTATAAAACCACTGAAATAAATTAGTCAGTATATCATTGCATGTTTCTGTCGTGTCCTCAGCTGTATTGAAATGAACGTCTGCGTATAGGCTGATTTTGCAATTTTTAATATGGTTAACAATGATGTTAATAATACTTCACAATGAGTAATCAATTACAATTACACGCTCTGATGTAATTTCAGATAATCAGTTCAATATTTAATATAATTAAAATATAATTACGTGTGCTCACTAAAATCGTGCTGTCAAAAGCAGTWTTGTGGTTTTATTATCATTTTAGCTTATATTTAAACAGATATTAGCGGGCTACTTGAATTTGCTATCTTTCTCTTTTCTGTAAATTTTATTAATCCTGATATACAAGCATTTTTGTTATTGGTTATAAGTATCCTAGAAAAAATTTACCTGTAGTACTTGGCATTCAGAACAGATAACTTTGAACTACAGGTTTGCAATCGCATTTAAACATTTCTCAGTCTAAAAATAGTATTGTAGAGTGTAATTGTGAAAGCGTAATTGTAATTGTAACAAAACGAGTAATTCAATTACAAGTGAATTACAATTGTAGTACAGGTAATTAATTAGTTAACAACACCGATGGTATATAGTGAAAAATGTGTTTGTCATAAAACACTGCCTTGCGGAACAGCTATATTAGTCGTAACAGTATTTGAGCAGAACCAGTCTGCACCTACTCTACGAATTCCATGCTGGTAGAGTTTGTCTAACAGGTCACAAAAGATGCCCATCGGCGTCCTTTTTTCATTTTTGTTTTTTAGAATTTCAATGTAGAACTCTGGTGTGGACGTAGCTGTGGACCTGTTTTAACAAAATTCGTGCTGTTCTGTTGGGAGGAGGTTATGTTTTTCTATAATCTATAATTTTGTATAATTGAATCAGCATGCAATACATATTCAAATGTTTTTGAGATGATCTCTCTTTTTATGTATAGGGATGACTAATGCAGTTTTGATACACCTAATTTTTGAATATCTGAACCATTTCTTTTTTCGAGAAGGGCCAAAGTATAACTAATTAATTAAATGTTACTTAAATGCGTTGGCCATTTTCCAAGGCCGAGTAATAATTTTATCATTATAATTAGGTAATATTTGAAATTCCTGGGTTAGTGCATTTTGCGCTCTTAAGTGATTTGATTATATTCCACATTGTTTTATTTTTATCATTAATGATTTGATTGTTGTAATAGTTTATTTTGTATCGTCAGTTAATGTTTTGTGTCTTTGTCTATGACATTTTCCTGCCACGCTGACGGCCAACCGAGCTCCGAGGCATATAGCGTAGTAGTAGCAGTATAGATACTGGAGGTGAGACTAAACAAATTGAAAAATCTCATTACATAAAGTCTTTGGGCGGGTCACTGGATGGTCAACTGAGGGGCATTGTACATTCAACCAATTTAGAGAGAAAACTTATGGCCTACTGCCAAAATTCAAAATATTCAAGGAAATTTTAAATTAAATTACCATCAAATAAAAATAATGCACTACTTCCTGAAGGAGTTCCTTCTCCACTATGCCATTGTGGCTTGAGGATAATTAATAAATAATAAAAATCGGTTGCAGAAAATTATGTTGGATCGAAGTCATTTGTATCCAACAAACCCTTTGTATGGTGAGAGTTGATTGTTAGATCTCATACAGTTATATGTAAAAGTTTTATTGATATATCTAAAGAAATATCATAGCTATTTTTACCCATCAGCATAGCACCTGATAGATTAAAAAATAGGATGTCTCCAGATTCCGACCAGAAACAAGCGGTCTGGTAGTCTAGTGTGAGAGTACATACTAGGGCTTAAAGTGTATAATATAATGCCTAATGAACTGGTGAACTGGCGAATTGTGGAACATTTTTTTAAGGCTGATGTGAAGACGTTACTTGATGGATGCGTAAGGACGTTATATTGCAGTCCAAGTAATTGGTTTGGTGG
The DNA here is from genome assembly GCA_025024175.1 of Rhyzopertha dominica. Taxonomy (NCBI): domain Eukaryota; kingdom Metazoa; phylum Arthropoda; class Insecta; order Coleoptera; family Bostrichidae; genus Rhyzopertha; species Rhyzopertha dominica. Next base: position 53,867,152 of record QCXZ01000137.1, read on the forward strand.
AGTACGATTTTCCGTTTTTGAGACTGACCTTGGTTAAAAATTGTTTGCTCATTACAAATTTTACTAAATTTGGGTACATATTTTCTGGTTGACTGTTTGTCAAACGATACGTTCATATAGGTAATCGTGCATTTATCAGCGCCCTCGTTATAATAATAAAAAGTATACCAAATCATCATAAAGCTATTACTTCCACATCCAACGGATGGGTATTGTATCGCGAAAAAATTTTCAAAATTTTTTATTTGCTCATTCGCTTTAAAACTGTCAAAAACGCAAAAAAAAACAAAATTTGAGCAAAAAAATTTCTTGTCTGTTTGTCTGTGGTATTGTTTGTGGACACGATAACTTTCGAAAGACTWAATATATGAACTTGAAATTTGGCAAACGAATAAATCTCAATTACCCAAAGCGACCTATTGTTTGTGGGATAAGTAGGGTATCGGGAAGTGGGTGAGATTGGGGTAACTACCCTTTTTGCAAATTTTTCTTTTTTATATTTTTTTCGTTTTAGTGTGTGATTAGTAGTATAACTGCGAGTATTATTAGTTCTTATAAATTTTCGGTACAGCAAACTGTTTAGAAGATATTAGCAAAAAAGCGTCACTTAAAGAAAACGGATTTTCCTAAATATCTCCGAATATATTTAATATATTCAAAAAATGAAAATGCCAACAGATAGGAAATAAAATAAAAAAGTGTCTTTTTGACATTTTCGAAATATTTCCAAAAAACCTATTTTGGACCCTGCTCGTACGATTTTTTTAAATTGGTATTATATAGAAAATCAAATTTCTGATCAGAAAGCGCTTGTGTAATTTTTTTGTTAAAAACCGATTTTAAATATGTATATATTTTTGCTAATATCACGAGGACTGTTTGTCTTAGAAAAAATGTGTAGAGAAAAAATGCTCAAAACCTGATTACTAATCGTATAGTATAATAAATAAAAACGTAAATGTCATTTTGACAATTGGATGTGGAAGTATTGATTCAATTTGCAGCGGTTTTTTTTATTGTTTTAGAACCTTTAATGTACCTACAAATGTAAGACAGTGCCCATACAGTAAAGTGACGCTCTTGTGAGGATTGCTACCAAGCAATTTTAAGTCAAAAATGTTCTTAATTCAATCTAATTGATAAAACCTCAAAATCAGTTGTTCTTTTGTTTTGTGCAATAATGATTCACATGTTTACCTATTTGATGTTGTACATACAAACATTTCACTCTTCCCTCAAAAGGAATAGGCGGCTTTTCAAACAACGTATCGTCAAAACGAGTCTCTTTTGGAGCGCCAATAATCATACCAATAAGCTGTTCTCTAGTTTCTGCAGTAAAAAAGCTTTTTAGTAGCCTTTAAAGGTAATAAATTAACTGAATTTAGTTTAGATGACTACTGGACGAGCAAAGGAGACCCTCTTTTAATCCATTTGGTCGTATAATGCCGATTAAGAAAATTTGTTAGCTGCCTACCAAATCGAGTCTTAAATATAGCAGGACTCTTTCAGTAGTTCTAGTAATAGCTGTAGTTACATTACCTTTATCTGATTTAACAATTAAGATATAAAGGTAATGTAACTACAGCTATTACTAGACCTTTATATTTAGAGAAATCTCTTTCAGTAGTGTTGGAAGTTCATTGTCCAAAAACGGTATTCATCAGTAATTCCACACAAAACGTTCACAGAAAATTTATTTTGTAAATGAGCTTCTGTACCTGCTCTTGCCAAAAAATGAGAATTCCGGCTGATTAATTTGCTTGTAGTAAACGTGGCCTCGTTAAGAAGGAAATTATGCCAAAAATAAACATTTGGTTTCCTAATAAGCATTAATAATAATAATTGCTAAATAACCTGTAAAATTTAAAGCTTAGGCACATAGGCAAAACAAATATGGTATGGGTCGATCGATGGCCATTACTGAAAACTACCATAATTCTACGCGGCTTTCTACGAGCGAAAAATCGTCGATAATATTGTTCAACAGCCGCTTGTCAGTTTTCATTACACAGTGGATGGATTCTTCATTCGAGAAAACATACTACATACTTCTATACTAAATTTACAAAACTCACAGCACGAAATCAAATATCCAGAATTAAAACTATAATAATTAATATTAATGTTAATATCCTTAATGCTAGTATTGATCTATTTCTAAAAATTAACAGTTACAAATTAATTAATTCTCATTCATAAAAATATATTACTATCAGTATTAAATAAAATTTTCTGTCATTCTCCTTAGCAGTTTTGGTGTTTAAGATTCATATAAAGATGTAGAAAATTATCAGTTGCCTTTAACACGTTACAGAATTCCAAGTTACTGAGAAATCTCTGTTACATTCATAAAATGCACGAGTAATGTATTAACTAACATAGAAATAACAACACTCGTTAATTAATACTATAATAGTTTTACGTTAATAAATTTTAATACGTTTTGTTGAGACAAAAAACGATCAGAGTTTTAGCCTTGTCGATGCACAACTTTGTATTAACAGTTTTTCAGCTTTAAAAAATAGGCGATAATTATATTTTGTGGCTGGCTATAGCGGTATTTGCGAAGCCATTTTGACTTGTCAGTATTGCTAGAGCTTACTTAGTAAGCTAGATAGAGGGCGATTAGAGTTTTCGAGAGGGCGATTTATTAATACGTTAGTGGGTTTTTGCTTGACATGATTCCAGGAAGACTAAACACGAAGAAATAGAAATGTATTTACAAGCCGTCGGTGTAAAACTTCAGAACGTTAAGATCGCATTCTTAGACTTTTGGTTCTAAGGAACCGCCTCACTGCTGCGAGAGCACTTGCGGACCAATGCTTTATGGAAGCTTCCACCTTCCATTGGGATGCGGACCGTTTACCCCCAAATAAGTGGTTTTGGCAGCCCTCGTTACTGAACAACGCTGGAAGAGGCAGAAGTGGTGCAGAGAAAGAGCACATTGAACAAGTGTGGCAAGGCAAGGTGGTGAGATGCGATCCTCAGTTATGGCTAAGTCTTTATCAGAGGTAACCACGCTGGGTTGTGCGTTTATATGCACTAGAGCCATGAATCCACTTCTCCAACAAGACACTTCACGACCACGTGTAGCTAGAGTTACGTTGGACCAAACATCGTCAATTTGTTGCCTTGGCCACAATAAAGATCTTGCGAGCTTTCACCTATCAATGATATCTGGAACATTATGGGTAGAAGACTGCAAAATTTACCCCTTCCTCCAAAGACCCTAGCACTACAAGTAGCTTGGAATGAGACACTTCAGGATTTAATGGATGATCTGATTGAGTCTGTTCTTTAATAKTTTACTTACTTTACTACAATAAACACGTACACCATATAGTTTATTGAAATAGAATCATTAGTGAAGTGGTTTTATATGATTTAAAGTTAAGAAATAATCCAGTTATGTGATAATTTATTTTTCCAAAATAAGAAATTAGTAAATGGTTTTATTCCATTAATATGGATCTATTAATACAAACAAATTATGGGTAGGCCAGGTTCAGTAATGTAGAAATATCTTGCAAGTCAATAGAAAATAGGCACCTTATAGGTATAGGGTAACCGAACAAATTGTGTTATATGCTCTAACGGTAAATAATAATAATAATAATAATAATAATAATAATAATAATAATAATAATAATAATAATAATAATAATAATAATAATAATAATAATAATAATAATAATAACATAAACCAGTTCACTCTGATGTGAAGCAAGCATGTTCTTTTAGAAAACCTCATTTTTTATTGATTACATATATGACTAAGAAGAAATAAAGCCAACATTTAAGATTAGCAGCGAGAAAAACATAAGTTATAGGAAAAACTTTGAATGGTTGCGATAGAACTGACGAGAACCACAATGTATATTACAAAGCTCATTTTGTGTATGCAGTTCATAAGTATTATATCGTTTGTTTTTTTAATGTGTAAAGGGGTTCGGTATAACTTTTCCATATTACGCTTCTTTTATTCTATCTACACCATTTGCTTTGCAGAATTTACTAATTACTTAAACAAAAAAAATTAATCCTCTTTACGTAACCCATTATTTTGTGCGTTATACAAATTTAGCGAAATCTCGTAGTATTTTTAATTTAGATTTCATTTATGCCTAGTTATAGGCGAGAGCAACACAAAGTAAGTAATTATCGAAATAATTTACAATTTAATATATAATTATTTTTCGATTAGTTTATGTCTACTTTATAACCTAACACTCAGATTCAAATGTTAGTGCGGTTACGTATAAACACCTCACAACACTTTCACGAAAATAAAATATTATATTTAAAATTATGTTAACAGTTAATACTAAAAGAAAGATTACTCATTCTTATTATCAGCTTCTTTTTGTAATTCTCCTGGCAACGTTGGATCCGGTGGCGGTGTTGGTAGACGTAGTTTGTCATATTTGTGCTTAGATTTCCTGCGCGGCGATTGTGTCGGAATGTTTTCACTCATTTTTTTCACATGATCAACATCATACGATCACAAAGTCATTGTTACGTCTAATCGCTGCTCTTGCGGTACACTTCACATATTTTTATAGCTAACCGGTTATCTTTTAAATAATACTGGTGTAGAAATATTCACACGAGCCGCAATTTTAACGATTTTTAACGTCTTTGCATTTTTCTATTTTCATTTGAGATTAGTCTGAATATGTGAAAACAGGTCGCGTTCTTTGAATGAACGTCCGGGTGGACGCCGTCGCGAKGCAAGCGTCGAGAGAGTAACAGATATAGATCGGCACACGGTACCACGGACGCTGGTACACTATAAGTTCTCTCTGGCAATATCTCTCTCTCTATTGATTTATTTATTTTGGCTTTATATTTGGCCCGCGTCTTGTTCCAGTTTAACAGGGAATGCGCTTCCTGCGGAGAAATGGGACGGGAAACTTTACATTTCATTGGAATAGAAGTGGATAGATATCAAACACTCACCGCGAATGTTTTTCATATCCCATGCAGTTAGGCTTATTATTTTGAATATTGGAAATTACTTTGCGTTTTTAAAGAAACACCACAATTAATAAGTGTGCACTATGCAGCTCGCTTAACGTTCTATAGAAAACAATGAAAATAAAAGTTTTTGAAATTCTTTATTAATTTCCATGCACTCACTCACGAGTTTCTAGCGAAGCCATGTGGTGTACGTTAACGTGCATTTTGTTTGTTATCTTTGACCTGCTTTTAACTTGGTCGCTAGTAAAATTTTAAATTTATACTTTATTAATAAGTGATGACGTGATACGTTCTGATCTGACATTGAGAAATTTCTCGATTAATGTTTCATCTGAAGATTTATTCGTTGGAAAACAAGTTCAGCTAGTAGGATGATTTTCTATTCCACCATTGGTCTTCCACACACGTCAGGCAGGAAGAATGCTAGAGCCGAGGCCGCTAAAAATTAGCCACTTTAAAAAAACTTCTAAAAACGGATTTGATGAAAGAGCAAATCGATAAGGAATTAACAATAATTGTAACATAAATAGTTACCTATTTATACAGTGCATGTCTAGTCTCCTTTACAGGGGTTACAAAAGTAATATGAAGCGTTTTCAAACTGAAAAGTGAGATGTAACACGACCCTCCTTAACATTTAGCATTTCTAAGTAGCGATTGTTCATGGATCTTTGATTTTGAGGCCATTTTCAAGAGTCTTACTCGGATTTTATCAGAACCTTTTATATTATAACTTAAGGCGTTAAAGTTACTAGTTAGGATGGGCTAACGACGTAAGACTTGTTGAAACATTTTGAGAATAACCCAACTTAGAACGAGTTATCTGACATGAATTCCCTAAAAAGTGTACATGTAGAGAATAAAAGTGTAACCATTTCATCAGGATGTAATTTTAACAATCTTAACGGCGTTTTATCAGAACCTTATAATTTAAAACCTTTAAAAGTTAACATGAGGAAGGTGGGGGATACTTTAGATGCGCACCCTTCATTTTGGCTACTTCTGATACAACAGGAATTTCGAATAAGTTGTCAGCCTCATTTTTTAATAGCAACTCTATCTTTTTTGACAAGTACTGGAGAAATTAATTAATTAATGATCCGTATTTGTATTTGCGACAATTTGCCTGGTGTAAATGTTATTATAATTATATTCCTTAATTGTTAATTTCTGCTCTTTCATCTTTCACATTTGCCGATTTTGCTGGTTTTGCAACTAGTCCACTTCTGATTGATAATTCTTTGGCAGATACTTATGTTCACAATTAACCAGCGTGCAATCCTCACGCCAGGATTTAAATATTTTTACGCTCATTTAAGTGCACCACTTACAATTAAAAAAAAAACTATTAATCTGACCTAAAATTAATGACTAGCAATCGTAATACTTAAAATATACTATTTAGATAAAAATGAAACTTTTGAATTACAAATTACAATAGTCGCAAATAACTAAACATTTCTAACATATTAAGTACAAAAAAATAGCTAATAAAGCTGAAACGAATAAGAACTTTTGAGCTCACCAGTGGCACTTTTTGTGGTAGGTACCTATTTAATCTTTATGCGTTGATACTTTAAAACACACTTCTGCCGCTGGCATTACAATTTGTTTAACACCTATGAATTTATATTAACGATAATTTTGATAGGGACATTCTTTGGGATGTAAAACTATGTCAACAAACCAGATTTTGGATCTACAAAAAATCCAAAACTTTGTAATTTTTAAATTCATGACATATGAAATTAATTTTTTGAAAAGGACTTAATTGGAAATAATCTGTTCAAGGAAGAGTCATTTCAGCTGTGAGTTCACGTCTTCTTTAGGTTTTAATAATCATAGGATGGTGTTGATTGATTTCTTAATGAAAATCGTCTTACGTGTTGTAAAGAGATGTTTAATGTAATGTTTAATGTATAACATTTCGCCTTCTGTATCTAACGTCTGTTTTCAACATGGAGGTTGATTATCCACAAGAAATCTAAGAACACCATTTTATGACTATTATAAAACACCGTCGAAGCGTAGCTTTCTGCTAAAAATTATTTCGAATTTCATAATCAACCAAACCAAAAAGCCACAAAATCTAAAATACGACATTCCAAATACGTCCTACCTAACATGAAAAACGATTAGAGTAACGTAAAAATGAGAATGATAGAACAAACCCGAGTTTTTCTCAAAAAATATATACATAAATTCCTTATCAACTTGTCCTTTCAACTCAAAATATGTATTTACCTAACATCAGTGATCCCATGACTATAAATGAGTACTGACAAGGCATCTGAAGATATTTGATGATAAATCCACAGAGAGCGTATGATAGAACCTGCGTGTGACCAGCTGCGGTTCCTCTAAAGAGAAAAACGCGTTGCATACTTCGGCTGGAGTCAAAGACGATTCACCTACCGTATTGCCGTTGGATACAATTCAATCAGTATTACGCTGAAAGTGGATTGTACTAAACTATAGGCAACCATGAATACTGATGAGATTACCAGTCTGACGAAGTACAGGTTTTCCACGTAGGCMAGAAACATGCTGGCTATGCCACAGGTAGTATAACCGCACACTGAAATTAAAATTATTATAATTTGTTTAGGTCTGAATTATAAACGAATTCGTTATTGAATTTGGGCAGTTTTTTCTGTAAAATAAAAACAAAAACACGAGATTATTTTTAGCGCAAACTGTTGTGCTGATCGTACATTAGAAATTTTTAATATGTGGGCACACTAAAATTCCAATACAATTTATAATCGGTATTTTGAAGTGATGCCAAACGCCACATCCAAAAAATTGTAGTTTACTTTATTGAAGATTTGTTTATGTAAGCAGTGTATTTATATCTCGTTTCTTTCCTTAGTTCATGAATAGTGAAGTTACAAACCAACAAAGTGATGTATTTTATAAGTTCTGAAATAGTTTTAAGCAGAATATTTATCCTCAAGTGGTTAAAATAAACAAAAATATTGAAGTATAAATGGGTTATATATTTTTTTTTATTCTACAAGTGCCGAGTTTATTCTAGTAGTTTGAAGCTTACACGACTAGTTAAATATATCTTGTAGATAGTTAATTAGTGCAATTAGATAAAACTAATTCAAGTCCATTCACATGCATGGAGTACTTAAGTATTTAAATTCATCAATAAAAAAGAAGTTAGGTACATATTATGCTTTTTTATTTAATGAAAAGAACAATATTTAGGATCATTTATTTACAGATTAGTAACTTAGTAAAAAAATTTTTTTGATTAGCGTAAAAAAACTGATATAAAATTTTTTCCTACTTTAATTTTTTAAACAAAATTTTTTAATACAAGTTACAAGTTTTTAATGACATAATATTTTGAATGCCTTCCTTAAGTTGCTGGAAAATTTTATTAAGCCAAAATATTCATCCAGAAGGTTTACTATTTGTCGAAACTTACAACATTAACATACATAAATTAAACTATAGCAACAGATCTAACAAATTTTGATACTACATCTTTATTTGATTTCTATCACATCTCCGGGAAGTAGAAATTTTCGCCCAAAGTCGGGAATTCCTTTGTCAGCACTCACCTTCTTCAACAATGACATATACTTAACACTGGTAGTTAGTCGTTCCGATCAGTTGGTGCCAAGCGATCAACATACACACAACTTTGAGTTTAGCAAGGGGGCTCTCTTTGGATCTGGTATCTGCGTTGTTTATTGTCGTCACTATTTTGTTGCGAAGATCTTTCAAGGATGGCACTCTCATGCAGGATCTCTTTCATCTTAGGCTCAGATACTCGTCTATAGGTCTGTTTGATTTCCCATTCCATTTATTCTTGACCTCCATTTAATTCTTGTTCCATTTCCATTATCTTTTTCATTAATGGATTTGTTAGCTCTTCCATATTCGCCGGTTTGTTTTTTGTTTAAACTGGCTGGCAAAACTGTTCTTTTTACAGAAGATCACGATAACTCTCGGAATACAAATTCTCAACAAGTTGATTCTAGGACTGCGACACGTAATACGTGGTCTTCTTTTGCTCTCCAAGATTTTTTAAGACGTTCTTCCCATTATTAGAGACACCGATTTTCACTTGCACGGTGATAACATACATTTGCGGGTTAATTCGTCTTCTGCAGAAAGCTGTAGAATTTTTAACACGCCTTTAATGACAAAATAGCCGGGGAAAATTTTATTTGCTTTGGTTTGGAGTTGAACCCAAACGTGCTAAACAGTTACACCATCAATGTTCGAGTCCTAGATCAAGCAAACAATGGTGTGCTCAGAATTCTAACACCAACACTGTGACGTACGTTTACGACAACAAAGAGCATTATCGGCTTACTAGACTAGTTTTTTATGAATACTCGTTAAATACTCGTTTGTAAGGTACTCGAATAGGAGCGTCTCTAGAAGTTTCGGGTTCGATTTCCGGCTAAAGCGAGTGAATATTTTTCGCAGTAAAAATTGCCTGTTTTTTCGATAAACACTTATTACACATTTCCACTCGGCGAAAAACTAATAATTTGAAAGTTTTAGGATAGTGACTAATCTTGAAACGAAGATTTTTTGTATTCTCTTATCGAAACGATTGCGGTGATTTATCACACTTGGAAATTCCTCCTTTTTTTCTCAAAACATGATATTTCGCCTTTATTTTTGGGAGACGATTTCTACAACTTTCTACACTGGAGCGTTCTTTTTTTATCACAACCATTGTTGTTTATATATTGGTATAATATAAACAAATAAGTTGAAAATTTCGTTACAAATGTAGTCTGTAGTGTAGGAAGCACACGCGATCACGCGCGATGAGAAAGGTAGATACAATAGGCAGGTAAACAACAAAGTAATTATTTATCAATGGTAGTTATAACTCGCTGAAGTAGCTTACTTTTGTGGAATCGATGCACTAAAAACATTATAAATTAATTTGATAAAACAGCCTTGATGTTCCGAATGCAATCGCGGGAACTATATTTGTTTTGCTTGCACACTACGTAGCATTGTATTTCTTATTTTAATTTATTTTGAGTTACTGAATTAATCGTAAGGTGTTATATACCTATGGGCGTGCGACGTCCAAATTTTTCGATAACGCATAAAAGGATAAGTTGCCCAATTAATATATTCACTCCTATTAAGAAAAAATCTCTGTACAAGCTTTGCTCCATCGTGAAAACACATTTGTCCTCATGGCTTATTTCGATGTGTGACACATTCATTCCAGTCAAATTGCATTCTCCTTTTCCAGTATTCAGCATCTTTGATAACCATATGTTCACGATTAAAATTCTAAAAACAACAGTGATATAATGTTTGTCAATTTTATTTTTATTACTCTTACCCAAATAAAGAAGGTAGCTTGATGCAAGTTAATATTATGGTCACCGCTACGAATCTTCTGCTTAAAATCAAGCAGGTTTTGGAACCCAATTGTTTTATTCTCTTAAAAATTTGCTCCATACATGTATCATATCTTAAGTCCTCTCCAGATTGGAAATCTGTGATGATGTTCGCTAGTTCTTCTTCTCTCATCTATAAAATAACCATTTAAACAGCAATACGTTAATGCCAGCAAAAATACCCTGAACGTTTCATGGTGCTTAGAGTTATTAATTGTATACATATGCCTGAGGGTGTCTACTGCTTCCAAATGCATTTTACTGTACAGCAGATACCGCGGACTTTGATCCAACAAGGCCGAAGCACATGCTACCATGATGCTGAGCCCACTAGAAAATCCAAACATAAGTCTCCACGTTGCCAATCTCATTTCTGCTGCCCTGCTGTATAGCACAAAAGGCATCGTCAGCCAGTAGACGACTAAAATTCTTACTATTAGACCACGTTAAAAGCTATAACAGGCTTAATTTGCTTGCTGATAGTAAATATCCCAAGCTCCAGAATATATCCACAAAAACAATATAAAAACCACGGCTCGATGAGTGTAAAATTTCTGCAAGAAAAATTTTCGTCGCGCACATATTTCCTGCTAATCTGAAATCATACACTTTAATATGGGTCCCTTTTTATCGGTGTTGACCTTCACCCTGCTCCCAGCATAAAGGCACAAACCACAAACATAGGATGACCGTGGGAAAATCCACTGGCAAAATTGCTTCCAAATATTAATATTAGAGTTGTTGGTATCATTGATTTCCGGCCAACGATATCAGTCGCCGAGTTTAAAAAGTAACCTCCAACAGCCATACCTGTGATGAGCATGATATTCACCAGTTTATAAGCTTTAGAATAGTTTTACCGATGTACAATGCGAGGTTTACGCTTAATATAGTGCTTTTCGCCATGTACGTGTCGCAAGCAGCAATCGGTAGCGCGAAAGGTATACTCATGAAGGCCATTGATTGTGAAAGTGCACACATACATACCATTCCCAGTACGAATTTGTGATATAATCCCCAACCTGATGGCAGATTTTTTAGACATAAGGTAAACTTGAAATAAGTGTTGTACCTATATTACGAATCCGGTCKTCAAAAATGGGCATTTTTGTTTTCGGCCAAAAGAAACTGGGTTGATTAATGTCAGACTGACGTGTAATGTCGTAATGTCAAAGGTTGTCCAAAGCATAGTATAAAGTACGGCCAAGACACCTATAAATACTGAACTCCAATTTTACATTCAGGTCATATTTGGTTTTTATCTCATTGAATAATTTGTATAGTGATACAAATTTGACATATACATAGAGATGAACTTTAATCTATTTTTGAAAAGACTACTGCTAATAACTTACGCGAGCACAAATGTACCTATCCACTATTATTTTTCTACTTCATTTGCATCTTCTTCTACATAGTGAATGTGACAGTAGCAAGTACCTATTATTAATCTTGTTGAATTCAATATCAATTTTTAAAAACCTAGTAATGAGAAACGCAGAAAAAATATCCAATCAAAAGCCCGAAATGTCCAAAGTTGAAATATTACAGTCTTTTCTTTCCCGCTTTCAGTAAGTGCAGCACCGTTTAAGTACTCTGTCGGATGAACAAAAAAAGGTAACGCCAATGTTAAAATGGCAAGCTTGCAAATAGTTACTTTGACCTGAAGTTCGTACAACGTTTTACGCATAACTACGATTGAAAGAAAAATCAAACAATTTCACTCCTATGTTTACCTATTAAATTTGAAAGTTTTTTTGTGGTTATTTTTTGGGAGTGATAGGGCAGCCAATATGAATTGAAAAAACAGTACTTTGATTGTTAGGTTTCAGTTTCAGGCGAAAGCTTTTTTCAGACTTTACTTTTCAGAATGTTAACCGCACAAAATATTGCCAACAGAGGAGAAACTTGACCAGCCCAGCCAAAAACACCGGCAAGAAGTAATTAAAGCTAAAACCAACGAAAAAGCAGCGAAAACTAACAATACTACCCTTCGGAGTAAAAACCAGGAGAAACCCCTGAGTCAGCAACGCCCTATTGCCAACCGAGGAGAAACTTGAAGGCTATACATGTGGCGAAATCTGTTACCTTTAAAGAACGACTAATTTTGCTTTTATAGCATATTGCACTTTGAAAAAACAAGTACAGTGAGAAATACAAGATTTATAAAATTTATAGAACAGTTCAAAGCAACTGGATTAATCATTAAAGGATTATATTTGTGGGTGCTAGTATAAAAGGTGTCATTTGTTGTTAGTTACTATGGAAAAAAGAGTACCGGCAGATGTCACAAAAGATGATTTGAAAGGCAGTGAAGCGAGGGATCAAAAGCGAACCAGGTATTTCAAAAGTGTTTTAAGTGCTAGTGAGTGCAGTGCAGCGTACTGAATATAGGTTTATTGAATTAGTAGTGTTATAATAGCAGTGCTTTGGACTAGTTCTGCTTGGAATTAGTGTATTTCGGCACTGGTATTTAAAGAAAGGAAGAAATAAAACAGTCTATACAAAATAGGAGAAAACACCAACAGCTTTTAACCAGAATAATGAGGAAAGAGTAAATAAAGAGAATAATATAATGGACACCTTTAACATGCTTTTGGGCTGTTTCATATATTTTCTAATTTTCGCTAAGGTATTTCTTGTTTTAAAACTGTATAACGTTATAAAACCAAAATTAATCGTTTTCAAGAAAATTCTCTAGGTGCTGAAGAAGGCTTTAGCCGAAGTCGAAATTTAACACAACCAAAAACTGTATTCATTAATATTGGCTGCCGCACACTCACTAAACAATGAGGAAATTGTACTAAGATAGAGCCACAATAAAGAACAAACTAGAATTTTAAAATATTTTAATTACCGAGTTGCAATTCAATTTTGTTTCCCAAATTGACTGTTATTATTAAAGCAGGTTTTATTATTAATCAAACGGTGATAATATTAATTGTGTAGGTAAAATTATCATAGTGAAAATGCCATTAGATAAAATTTATGAGAACTTATCGTAATTTACCTCCAAGAGCAAATCATGTACTATCCTTTGACGTGGACTTCTATAAGACAAGATGTATAAAGGGTCGGTGTCTGCCCAAATTACTAGTAATTCGCAACTTTTTCTAAGCTCGTGGAGGCTGTCATAATTTGCTCTATTTTTATTTAAAAATTTCAGGTAATGCTTACCTGACAGGTAATTATATCTATTATATGCTCAGTAGCAGTTTTAATTCCTAATTATAATTCTTCAACCTTAAATCTAATATGTATTAACTACATTATCTAAAGCGGCAAATAGAATAATAAAAATACGCTTTATAATATAAAGTGTAGCATTATGTGAGGTTTTTTGTAGGTTTACAGCCTTAAAACACGAACGCAAACGTTTTTTTGAGGGCAATTTGGCGTTTTACCAGTGAAATTTCAGCGTCCGATAGATAGGCTCACGTTTTGCAAGATGCGGCGTACACGCGATCGTCCTTAAGGTGATTACTGGAATTTAAAGAGCGGTCATATAATTAAGAGCAATCTGTACATCTGTTTGGAGTACGAAAGTGTGTATTTGGTTGTTCAMTAATATTTTTAAATACGAATTCATTTCAAGCAGCAAGAAGTGTACGAAGGCCTTCTCGAACAAATTGTTCGTCTATTCTTATGTAACGCTGCTTTGCCGGTGAAACAAAATCAAAGCGTGCAATATGATTTTACACTTCTAACGCATAGCCCGTTACGTAATCTTGTTAGAAACTGACCGACCAATTCTGTGGGAGCCCTTATGGGGGCCCGACCAGGTAAAAAAGGTTTACGCTTGTTAAATCAATATTATTTTTGAGCAATATCCGGACTTGTTTTTTAGGGAAAAAGCACAACACAAAAGATGGATAACACCACAAATGAGAGAGGTATCTTTTATGCCCCCAACACGCGATCGTTTTTAATGAACGTGTACAAATCAGTGTCTTTGCCACAAGTATTTTAACAACATCCGCTTTGGAATTTGGATCGTGCTAGCTACAGTTGCATAACTATTTTGTTTAATAAGACAGACCGCCCCTCAGAGGAGGGATATAGTATTTTTAGGGTAATTTTAAAGCACGGTTCGTTAGCTTTATCATCTGTGTGTGGGCAAACTTTTAAAGACGGGAATGGACATAGTTACAGGTTAGTGCCGCTAACTAGGTCTGAACAGATGATTAGAATTGTCAACACTAGACTCGAGCCGTATATTGGCTGCGTTGCCATTATTTTGTTTGAGAGTCATTTTTGCATCATCTGAACACCACATTGTGTATCGATTAAAAAAAATAAAAATGCCGTTCTTCATTACTGTGAAAGACCAAGATGTAAGATATTGCTTGTTGAAAGTTGAAATGTTTTAAAAGTAGAAAAGATACATGCCGACACGCAATATACTTGTAGACTATTGTCTATTGTCTGGTAGCTATCTTCGAGACTGAAGACAATTCATACGGATGGGTGATGAAACGTCTGAGGCTAGATTTGTTGTTTAATATTTACCCGTATATGATTGTGGGTGGCATTCAGTATTGTCAGTGTCAGTTTTACACTGATGATTTTCATATGTATTTTCAGTTTAATGGACATAATATAGATCGGGCCATGCACAAGATAAATGGGGATTTGAGACCTGTGGTATGTCAAAGAAGCATGTATTGATGATAATAAATTCTTTTAAGCCCACTTTAGTGTTATTTGTTAATTCATCTGGAGGTATTTCTAGAAGGGAAGTATGGATCGTTTAGCGATTTTTGTAAAGTCTTGAATTGCGGTGTCATTAGGCCGCAAAGGATCTGGGAGTAATGTTTGACATTAATTTAATTTTAATTTATAAGTTAGGAGTCTTCTTCAAAAAGCTTTTGTAATTCGAAATTAATTTGTAATTTTAGAAAACAATTGGATCGCAAATCCAAGATATGTCGCGTTTTAATTATTGTGCGTCTTTGCGCGGCTGTTGTCTTCGTCGAATTCAGGTTATGCAAAATTCTTGTTTTCGTTTAATTTTWCGAGTAAGAAGGGGGAAGCCTAATAATATTGTGTAAGGCGCTACTATATTTAGAGCTGATGTACATACACAGTATCAACATTCGTAGAAAAGATTTTCTTTCATTTCCAATTCATCGACACTCTTTTGCGAAAAAAAGACTCTTTGACTGTTAGAAGAGGGTAAGGAAGAAGAAGAAAGGGAAGAGGAAAGGAAGACGAGGGGATGTCGTTGCTGGTCGTTGGTTGAATTACATATCTTGTTTGCTCGGTTTCAGACCTGATTTATTTGTTGCTTATGCCGATAGAAACTCATTGTGATGCTTGTGACAGCTGTGTTTTGAATGGTTAAGTGGGAGAAGCTGTCGAGTAGTGCTGAACTTCGCCATTCTTTACTAAAGTTATGGAAATCTGTAGTTCTTTTTACTCTTTTCTGTACTTAATAAAAGTCATTATTATTATTGTTTTTGTTATTATTATTATTATTATTATTATTATTATTATTATTATTATTATTATTATTATTATTATTATTATTATTATTATTATTATTATATTATGTTTGTTTTGTGTGTTTCGGGAACTGATAATTTTATTCTTAAGTCATATTTTTGGTACCGAAACGAAAAAAATTATCGAATCGAAATTATCGTGATAACTTATTTCAGCGCACTTTTTACTATACCAACTAACGATGCAGCAGCTTTATTATATGTATGTCATCAAACAGTTAGATGACGAAGATAGGTTTCGTTTACGATATATTTCATATCGAAGACCAAGTCTTCCGTGTGAACACACAAGCTTCCTATAACATATATTTTTATGGGGATCGTATTTTATTTTGGACCTCCTCAATAGTTATGCAGTGGTTAGTATTTCAGTCTGTTAAATTGGGACGAATGCTTTTCTCTCATAACAGAATCTAAATCATAGCTTTATGATAAGTTCTAGAACAAATGATAATAAGAAAAATACTTTGCGGATGAGATAATATGTACTGAAATGTGAAAATATATTTTAATATATATATTTCCTTTACTTAGCTTTGAAAATGAACTGCACTATAACAATTATTAATATCACATAAAGCTCTAATATTAGAGAAAATATAGTAAGTAATGGAACTTCTTTCACATATTAGAAGATATTTTTAAAAATATACTGCACAAAAGTTACATAGCGACAACGCTGTAGAAAGGCGGCATCTCGTTTGGTCTTTCTGGGTGGCGGTTTACAATGACAGTCCCTAATTCGGATTAGGCAATGGTAATTTGTTAATTTTGTCCAAGTTTGCCTCTAACAACTTATAATTATTTGTCTTTGTGGTTAAGCCGCAAACCAGGACAGTTAGTTGTGTTTCCGGAAATCCGAACGGTCAATTTTTACCTGTAAGGAAAGACTGAGCAGAAATTAGACAACCCTTGTTTTGCGCGACCTCTGGAAGCGTTTCCCTAAAAAGGCAGACGGTCGTAACTCTAAATTTTACCCTAATAACTTAATTAACCCAGATTGTGTTCGCCATAAATTTCTCGGACTATACCATAAACCTGTAATTTTGTACAAGAACAAACAAAATTATCAAATGAGCCACCACCACCCCAACATTGTACTTTGTATAATAAGTATCTACCAAACACCGGATATTTCCTTTTACCGAATAATTCCTGGGCGGCGTTTGGTGCCTACGGTTGAATCAAAGGTCATCTGATAAATTTTGACCCAATCAACGACACCAGTGAGTTAAGAATGCTTATAGAAGGCCACTACAAATAAAGAAGAACGTTTTGTTTTGCTTACTGGTCAAAATGACAGTTATAGTTTTAGTGTTTCACCTTACATAAATATTAAAAATATTGTAATACAAGGAAAAAAGTAAATAGGTATCTAATTGTAAAAGATAAAGAGAATATTGAGTTTAATATGATAATATACAGTTGAAGATTACATTCTAACGATGTGATGATGTAAGTAGCAGAGATAACCGGACCCAAAAGTCAATTTTATTGTACTGTACTTAAAACACGTCGACTAATATTTTAGGGAGTGCTTTTTTTTGTTAGATTTCTGTCTATACATTGGCAACTTTATTATTTAAAGAGCTACAAATTAGGTTAAATGGGTGAAAAGTTGCTAAATTTGATACACAACAACAACGTGCTTTTAAATTTTAGCGATTCGCAAAGTTTACGAGATATTAAGAAAAAATGAAAATATTGATTTTTTTTAAATCGTTTGCACCTTTCTGGTGTGATTTTTTTTTAATTCCGAAAAACAATTTAGGGTACTTTTGTAAGGAGTTTGTAAGTAATTCAAATATAATTTTCTTGGAAGCTTGGAGTCATTTATTTTTTTATGAAATGTTATGTATTTCACTTAAAAAAAATTGTGTTTGACGACGTGTAACAGTTAGTGCTTTACTAATGTATTATATTTAAAATCCACAAACAACAGTTGTTGATTTGAAATACATAGTTGGCATTGCTGTAGTGGGTTATGATTTCAGTGCTGTAACTATAATAATTTACACTTGAAAATTAAATTTACCTGTTGAAGAACTAGTTTCCGCTGAATATGCTAAGATATTTATGGGTAAAAGGTAACCACATAAAACATAAAATGTTTCAAGTAAACGGTAGTATAATAAATATCAGAACTGTAAATTTGATATTAAATAATGACAGTAAGCTGAAGTTACTAAAGTATATATTCAAATAATCCATTTTCTTCTAGACAAAAACACGTTGATTTTCATTTACTGTTAACCGCACGTTGACTAACCTGACGATATAGACTTCTGACGCGGGCAGCTATAGAACATTCTGTTTAATTCGCCAGTGTTGTTTGGCCTAGTTTCATAAGCTTTCGCTTTTAAAACTCCCCAACGAAAAAATCAAGGACACCTAAATCTGCTGAGGGAGCTGCCCTTGCTACAGGTCCTCAGGTCGTCGTGTGTCCCCTAACTATTGTCCATTAAAAATGTCATATAAATGATTTTGTACCCCAGCAGTAATGTGTGATGGTACACCGTCTTACTGGAACCAGACATTCTGTAAAGCCCAAAGTGGAATTTCATCCATACAATTTTAAAATTCTGTTTAAAAAATTGTAAATGCGATGCCCGTTAAATTTTCTTGGAATATGTACGCTCCGAAAATTCGGTTATCTATTATGCCGCACCACGCAAGTGAAAGTCTGACTTGTAGCTGGGCTTCGCGATTTCGGTTAAATATTCTACGATTAGTAAATTGTAATTGGTTGGTTCAAATTATTTATTAAATTATCGACCCTGTTTATCATATTACCAAATCATCTGCAGAACTCCTGCCGCCAAACAGCATTATCTGCATGAAGCGTTTGATTTACATGAATTTTGTAAGGTTTGTAACTTTTTTTTTAATTCTTAAAACTGCTGCTGTAGGCTATCTGGCGAACGGAATGAGTTAAATTCTCACCACTTTAAGATTATTTAGAAATGAGCACCTGCATAAGAAATTATTTGAACTGGTAACTACATGTTATAAATACGTTGGCGAAGATTGTTGTCATTATTCATTATCAAATTTGCAGTTCTGGGTTTTACAACATCGCCGTTTTCTTGAAAAATTTTATGTAACATCAAGAAATAAAAGGCAACTACCTTTTTGTCTGTAAATCTTCTAGTATATTCAGCCCAAGTTTTAGTTTTTTTTGACAAGAATAATAGGAACATTTGCTTATATAAAATTTTTCTTGACTAGTGCAGCTCTTTTTTTTGTATGGAACTTGTACTGTACAAATACCATTTGTTTAACCATAGCCCACTGTTTTGTAGATTTTACATGTAATCCCTTAGTAAAATGCTATATACATGTTACATATTGTTCAAAGTGAAAAATGATGATGATGGATACAAGTTTTCGAAACGTCATATCTGATATAAGACTAGATACTTAATAAGTGCCATTACATTGCTTTTTTTGGAATTCTGAATAAAGTACAAACAAAAGTGACTAACAATTTTAAAAAAGGTAGACAAAAACTCAAAAACCTTTGCAGATATCTTAAATTTTAAAACATATTATTCATGAACACCAAGTTTAGCATCTTTGCCTTGAATTAAAGGTGTTCAAAAAACGAAGTTATACTCATGCATTGACAAGAGGGATGGGACGCCCTGTATACAGTTTGCCCTAAACATAAGATATGAAATAACCGAATATTTGGTGAATGGTAACCCTTTTTCTTTAATGATTACCTTTAAAGCGCAAATCAAGTTATACATAAGTATAAAATTAAAAATATTTGCACCTTATCATATACAAGATGTTAAAATTGTAAATACAACTATTCACTTTGATATAATAACTTCAATACATGCTCAAAATGTTGTCCATTTACTATTTGGCAATACTCTAATCACAGCCGAAACTCGTGTTTCAACATTTCTGAGTACTTTAAGAAAAAAGAAGAATTTCAAATACTTGTAGAGTATTAGTTTTATCAACAATCCCTGCCCATATATCGACCCTTGCTGGACGTTAAAGGTGATTTTCCATCTTCCAGTGTGGATTTTCCTTTGCCCAATAACCATAATTTTGTCGGCTCACCCCAGCATTTAATATAAACATTGGTTCATCGGTAAACATGATATCTTCTGTGGTCAGATTGTTCGTGTTGAGTAAATTCATCATTTTCTCGCAAAACTGATGGGGTTTTATATCAGGATGGCTTTCAGTAAATTCCTGGAGTGTAATAATAGCTACAAGTGTTAAGCATCGTTTTCATTTCTAACGTATACAGGGAAAGCAGTAACGATTCTAGTCTAGAACATTGTGGAATGTAAAACTTTCTCTACATGTTATATGATTCCATTCGGAAGAAAAAGCTATTTTGGACCCTCTGAAAAAAAAATATTGCAAGGTAACCAAGGTTTTATCTAAACTAAAAGGTGTTTGAGGAAGCCGATAAGTTAATTCGCTTTTTTCCATAGAGGCAAGTACACCATCTATTTATATTTGAAAGGGCAGTTTTATAACTACTTAAAGGACTAAAATGGATTGCAATGGTAGTAAAGTATTAAAAGTAGGAAACTTCCTTTTTTCTGAAATTTTGGAAAGAACTGACAAATTATCATCCTTGTGCAGGGCCATTTATTTTTATTTCTTGAGGAGTGTATTAAAAGAAAATTATTTGGCCACGATCTGCATTTCAATAAAAGACTATCTTCAGAATCTGAGGTTGTTGGAAAGAATAGTTACAATAAAAAAAAAACTTTTGTACATCTCCTCAAGGATACGTTCTGACAGATAAACACAGTTATCCCCTGGGTGAGAGTATATCTTTGTCAGTCTGGTAGCTCATCATAATTTGCCATTTACAACAAACTGGAAGGTGTATGACAAATTGTAGTTTACATTTCAAATTTGCTACATTACTTCAGGTAAGTATAATAGTGATAATATTATAGATAAATTTGACAAACTACCACCGAGGGTATTCTACAAGTTTTGTTACGTCGATGAGGCTTGATTTTTTCGGAGCATATTGCCGAAAATTCTACAGCGGTCGCAGCGAAAGGATGTCCTAAACGATGTTTGCTTTAAAAATCATAATTGGTTTTCGGGCTACCCCAATTAGCTAAATGTAAGTATAGGTCTGGAACGATATAACTCGGGGATTAGTTATTGAACCATTATCGATGATCGGCGCTGAAGCAGGCGCCTAACCAACACACTTGATCATCACCTACGATGAAGCTGCTATTAAAAATATCTTCTGTAGGTTTGGGTACAATGGAATAGGCGTAATTTGGGCTTAAACGCAGACAGTTTTGCCTGAAGATTCCTTTCTAATCGATATAATGTTCTAAAACGATCTAACTATAGATGTAACTTACGTACGGCATTAAAGCAAAACCTATAAATAGACGAATAATTTTTAATACTGAGGGGAAACGGTTTCTATGTTTACGTTACCGAAGTTATTTTTAAGTACAGATTTACGATCTTCAAAGTTAAAAGCCGACTTTTACTGTTTTAAACGAATAATAGTAATCTGAAACAAAAAAGCACTTTATTTTTTAAATACATCATGCTTTAATTATTCGTATTAGCCCAAACGCTTTAAATATATCATTCTAGATATTATAGGTGCGCTTATTAAAAATGGTATTATTAACCAAGTGCTTTCTTAAATGAGATAATAGAAGAAAACAAACACAAGCATTAAGTAGCATAATAACAATAAAAATGGAGGTAGGAGCAACAATTCAGTTACGAAGAAGATATTGTGCATTTAAGATTTAAATAGATTCTTGGAGTAATTCATGGTGTTCATGCAAGTAAAATGACGATTTCACTGTAACAGCGATAGGAGGTACATATACGATGCCAAAAATATCATTGAACATTGATAGTTGTTTTTGTAAAACGTTGATTAAAGATCATAATTAAAGAATTAATAATTACTAATTACAGTAAATTACAACTAATAACCTAACTTTTAAATACGATTCTCTGTTCATTCTGAGAAGACTTAATTTATAATTTTTATTGAGAGGTCGTAGACGCATTTCACAAAACCGTAAATAAAAAGCAGGAGGTGACAAATTATAACAAAAATCTTAAAGGTTGCACGAAAGCTTTGTTTTTATAGAAACATCTTAGCTTTGAAGAAAATGTCTATGGCATAAACCGGACGATACCAAATGGATTTTTTTATATTGAAATATTGTTACTGTCAAAGTAAATAGTTTTTTTTTGTGCGTCTAAGGTGTAAAGAGTCTCTTCTACTTGATAAGATGTAAGATTTACTAAAATAAAGAATAACGTTTTTGAGAATCCTCAATGGTAAACTTTGTTGTATTGTTACGCTATTGTTGTTTTAGATGTCCTAGTACTACTGTATTTAGAATGTCTGTAACAAAAAGCGCGTGCGTTTTAAAATATAATCAAACAGGAAAATCAACAGGGTGGTGCAGATTTTACCTTTATAACTGTAATTGGTGTAAGAAATAAGTATTTATAAACAGTCTTTTGAATTGTTCTAAAATAAATAAATATTATTTTAATAACACCTTGCATATTGCTTAGAAGTTTTGTAGGAACCCATGTTTATGAGATATTTTCGCCTACATATTTCTCTTCATTTATTACACAATTAAGTTATTAAAGATAGAATGTATTGAAAAACCTTAGAATCCAATTTAACTAATTTTGGTTTGGTCATTTCGACATTACCTACATGCAAAGTTGTTTTTTTAGTTCTTTTTAGATAGGTACTATAGAGTAGATAAAATGTCAAAACAAAGTAAAAACAATAGATATGTATTTACAAATTAGCAATGCGTGGCTTTTTCAGTATTAGCTTGGCCGCGCATGCTGTCTTTTGTCATAATGGAAGTTATTGCATATTTGATCTACTTTCCAGAAGATGCCCGTTAGTTTGACACTGAAGTGAATTCGATCGACAAATTAAACAAACCATATTTTGTMCAACTTTMTTAAGTCAATTAGCCTGTATTTGATACATGGCTTCCAGYATGTCAAGCTCCTCCGCAGTAAGACGGTCAAATTTAAAACGACTAGGTTTCTGTACTATCCTTGAGTTCTGTTGAAATCAACTTTGGTAGCTCAAAACACAGGACGTTTATGTAAATAATACCGTATGCATATGGAATAATAGTACCTACCAAAAAATTAATTATTTTGAAAAAAGTAACCAACGTTTTCTAACAGTTCTTATTAATGTAACTTTGGATAAAAATACATATATATTTTCAGTTATAATGTACCCTTATTTATTTATTTTGTGATGTTTCATCATAATTACATAAAAGTTGTTGTTTATAGTAGGTATGAACGTGCGCACCAAGGCACCCTTAGGTACATACCTATATTAAAACAGTTATTTATTTAAGTATTAATACCTAGAAATTTAATCAAAGGTGAGTATTGCCACATTGCCGCAATGTGCATACTGTTTAACTACATATAATAAAACATTTCTGGTTGGATAATTTAACGAGTAAAAAACGATAACTAGCTATCGATTTATTTTATTTATCTATCTATAAACTCGATTACTTTGACTTGTTATCTTTGTCTTAAGTAAATATTACTTTGTAATATTACAACTTGAGATATTATTAAACTACAACTATGAAAAGAAGCATTCCACAACCAAAATCCGTTTCCATCAAAATATAGAAGTATTTATTTAGTTGCTATTAAAATTATACAGGCTTTTAATTGTGCTAACAGAAGTATACACAATAAATGACTATTCTTTTTTGTAACATCACATATGGTCTGTAAAGGGTTGCTATAACACCCCTCTTCCGGTCCAGGCAGACAACCGAATGTATCCTCTCATTTACCTTGTCCGACCGACCCCCTTAACATAAAAGAAATTTCAAGAATATAGGAAAAAATTAAATAAATTGGGATGAATGCATCACTTTAACGTTTTAGGTGTGGATAACATTAATCCTGTACTAAATTAAATGTTTTAGAGGGTGATTTAAGAGTTTATCATCGATTACGTGAACATAATTATAAGGTATATAAAATCGATTTATTGAAAAATTATGAAAAAAATCTATATGTTCCGCGTTGTCCTATTCCGTAGCCTAGATTAGTTACTATCTGGTTTGTGAAAAATAACCGAGAAAAATGTTTCTAACGCAACCTCGACGGGGTGTCTTGAATCAAACCGTTGTTCCATTTCGCGTTGAAAGGACCCACACGCTGCGTTGGGCTTGTAGCGAATTCGAATTGAAAGAAACTGCGCAACTTTGATATTGTTTTACGGAAATTCGCAACGCGGGGTGTCAATTCGAGAAACCTACCGCACATCCGCGCAAATTCGACGTGAGGGGTGGAGAATTAGACAATTAGTCAAAATGTCTTCCAGGGAATATAGTTTGAGAAGATGCTTGTTCATATAACCTTACATTTACCTTAAACCACTAACAGTATCTTGGATTTACAAAATGTATACGAAAGGTAATAAGCAAGTGTCTTTTCATTTATTTGTTTGTTACTTTAGGAACATCATTTAAATAGCAACAGCTTTGATTATCATTGAGTATTAGCGGCGCTTGAAAATAGGATATATTCTAGCAAGTTAAAAATTGACGAAACTTAACAAAAAATATTTTTTTTTGTATGGTATCTTCTGACCAATTTTTATGCAAGTAAGGTACCTATAATATCACTTTTACAGATTATTAGAAAGCTCAAAGTTTTTGGTCTTGTTCTGCTGGGTTCTTCCAAGTATTTGTCAGCAATACTGTGGATATGATGACGTTGAAGTTTTTCTTAGTCATTAATTAATTTGAAGTGTCCCAAAAATCAGTTTGAGGACCAATGCTACCACTTTATTTTATTTAGTTCAATATTTAAAGTCAATGCTATGCAGTTAGCAGAGGTTTCTTACATTCTATAGAATGATACTAAGCCAGTTTTTGCCCTTCCCGGATTAGATGTGCCGATTTAATGAATTTTATTGATATAAAAGTAATGCTTTTAAACCCTAGGAATTAAAATTGAAAACTCAAATTTACTAGTTTCCATATTACCCGATTGCTTTTTGTCACCTTATACAGTAAGATTTTTTACATAATTTTTATGCAAGTCTGTCACTTGACAAGGACAAATTTGGGATGATTATATATGCAAATTAATACCCCTAAAAAGCATTTTATTTCTCGAGCAAGCGAATATAAGTGATATACCTCAGTCTATTAATATATAATGTACTATTTATGTGTTAATACAGCTGCTAAAGTTGGTCAGTCTACCAAGACTATTTTAAAAACAGATTTGGGAAAAATGTACTTTAACGATTTTCGACCAAAGATGTTACAGATATTATTAAGTAGCATTAATATTAATGTATCGTAACGTAATCGGACCAGTCTTTATATGTTAATAATTTCTTTTACTGCTGGGTTTGTGATGTTACTTGGATACAGTAAATAAACTAAACAGACCGGCATAGTTACTATAGAGACTCTTTTGTCGTGTACCAAGGTATGAAACAAATTTATCAAAGGTGAGTTATTTTTGTTATATAGGCAGGTAAGAGCAGATGTTAGCACTTTTTCATATTTGCCAACAGGCACAAAACCTTACCGTTTATATTCAAAAATTGAATTTTAATGTGAAAGAAGAATATATTATTCGTAAACTGTTAAGGAATGATAAAACGTGGCTTAAAAATTATCTTTTATGCCATTTTATTTTATATAAACAAAGATTACAAAATAAAAGTTACAAATGTAAAATAAGGGTATTGATATTTTAAATCTGTATCTCAAATTAAAATTAATGTTTAACTCGATTTACTGTTGTTGACGAATCTCCTGTAAAAGGATATGAACTAACGAACACTTTTAAGAAAATTAAACTTTTGGGTAGTGGCGTGTCAAAACATTTTGGTGTCAGAAGCTGTATTCTAGGAGTCACTCTTCTAGTTAATTAAAATATTTTAAATTAAGAATGTTTGAAATAACTTTTGCTTGTGTTTAAGTTTTTACCATCCATTATCTTTTAGTTGAATTAATTATATTGGGTATTACAAAACTGAAATAGGGGCGAAATAATTCAAAAGGTCGTAAATCACTCAGTGATATTAAAATAAGTGTCGACTAAATGATGAAATAATATCGCAACAATAACAGTTTCGACCCTCTTCGATGACTCCTTCTGCAGATTCCGGTGAACTTAACTGTGATGCAATCTCTTCTTCACTTCAGGATAGTATTGCTTGCAATCGGAATTTTAATATTAGATTGAGTAGGGATAAAAAAGTATATACATATGTCTGGGAGAAAAAGACGCAACACTGTTAAAATGCACATTAGCAAATGTCATTTCCTCTTTTTTATTTTTATGCAAGGCAGTTGTTCTACCTATTACCTTTTTACATTAGTTTCATGTTGTTGCTAGATGCACCGGATATTTAAAAAAAAGCATATTTTTCCTACACTCGACCATCTTTTAATTATTTTGGAACTGTTTCCTTTCGAATCGTCAAAACCTTGAATATGTTTCTTCAGCGCCTGCCTTCAATATATCTATTGTTGTATTTAGTTCCTTTCAATTGTCACTTGCCTCTGTAGTAGAAGTCACAACCTGCATTGTTCTCGTAGATCGCAGTTGTTACCTGTTCTTTTTTTTCGGACACACGTAATAATTGCTAGAGTAATTAACTGCTCCAAAATATACATTTAGAAGAGATGCCAGCAAACGTTCTTGCATATTTTTTTAATTTCTATACAAAATAACTCTTCAATTATAGTTTTCTTACTTTAGTTTTCTTAATGTAAAAGTAAAAAATTAAGAGGAAGAAAGTGAAGGGAGGAGATGGAGTGAATGAGGTGGTTGGTTTTGTTTTAATACTGTCAATACTGTCATGTCGGATTTCCGCCGAGCGCAAAAAAACAAATCAAATATATGTGGTCCTTTTGTGACAGTTGATACACAGTTTACATTACAAATTTATCCATACCATTTTTACGACAAAATGTTCTGCCTCCCATGTATGTTTTAAGTCCGTATTTTGTTGAAACAAACCATTTTTGTGTTTTGTTGTTTCTTGTCCACTTTGCGGGAATCCGGCTCAAGAGAATATCTTACATATTAAAAATCGTGCATGAATGTCGTGAAGTGTAAAAAAGGCGAGAAGAGGGCATACAAGGCAAGTGCAATAATAGAAATTGTTGAAAGAGAAGAAATAAAAAGGAATCTGCCATTTGGACAATTGGCAACACTTGTTGAGGTGGGAATTTCAAAACGGTATAGCTGTAAATGATAAAGACGGTGGAGATAGTAATGCAAAGTACGATAGCTTGAAAGGACATGAAGAAAAACCACAAAGACTGGAATTACCAAATGCACATGATAGGAGTGTGTGGATGTTTCTGGTTGAAAAAATCATGCGTATGTATGAGGTGCTGGTTGCTTTGTTATTATTAAAGAAATAAAAAGTTTTGTTGGCGAAAAGACGTTTTAATACCTTGTTAGTGAAACATTCTTGTAGGTTTGTAATTTCAAAAAACAATGTCCTTTAATAGAAGTTGTTTGTAATATTAAAATTGTTTTGGATTACTACAAAAAGTGTGTGATTCCCCGAGTTGGAAATTCGTTGAAACTAAATATCCAACGCCGTCACCTTCAGCGTAGTGCACATGTATATAACAACGAACAACCCCTTCAGTTTTGTAACCGTAACAGGGTCATTACATATCAATTACATCGAAAGGTCCCCTCTTGAGACGACACGCGCCGCTGTGGTAGGCTTCCTACTGTACTACTAAAGCACGCGCCAAATATTAAAACACTGTTGCCGCCACGTGTTCGGTTATTTTTCGTTTTAACGAGAGATGGTTTTAAAAATTCGCGGTGCTGAAGCTCCATGTTTGAACTAGAAACAAAAGAAACGTTCCCAATGTTTGCTCATTGCATATACGCGGGCTTCAATTGATCCAATTAACTGGAATGTTTGCCTATCTGTGTATTAATCCTTATGTTACGAAAACGGCTTTGTTTGCGTTATGAGCTGGCAAAATTGTTACAGCGCAGCGTGACGTTGCAAGCTAGCTTTACCACTCGCTTCATACAAGGGAAAATGCCGACTTCATAAATGAAATAGAATAGTAATCCTTACAAAACTAGCAGCTTTTTATTACATTTCACAGATTTTTTAAATTGAGCCTTTAAACAAACTCCTTTGAACATTAATTGAATCCTCTAAATTGCTTTTAATAACATATTTATGAATTGTTTAGTACGAAATTTAACTAGCAAGTGTTTAGCAAAATAAACATTATATTTGGAGTTTTCTTAGATTTTTTGGAGAGTCTAAACTAGTTTTTCTAAATTGATTTCTAAAAAATATCTAGATATTATCTACATTGTTTACAGAAAAAAATTAATTATTTAGAAAAAAAGGTATGGAATTTATTGTTTATACTTAACATAAAAGAAGAAATATTAATATAAAAATTGAATATAACATTGAGATTGATCGTTATACAGGATGTACCGCATTATGTGGGCAACCACTCAGAATCTGAAAACTGTATAATAACACTATTTTGGTTATTATTATTTGAAGTGAAAGCCGTTAAAATGATGCACACAGTTTTTTATTAAATGTTTGGGGGAGGGAGGGGACTAACCCGCACATTTTAGTCTTTAACCTCAAAACGGTTAAGAATTATGTGTTTTTTAATCTTTGGGCCTTATAAACAAAAAAAGGTTCATGCGGTTAAAATTGATCCTTTCTGAGAAAATTGCAGTTGAATGTTCAGATTTACCTGCACTTTAACTGCTTAGCTAAAACTATTTTTTATCACAATTGGCGTGAGAAATTATAAAACTGTGTTAGATGTCAATGTTATATTGATATTTGTACGCTGGCATACTCATTTATATGAATATTCCATTATTATTATTATTATTTCAGAATTTTTGCATCAAATAATGTAAATTGTAAAGTATTGTTAAAATGTCAATGTAACAATGACATCAAACACAAATTATTAATTATTACGGACAATTTGATAAAACAAATGATTAAGTTAAGCAGTGAAAATGTAAATCGTAACATTCAACTGCAATTTTCTTGGAAAGGGTCAATTTTAGCCGTATGAACGAAGAGTACCTACCTTTTTTTGTTTACAAAGCCCAAAGATTAAAAAACGTATATTTTTGAAAAAATACTTAACCATTTTAAAGTTAAAGTTTAAAATGTGAGGGGTTGGCCCCCTCCCGGCCCCCCAAAACATTTATTAAAAATGTGCCCATCATTTTAATAAATAAATAATAATATAATATATAATATAAATAATAGCCAAAATTTGATCTAATTATATCAATTGGTCTAAGATTTTTGAAAAACTGTTATCTCCATCATGTTTAAGTGTCAATAAGTGTCAATATCTCAGTTATACTGTATAAAAAGTGTTATTTTTGCACTAATTTTGTTTCTGAGAGGCTGCCCATAATGCGGGACACCTTGTATATTTGTTTTTAACAGGTCTCTGAATATGGGATATTTACAGCTAAAACAGTTTTACTACCATAAATATGTAATGTACTAATAATAATGACATAGGATACATCAACTTAAAAATATGCCAAATAAGTAAAAACCCTATATAGCGTCATCGGGCTAAGGCAAATTCTGTTCTAAAATTAAAGAAGTTCCCTTACGTTACCATTCTCCTCTGCATAAAAGTTGCCTCAATAATACTAACACAGTTTTTCTAATGAGTTAATATTTAAAAAATTACTAATCATTTTTAGTCTTGAGCATTTTGACATTTTTTAAAAATAAGACAAAAGGTAAGCGGATTAATTTATCTGTTTTCTCAGTGAATTTTTACTAAACACATGAATTCGCACTACTTTGTCTATTTAACTTACCTTCAACCTCTATTTTTTAATAAAAAAGTTACCCGTGTCGTATGTTGGGATATCTTTAGTGAGCCATACTTCTTATGCTTGTGGTGACTTTCACAGTGATTTTGACAACGCAACACATTAATTAAATCATCTGCCTGGTTTTAATCTTCATCAGTATTTATCATTATTAATATTTGTGTTTGATTGTGGCATGAGGGTGACGTAGGCCCAAATTACAAACGCGCCAATTATATTTTATAAATATTTTTGTGGTATCGTATTATTTGAACAAACTTCGAGTATAGACATTAAATATTATTTAGGTTCGCAGACACAAATTATTTGTTTATAATGCAGATTATCTATTTATACCAAGTTTGCTATATAGATAAAAAAATCTACTGTGTAGATGGGTTATGTGAATATTTAAATGACATTCATAGGGATCTCGAATCTCGATTGATAATTGTGTATCGTCAAATACGCAGAGTTTATTTATCGATTAACATGAATATCTTTTTGAATTTCACAAGTGTTTTATTCAGTTTTGGCACATTCTATTCTGTTTTTGTACCATCACAGGTTCCTTTCACACATTTATCATATCAGTGAATTATAAAATGTACACATTTCTTTACATAACTCCAAAATAACCATGCTTTTAGATTTCATTTCATTCAGAGACGCGCGGCCCTCTAATAGCTAAGTTTATGGGCGTACCGAGGGGGGGGGCAAGATGGGGCAGCTGCCCTTCCCTGGACCTGGGTTGCCAACGCTGGGCTCTTCCAATTTCCCATACATTTAGCTGGTTAATTATATGTGTACACCTAAAAATTGTCTTATTTACAAAATTGTAAATACAGTACAATTTATAGGTAAGTGTATTTCACAATTTTTATCCAGAACTCATATTTGACCCTTGCAAATGACCTTCTCTAATAAGTCGTTGTCAAATAGTTTCCAAGCTTAATCGATGCCATGTGGGTTTTGAAGCTGTGACCGCAACATTCTTGTTGTTACGAATCGTTGTCTTAGGACGCATATAGCTTTAAAAGATTATCTTGGTCAGGATAAGTCATAACACGATTTCTGCTTAGTTCAGCTCTTCTACCTTTACCTATAAAGATTGTTCAACTAACTACTGTTATATGGAATCACATCAGAATCTGTCATATATTCGGTGATAACTCTAAATTTCAAATTTCTAAATTCACATTACATTTTAACAATTAATACAAATAAACAAAAAACTAAACATCTATCCGAACTCACGTTTATGAAAGCCAATTTATTTAATATTAGTTTTAGGAATCCAGTAAAAGCACTATCAGCACGAATTAAAACCCGTGTGTTGTGAAAAATGCAATTAAATATACTTCAGTTTATTTAAATGAAGCTTAATTTGCTTAAAATATTAAGTAGTCGGTTAATTTTTGAGAGCAATGCACTGGCGATCTAAGAAGGTTGTCTTGACACATAATGCTGAGGCATTTATCATTCTGAGTTTTAATAATGTTAGTTATCCATCGAGTCTCTTTCCCTGGGGAGTAAAAATTACTACAATTGTATCTTTAGCACCTATACATATAAACTCCCATCTTAAATTTCTAAAGCTTCTGGTGTGAGAAGTTGAAACTGTACTAAAAGCGCATCAGTTAATGCATTGGTCTTTAATATGTGTTAATTTTGAATCAGAAATAGCGCTGCTATTAGTAGAACTTTTAAGGTGAAATTTATGTTCCTTTGGTACTTCGTATGATATCATTATACATTATGTGGATCACGGATCTTTATTCTCCCAAATAAAATGTATCAACTCATTTTTTGTTAAACGCGAGAGCGATGCCACTGAATGCGCCTCACCTAACTGAGTTCATCAATAACGGAATTAGTAATAAAGGGGCTTTGTATGATCAGTGTACATAGAAAACATATAAATAATTTGGGTCATTATTTCACAGAAGATGTTTTAACTCGCCTTGCAGATAATCCACGAAGATTATTCATGGAATAAATACTTAATTAATTACTTAAAAACCTATATCTTATAAACATTTATTATTTCTATTTATGTTGAATTATACTCTACATGACGTTCCTGCTTTGCTCCCCTCTAGACCAGAAGCTGGGTACGCCCATGGCTAAGTTTACTGATATGTAGGTGTATGTCAAAGACATAACATTTAAAACGAAGTATAAGATCAACATATCAATTAATTCATATAGATCTGTTACATATTTACCATTACTTTGCAGATTTTAATTTCGTTGTTGCCAAAAGTTTGTCAAAAAATTTCTCGAAACTGACGTTGACCCAATTACGCGGCAGCTCGGGCCCCTCTACGGGGGCGTGTCATACGGGGGTGGCTCGCCTGCCAACTGTGACTCCCCGCACCCCAAACTGCGTTTTGTTGGTAGCGCGCGTGCCGCACAGGTGGGCTATGATACGTCTCCGAATGTCATGCGCCATGTGGTCGGCCGCCTTTACACATTAACTTTCTTGTGGTCATCAAGTGTCCTGGAATTATTGTTTTGGGGTAGTCTAGAGCAATCACGGAAGCTTGCGTAAAAATTCCAATCAATATTTCCCTAACGACAGCCTTATTGTGCTGCACAGAGAAAAATTTTGTTCGTAATATTAATGAATGGCGTTAATTGACTGGATTTTCATTGATATAATCAAATATTTATCTTGGTTTATCGACTATTAATTAATAATTACATTTCTTTATTTCAACTAAATTTTATTTTATTGTAACAGTGACAAATTCGTTGTATTAACAAACATTTTTATTGAGAAATGTAAATCATTCATTATATAGAAGAACAAATTTTGGGAATTATTTTGCCTTAATGAACTAAAGTATGAATAGATGATACGCAGTTATTGTTTAAGGTATAGCGTTCGTTGTTGCAAGATCATGTTAATAGCTTAATCGCAGCATACATTGTACCAATAAGTGCATTCTTTATTTTAATTACTTTCTGGTTAATCATCACAACATACTGAATTAATTTGCGCCAACGAATGGATTTTATTGTGTTAGTGTACCTCGGATGTATTCACATGAGATGTGCATTGTGCCCAATAAAATTAAACATTACTTAAAACTACTGATTTATTGGCACAATAAATGTCGGTCAAATGTTTTAGCTTTTGCCGCGCTTTTTCTCAAATCCACTGGCTACTGCACAAAAGCACAGTGCACTTGAATCGGTTATTTCAGAAACAACATGAGTCAATTTTTTTTCTGAAATTGGCATTTCCGCAATAATCTTCTTTTGATACGTAAAAGCACCGTTCCAAGCAGAAACGCGTCAATCTCGGCTTAATTTAAAATACTACAGTCTATGAAAAAACTGGTTCCTTTCTGAAACCACGAGTCATGGACTGGTGTTGTTTCTACGTGGATCGTGGAATTGTCAAATGTCATCAAAACGTTAAAGATGGCCACAGTAAATGCCAGGAGTAGTGATGTTGATCCTACGATTACTTTAAAAAGAAAGGGTAAACAGAGCATTTATAAGTCAGAAATTATTAAAAAAGCAAGAGTGTCTGGAGAAGAACATGTAAACTATAAGAGGAAGACTGTCGGTAAGTTTTGATGTTAAGTTTATAAACTAAATTATTAAATTAGGTGTATCGTTGTAGTTGTCGTTTGAAGTGCCTTCAAAAAATGAGTGCAGATGTCAGGAATGAAATTATTAATAAATTCAGAAGCATGCTTGCCAAGGATGCACAAGATTCCTACTTACAAGGACTTATGGGAAAGTGTGAAATAAAACTAAACGACCACGTAAAGAAAATCCGAAGAATAGAGAATATAATATTAGTTATTCCGTGACAGGTTCATTTGGTAAAATTATTGTATACAAAAAAAGCATTCATTAGTATTCATGCTGTCAGTTCTCAACGGATTCGAAGAACTTCCAGTCTTCTTGCGCAAGGAAGAGTACCACTAGATAAACAAAAACGTATGAGGTAATGCTAAGCTAGCCTTATAGTAGAACAGATCAGAACCCACATTGGTAGTTTTCCCACTAAGATTGCACATTATACAAGTCTTGTTTTTAACCCTTGATCAAGCATAGACCTGCAGCTCAGTCCAGTGCGTTGTAAGCCTGATATTTGTGCTTACTTAGTTTGTATAAAATGTGACAATGGGTAAGGGCAAGTACCTATCTTAATATATATACTTATACCTTAATATTATAAATCTGCTTGTAAAAGATCTACTTGGTTTCACTATTACCATACTAAAATTTTAAGTGAGACTTCCAAAGGAGCCATGGTTGGACTATTAAAAAAAATTCAACCTTGAAACGGGACAAAACACAATATTTCGAAGATGAGGGCTTGCTTATCTTTAAAAACTAGCTACAGGATGTTCCCTACTGAAAAATGAGTATGCAGCGATACAATAATAATAATAATCGTATGACTTATTGTTATTATTTTAGGAATATTACCGATCGGGAAAAAGAGGGCTTTTCTGTAATAAATTTTGCAATTTAAAAAAGGACAAAAATTTATACTCAAGAACTCCAACGAGAGAAGAAATAAGAGAAAAGATCAGGACTAAGACAAGCCGGAAAAAATGTTTGTTAACTACAACTTATAGCAGCACCGAGCTGAAAATATTGGCCCTGATTAGTTAGAGTCCTGTAAAATATTATTATTTCAATTTTTTTAATGCTTCATACTTGAGTTGCATATACTAAATATTAAATATAGCTGGGTATCTATTTGCAATAAATTTTAGAAGCTGAAGATGACGCCGAAACCTGCCTTAGGCTTTTAAAATTCGACAACTTATCTGCGGAGCATTTTGATGCAAGGTGTGGTCGATACAGGCTCAAGGACACAAAGACGTTGGAAAGTACTTCGGCTATTTTTTAAAAATGGTCGTTTTACAAAGAGCCACAGGTCTTCGCTCGGTACGTACAAATAGTAAATGGCCGTTTTAAAATAGTTTTTTTTTGACAGATAGAATGATAGATCTCGTGGTAGCAGACAACATTTCTGAAAGTAAATATATATTAAATTTCTACCACAGTGGTTTTTTATTAGATTATCGTGAAGCCATCATTCTTTGAGTATTCCATGGTTACGTGGTGCCCACAAGTAAATTTGTATATGAAGATGGAAGTGGAAAAATAAAACTAGTAAATGTGCTCTTTAAAAGACGTGCGCAGGTTATCTTTTTAAAGTCTTATTTCTGCACTTTAATTACTGTCAAGATGACACCCTCCTCTCTACTCAGCTACCTATCCTAATGAGTGATATAACCTAACACCTTCCTAATGTACAGATAAGCAAGTTTTACAACCAATAAATGAAATTAATATTTCTTCTGGCGTGGTTGAATTTGCAATTTGTGTCTTCTGATGCGAGTCGATCGACGTGGGTTTAGCTAGTTTTTTTTGCTGGTCGACTTGTTCCACATCTGAAGAAGGTACAACTTTCGTTAAAGGGATAAAAATGTCATTTTCTGTTAAATTAGTATGGTGAGCCTGTAATTGATTTGTGTGGTATCTTCGAAGTGATCTAGCAACATCTATTTCGTAGATAACATTCCCATTATTCTGTATAATCTTTCCAGGTTCCCAGCTTTGAGACTTACGATATCTCGCATAAACTAGATCACAAGGATTGAACTAACTCGAGCTCTATATTTCTTATTAAACTGATGTTCCATCTTTATATCATGGACTGTTAGCTTTACTGGTGGCTTGAGAAGGTCCATTGACGTCCTGAGCTTGCGTCTATAGAAAATTTCAGCAGGAGTTTTGTTATCAGGAAGTGTTGAGATTGGAGTTATACGCTGTGTCCAGGAATACTTCAAGTGAATGATATATGTCTCCCTCCCCTATTCAACTTTCAAGAAGCACGTTTGAAGGTATCAAGGAAATAATCCACTTGTTCATTTGATTAGGGATGATATGGAGGCGAAAATGGATGTACGATTCCAATTTGCTGGCAAAACTATTTGAAATGATACCAACTAAATTGTGTTCCGAGAGACCATGACGAATAACTAGTTGATGGAGTGCCTCAATCGTTTCCAGAGATGTTGCGTTTCGCATTATGAATATTTCCGGGTACTTTGAGTAGGCGTCCATTATCACCAAATAGTCGCGTCTCTGATATGGTTCAGCAAAATCCATGTGAATGTGTTGCCAAGGATGAGTTGGTTTTGGCCAAGAAAAGAGATTAGAGGTGACTGGCTGTTTAACTGCTACTTGACATTGGGTGTATTGTCGAACAATACCTTCAATGTGTTTATCAAGATGTAGCCAGTATACATAAGTGCGAGCAAGTGACTTCATACATCGGATGCTTGGGTGTGCACCAAAAAGGAGCTTCAGTATTCTCTGTCATAGAGACGTTGTGTCAGTGCTAAGCCTATCCTGTCGACGGCAAAACTGCAGCTTACTCCAGAATGGCAACTGCTGAAGTTCGTCCACGGATGGCCATTTTGCAGTCATAGAAGGTTTAACTATCTGAAAATCATCCCTCTTTACTCGACGCTGGTTATCGCCAAAATCTTGAATTCGGAATGATAGGCTGCGACTACCTTCTTCTGAAAGTTTAGACGAAATAAGACTACATAATGCATCGACTTGCTCAAATTCTATAGTTTTCCGGTATTCGATCTTGAAATCATATGCCAATAATGCGCTGCAAACGGTTGGTAGTATGCGTTGGAATTCCCTTTTTATTGCCAAAAATCGCTAGAAGGGGTTTGTGGTCCGTGTATAAAGATAGATATAGATAATAACGTATGTCTCAAAAGTTTTGGCACAAATTACTTTATTCAATTTTAACACGCAAAGATAATTTTACTTAAATTTTAATTATATGCAAGGATTAACAATATTACAAACAACAAAATTAACAATTCAAATCAAATGAAGCGGCCCGTGCTCCTCAACAAGGCGCAACTTTCTGCGGACATCGCGCATTAGGTTTTGGACTACCTCGCCATCTACCTCTCTTATTTTTCTATAGATTCTACGCCTTAACTGCTCTTCATTTGCAGCTTGCCATCCTCCATCGTAGACCTTTCTAGATAAAAGTGCCCAAAAATCTTCAATTGGACGAGCCTGGGGTAGGTTAGGGGGATTATCGTTTCTGGGTACAAATGGGATGTTATGAGCGTTAAGCCAATTTTGAGATTCGCGTGCGTAATGGCAAGAAGCTAAATCTGGCCAAAACATTATGTTGTCTTCAGCATGATACTCGTGAATAAAGTCAGCCAATTTGGTCAGACAGTTTTGAATATAGCGCTGACTGTTTATTGCTTCGCCCTTTACACGTCCGACATAAGGCCTGGATATTCCCGCAGTGGAAATGGCACACCAAACTAAAATTTTGTCGGCGAATTTCGCCTTTTCTTTATATTTTACATTGTCTGGACAGTTTTCTATGTTGTCGGTATAAAACCCATCATTTCCCTTCATCTCCGAATTGCCCAGTGTAAAATATTTTTCGTCGTCCATAACGATGATTCTGTCGTTTGCAAAATGGATCCGCCTTAATGCCCGACAACATCGTGGTATCCGTGCCAACTGATTTTCCGTATATTTTGGACATTTTCTTCGTTTTCGATATTCTACAGCATTTCTGACCAATTCCCTCGAAACTGTGTCCTTAGAAGTGCGATATTCACGTGCCAATTTCCTGAGAGACACTCCAACTCTATTTTTAGCCCTTCTCACCAATCTTTCTGCTCTCTCTTGAGTAAAAATTCTTGGTCTTCCACTTTTTGGTAAATTTAGGCATGGTATACCTTGCTCACACTCAGCTATTGTACGATAAATAGTACGGCGAGCGATATTTTGATCTTCGAACAAGCGTACTATCTCTGGTTTTGGCAACCGCCCAACCAAAGAGTATATACTTTTCCGAAGATCTAATTTATAAGACATTTCTATGCAAATATTACTTAAAACTGAGCTGTCACAATAAAGAGAATCGATTGAAGAATTTTTGTTTCCAAAGCCATTTCGATGTGGTATCATTATCGCCAGTTTTAACGCCAGTGAATGTTGTGCCAAAACTTTTGAGACATACGTTATATATGTAGATAAGATGTAGATAAGACCAACACTCTCTCAATTTGGTTATAATTCTTCTTCGCTGGAGTAAGACCAGGAGAAGCATGAGCGTCGGCCTTGATATTTCCATCTGACAGGAGATACTGTATGAATGCCCCAATTCCAAGACTGGATGCGTCGGACCATAGTGCATTAAAAGGAGATCTGACTAAGTATTTCCTAATCTGCTGGAATCCTTGCTGGTTTTGAACGGACCAGTGCCAGTTACGTCTTTTTCTCTTTTTATCCAGAGGTTGGCGAACTTGATGCAAATTATTCACGAAAATTTGGTACTTCACCATACCTAAGAATGATCGAAGCGCCGAAATGTCGTCAAACAGCGACAGATTGATGATTGCGTTGATCTTGTGTGGGTCTGGTCGATGTCCTTTTTTATCCACACTGAACCCCAGATATTATATTGAATCCTTGAAAAATGTGCATTTCTCAGATCGGATTCTGAACCCATAATCCTGGATGCAACGCAGAACAGCAACCAATGAATCCATAATTGACTGAAATATGCCTGGCGCCGACTTCACTCCGAAAGGAAGCCGTTGTAGTTCGTAGAATCCTTGACAAGTTGTGATATTGCATAATTTATTCGATGCCAATTGCCAATAAGCTTCTGAGAAGTCAATCTGGGAGAAAATTTTACTACTATTAAGAGCTGTACATATCTTCAGGTCATGGCAGTAGACGCAAAGATCTATTTGGTTTCTTCGCTGCTACTATGGGAGCTGCTCATTCCACGTAGTTTACTGGTTTAATGACTTCCAGGTCTTGTAGTCGGTCGAGTTTTTACTCCAAGCTGTACCTTGAAGCGTAAGAACTGATCTAGCTTTACGTTTCATTGGAGTAACTACTTCAGGTTTTAGTTTCACCTAAGCCTTTGTAACAACGCAACGTCCAAGACCTTTGAAAACATAAGGAAAACTTTGTACAATTGTCGTGATGGCTTTGTGCTCGTTAGCTGACGGTTTAAAGACATAGTAGGCATTGATAGTGAAGATCTCGAAGTCTTTCATCTTTTGCTCTAATATTCTCGGACAGTAATTGGGCGATCGCACGGTGATACTCCATTTGCTGTTTTGGGCGGTAATTACGTATTATCAAAAAACCACAAAAGTTTTTCTCAAATTTCTAGAAATCGTACAAGAAAAGGGACTGCTGAGAAGTTGTGGGAAAACGTTTTCTTCATATGCCGTTGATTAACCTAGCTTAGTTTTGGATTCAAGTTTCATTGCTGAAGTATGTACGACAATAGACAAAAAAATATGCAAATAAATAATATTCAAATAAAAAAGTATGTGGGGCATATTCATGCATTAGTTATCTATTGCGTGCGTCCCACTTTTTTTTGATTTTAATCTTACAAGTATTTCATAGCTATTAAAAACATCATAATCACATTTTTTCTGGAAAATCTGTATGGGGTTAGGAATCCGCATGGGGTTATAAATCTGTATGGCTCTAGGAGAAATTATTTTATTTGAATTTTTATTTGAATAATTATTTTCTACTTTTTAATTTTAGTCTTGTGTGCATGAAATTTAGCAATCGATTTTAAATCTTTGCAATTTCGGACAATATGCAAAAATTTTGGATTATTTAAGTTTCTTTTCCCCTAATCACATCGGAAATAAAAACCTGCTTATGAATAACAAAGGTTTGGTGAAAAAAGTAATGTCAAAAGCACGCGGTATTCCCAAGCGGTCACTTATAGACCGCGACCGACTGCTTAATTTCGGTGATCGGATGAGAACAGGTTTTGTCAACCTAATATGGCCGTTGTTGAGGTTATGTTCATAATTTTGTTCGATATATGAAGGAGCTGTTTTAATTATTAAGACCATAAAAAAACCGCTGCAAATTGAATCAATACTTCCACATCCAATTGTCAAAATGACATTTACGTTTTTTTATAGTGTACAATTAGTAATCAGATTTTGAGCATTTTGTCTCTCAACACATTTTTTCTAAGACAAAGTCCTCGTGATATTGGCAATAATATATAAATTTTAAAATAGGTTTTTTTCAAATAACTCTAAAATTATTAACTTAACAAAAAAATTACAAGAGTGCTTTCTGATCAGAAATTTGATTTTCTATATAATACCAAAATTTAAAAAACATCGTACGAGCAGGGACCAAAATAGGTTTTTTGGAAATATTTCGAAAATGTCAAAATTTTGAATAAATTTTCTAAGACACTTTTTGTGAGAAATTTTATTTCCTATCTGATGGCATTTTCATTTTTTGAATATATTAAATATATTTGGAGATATTTAGGAAAAACCGTTTTCTTTAAGTGACGCTTTTTTGCTAATATCTTCTAAACAGTTTGCTGCACCGAAAATTTATAAGAACCTATAATACTCGCAGTTATACTACTAATCACATACTAAAACGAAAGAAATATAAAAAAATAAAAAATTGCCAACAGGGTATTTACCCCCCAATTTCGCCCCCTTCCCGATATCCTACTTACCCCACAAACAATAGGTCGCTTTGGGTAGTAGAGATTTATACATTTGCCAAATTTCAAGTTCATATATTAAGTCTTTCGAAAGTTATCGTGTATACAAACAAAACCACAGACACATAGACAAGAAATTTGTTTTTGCTTAAATTTTGGTTTTTTGCGTTTTCGACCATTTTAAAGCGAAAGAGCAAATAAAAATTTTTGAAATTTTTTTTCGCGAAACAATACTTCCAATACGTTGGATGTGGAAGTAATTAGGTATAAGACAAAAAACGAGTTAATATTGCATTGCCATCCAGTATCCAGTCCCAAGCTATGTTTGAAGCTTCAAGTCTAGCTCATCAGGAAGTTAGTTTAAAACCGATTGCAAAATTTGTACCGAACCGAGCGGACAAGCAGATACGAAAGGGAGTTAATAAAAAAGTGTTAAAAATAAGTAAATTTTATAAGTTGAGCATTAGATGGTATTCCTAAATATTTATTTATGTACATTTTCCAGTTCACTGATGGACAATATTAGTCTCCAGGCATTTAAAATTAAAAAAAAGACCACACTAATATATGTAATATCTGTAAAATTCAGAGCAACGTTCTGAATTCAGACGCATCCGTTGCAAAAGAACAGCATGAACAAGGACTTTTATATCTGTCGAAATAACAACCCATATCACTCGAACCCGCCGTTTCATCCACGTGAAAGCTATCAATT
This sequence comes from Rhyzopertha dominica, assembly GCA_025024175.1. NCBI lineage: Eukaryota > Metazoa > Arthropoda > Insecta > Coleoptera > Bostrichidae > Rhyzopertha > Rhyzopertha dominica. The sequence continues at coordinate 53,908,210 of QCXZ01000137.1, forward strand.
ACTTAAAGGCCCTTAAATGCTGTGCATTTCCCATCGCTGCGTTGTAATTAAAGGTGTGCACTACTTGCAATTTCGGCCKGACGCGGGCGTTCATTATTGWTTTATACCGAAGACGGATCTTGGCCAATTTATCTGTAGAACCCGATACGAAAATTATCCCTGCGCGATGGGCGGGATGCACCAAAACAGCATCGGGGTTAAAAAGACCTTTTAACCCCATCAAGAAGCGAACCCACCCCGTATTTAATCATGGGGTTGTAATTATGGGGTAGGAACGTTAAATGAATTTTTCGCGATATTTTTTTAGATGAAGTTATTTGGACTGGGTAGCTTTATGGTTGTCTCAATTTGGAACAAGAAAAATAGCTTCTAACGAAATCTATTTTTTGTATTGGAATAAATCACCCCGTTTTCAAGTAGCTCGTCGTATTTCCTTGCGGTTGATTTTATCTAAAAACAAATGTTTGGTCGTATTCTGTGAACGAAACTATTATTATGGATTGTAAAGTAATGTAATTGTAGTGCCGGTTGTGTTTGTAATTCCGTTTTAAATTCTCGCCTTGGGCAAGGGTTCCAACAGCATTAAATATTAATTATGGGTTGAGTTTAGTTTGTTTTTTTAGGTAATGTCTTCATATCCTATCCCACATTTATTAGCATCAAGTTGTTAACTACATTAGACAAGCCAATTATAAAAATGATTGCAATTTATTGCCAAATATTACTGAACGATTTAAATACTCATGTAACTATTCGAAATCGAAAAAAATTACTTTATTTACTGTAAAAAAATATTGGAATAAATTTGGGTTCGTTCTTTTTCCCTCTATAATTTTTATAAACGGCTCTTTTACACTCATGTTTATTTAAACCTGAAAGGGCAGTTTACATTAGTATAATTTGAACCGCTATTCTTTAGTTCCCACTACCCCTAGAAATAAAGCAATTAAGGCATCTGTAACCATGCATTTGAAGAGAATAATCAGAGCTGCGTAGTTAATTTTTTTTATAGCGCGACTGCACTTTCCGTTGCAGGTATTTGGATACAATAACAAATGTCTAAATTTGAAACTAAGAAATTCAATTATTTATAAAATTACGACTTAGTTTATTTATTGCTATTCTTTATTACAAATAGAACTGAAACTATTCACGTACCTACTTGACAAAAATACAAAATAAAGGCGTAAAGAAAAAATGGAGTAAAAGAACGGGATAGCAATTTTCATATGTGGGTTTTTAGTTGATCAGTATAGGCACTAAAATTTGTAAGTATACAAAATATAAACTTGCTCTTGTATGATTCTTGGAGGTTAATACAGGGTTTCTATTAATGATTAACATCAATTTGCCGTTTCTCAGGAAAGTGAACACAACTATTGCATTGCCAGATACTCGTCATCCATCGATTGTCGAATTAGTATTTGATATATTTTAATATGAGGAACCGTGTGGTAGTGTGCATTTTCAACTTTAGCATTTGAGAAAACTCAGATTTCGGAGCTGTGGAGTGACAGAGTGACTTATGTATCGAAGTTGTGACTTATTGTGACGTTGTTACTACACTAAGCATGTTAAATTGTATTGTGATGAACTAAAAGATGTTTTCAGCCAGCCGCAATGGTAGTATTACCGGAATACCGGGTATAAACAAAAGTGAAGACATTAAAATAGGGAAGAAGACTAAGATTGACTACGAGGGCTTTCAGATTTGCGGCAAGTGAACTTGTAAAGCGATGAAAGCCGGTGACCACAACAAAAAGGGGTTATGACACACGCAGTTGTGTACGATAAAGTAATGTTATGTAGCTTCGTGCAGGCAAATTATTGTTATTACTTACTTTTGAAAGGAAAATGTATCAGTAAATTATTAGAAGATTTTTATAAAACCATCATTTTCGTGGCTATAACTTTATGTACAACCTTCAGTATAGTATAATATGACAGTTAGCAGTATATTGTGCTTATAAGCTCTATGCCAGTTACACAAAGGCGGCTCAAATATTTAAGAAATCAATCAAGAAAGTAACCCTGTATAAGCTTTGTAGCTTATACGATAATCAGTTATTGTTATAATGTTGAGTTGCTATGCACTGGGCTAAATGTGAAATGAAGCAATAAGCAGGACGTTTCACCTGATACATTTAGGCATATTGCCATATGCCTAGGCGTTTTACAAAAAGCGTATTCGAATTTCGGCCACTCTGTTTTACAATGAGCCGACTTTAATCAGGCGTTTTATAAAAATAATTCTGACAATTTATCGAAAATTTATCTGTTGACGTATTTATTTAAACACAGGAAAATATATTATGTGAATGAAAAACAAGAAATACACGTTTCCAAAAAAATGTCATTCTGATAATGAAAAATTTGGGCATGTGTTGAGGTACATACCTATATTTAAACAATAAAAATACATAGGTATTTTTATGTAAAAAGAGAAAATATGTTTTTAATCAAATGCAAAATGTTATTTTCACAAACGGGATCAAAAATTTAAGAGTCCGTTTAGATAAGTTTCCATTTAAGCACAATACAAACACGTAAGTGTAAAACAGAATATAAAATATCTATGTCTCAAAAACATGCAAAACGTGAGGATGGTAAATTCTTCAAGATTTAATTGACTGTCAACATTTTCTGGGGTAGATATAGTGACAGTTAAAGCGTTACGTCGTTAATTTCAGTAAAATCAGATACATCGGTTTCTTTATTCTCTGGTGGAATGTCGTTTGTGTCTATAGCATTATGTGGTGCGCCAATTACTTCTTCTTCTGTAATTATATCTTTAATAGAATCTTGCGGCAGTGGAGAGTGGCATTGTTTTAAAATATGCCGAAACACGCATACACGTTTTGTAAAACGCCTAGGCGTATGGCAAACGCCTAAATGTATCAAGCGCAAATCATGCTTCTTATTGCTTCATTTTACAATTAGGGCCTCATTTTTGAAGAGCCTAAGCTTTTCATAAAAAGCGTACTTTTGCAATATGCCCACGACATATATATATAGTGAACTGTCTTCTGGGGTCAACAGCTATATTCATGTCTCCAAACATGATTTTAATATATCCGGCATACAATCCAGTCTGTATAAGTAGCGTAGCGTCCTATGTTTGTGCTACTGCTATATTTAACTTCAGCGACTGTGCTTTCAATCCTAGGAAATGAATTTAGCCAAAGGTCTCTTCATATAACAGGTCTGCTTGTATTTTTTTTGGTGACATATATTGCCAGTACACCTTACCTATGACTTCTTGATAAGAAAAACGCGTTATGGTTTAGAATATTGTAGTATTTTTCGCCTCCCAGTTGCAACCATGTTTTTGTTAATACTATAAAGTCAACTTTTTGATTGCATAAAGAATTGCTGCCAAATAATGTAGTTGGTTGTTACGCTTCTTAGGTTTAGTTGTAAGTTATATTTATTCTTTCTTCATTGCATTTATCTGTTTTAGATGCGCAAAATAATTACTTTTTCTATTAGATTGTTTGGCATTTTAGCAGGAATCATAAATTTGAATGGTTGGTCTTTCTAAATTTATCAGAGAAATTTTCACTGCGGCCTACGTGTGTCTGCCTTCGCATCACTATCCTAACCAAAAGCTAACGAGGATCACGCCATTTTGAAGGATATCAAAATTGACATATGTTGGATTAATAGTTGTTCAAATTTATTGGGAAAGTACCTTTGGGATATTATACCTTCATAATCAGCACAACATAGGTATTGCTTAAATTAGTGACTCCATCAGGAAAAGTTTTTCTCACCCCTTCCCCCTGATCCGCCACAGTTGGCATTATCCTGTCCCACTTAGTCAAATAACTTCTAAACATTGTACAAGTCATAGGGGTAAAAAACCTTTCTGCACACGTCCATGTTGAACATCTTGTTATTCATTTTATATTTATCCTAATTCAACATCCAACCCCTTACGGCTTATCAAAATATGTCAAAAAATAATAACATCTTCGGCGATCCCTCGAGATAGATAAAAAGGAGTCAAATCGGATATTTGGGGAAAATAAATATTTGTGCAGGCACAATGGTAGCAACGGGCCCAGAATTGAGTATGTAAGGAGCTAAGGTGGTCATTAGAACGATTGAAAAGAGGATCGGACCCCTCATTACGGCCGTCTGGGTCTACATTGTTCGGTATGCTCCGTATCAATCCGTCATTGTGCCGGAGAACTTCGTAATTATCATAATCACACTTGTTGTATGTTGTTTATTTGCGGGTTCGACATGTAACCCGTTCTTATTGTGTCGCTAAACGTTCCGTATTGATAGATACTGAAGATGATTATACATTGCATGGTTGGGCCTTCCTTTGAAGGTAAAATCGTTCGACACGTGCATTTTGACTGCAACAAAAAGATGATAACAGTGCAAAGTTCCGCCGCTCTTTGGCATAGATAATATAGCATTGGTGTTCAAATAACTTCCAAAAATAAAAGTTGTTTTAGTAGAAGACATCCTTATTTCTCATATTTGTGGGATACTTTTGCGTGCTTAAACTTTTGAACATGTAGATCATGTTATATGAACGTTTTAATCAGGAAATGTATATTGAACAACTTCTCGTAGTTTTGACCCTGGATAGTCGTAAGAGGTATGAAGCCATTGTTGAACAGGGCTCACTATACAGCGATCTGGTTGCCCTGGTGGAGGCAGATAATTTGCTCCTTTTTGAAAACACCTCGAATGTTGTTAGAGGGCTCAACATTTTAAATAATACATTTTGAAATATTAATTACACTCTCTATCTTCGTACAGCCACTACAAACAACTAATCAGCTAATACCGCTCCATTGATGTCAGATACTTACTCTAACCGTTAAAATAGCCTCTAAATTTACTTCCACATCCAACGGATGGGAAGTACTTATTGTATTGCAAAAAAAAATTTCAAAAATTTTTATTTGCCATTTCGCTTTAAAATGGTCGAAAACGTAAATAAACAAACTTTGAGCAAAAAAAATTTCTTGTCTGTGTGTGTGTGTCTGTGGTTTTGTTTGTGGACACGATAACTTTCGAAAGACTTAATATATGAACATAAAATTTGGCAAACGTATAGATCTCAACTACCCAAAGTGACCTATTGTTTTTGGGGTAAGTAGGGTATCCGGAAGGGGGCGTAATTGGGGAAGTAACTACCCTTTTTGCAAATTTTTATTTTTTATTTTTTTTTTTCGTTTTAGTATGTAATTAGTATGATAACTGCGAGTATTATTCGCTCTTATAAATTTTTGGTGTAGGAAATTGTTTAGAAGATATCAGCAAAAAAGCGTCACTTAAAGAAAACCGTTTTTCCTAAATATCTCCGAATATATTTAATATATTCAAAAAATGAAAATAMCATCAGATAGGAAATAAAATTTMTCACAAAAAATGTCTTTTATCCAAAATTTTGACATTTTCGAAATATTTMAAAAAAACGTAWTTTGGTCTCTGTTAGTACGATTTTTTTAAAATTTTGGTATTATATAGGAAATCACATTTCTGATCGGAAAGCACTCTTGTAATTTTTTTGTTAAGTTAATACTTTTCGAGTTATTTGGAAAAAACAGATTTTAAAAATTTATGTATTTTTGCTAATATCATGAGGAAGAAGAATAAATGTGTAGAGAGAAAAAATGCTCAAAACCTGATAACTAATCGTATAGTATAAGAAATAAAAACGTAAATGTCATTTTGACAATTGGATGTGGAAGTATTGATTCAATTTGCAGCGGTTTTTTGCAATGTCGTATTATATTTTTTATTCCAGGGTACTCAAAGGTTAGCGTCAGGAAATCATTAGCAAATAATACTCAATTTAATATTAATATTCTGGATTGGAATTCCCCTGCAATAGTGTAATATGGGTTTAAGGTTGGTAGGATGAATTGAAGCATGCGGCTAAACTAATAAGACAAGCAGCACATGCGGGAAATAAATGTTTATTTCCAATTAGTGCGCAGAAAGATTGATTAGGTTTCAAAAATTCTTCAAAACCAGGTTCACAGGATCATCAGCAAATTTTTGCAACCCTTGAAGGTTATGAACGCTGATATAGTGGTTGCCATTGCGCATTGATTCAAAATTACACACAGGGTCATGAACCAAAAGAGGCTCAACCAACATTAATAATGGATGCCACCTATTAAGTGATGAAGAATTTAATTTCTAAGCCAACATTACGTGAACTAATTTTAAATGTAAATAGATATGTGTTTAGTTTGACTTCCCAAATCGCAGTGCTATATTTGCCGCATACTGTGTATTCCACCACTTAATTTGGTTCTGAGTAGCTGATTTTTATATTAAACATTCTAATATGTGCGTATGATTGCCTACATTTTTTTACTTACAATCATTTTATAGATACGGCGCATTTTGTCTAAGTGTAATGTTATATTGGTAAATTATGTAAGGACACGCAGGCAAATTGTGGAAATTCGAAATATGAAACTACTGGTCACGGTAAACTGGTACTGGGGCTTTATGATTCCATAGTATTATAATTGCACTTATTGAAGGCTGTAAATAAAAACATTGCGCGTTCAGTCCCCTGTTGTAAGAAAAATCTACATTTTACATTACATATATTAATAATATGTTTGCTATCATCGAAATTGCCGCCCCTAAAATTTGTCGCCTTTGGTAGTTGCCAGCTTATCCACCGGTAAAGTGAAATGCACCCGTACTTTACAATAATTATCGCCCATAACACAAGAGAGTGAGAATAAATTGAAAATAATTTGACAGAAATTCAACAAGGCATTGCCCCGGAAACAGACACGATAGCCTGTAGGGTTCATTGATCTTCTTATAGATTTCATGAAGTGAAGACGTATTAAATCTTGTTTCACTTATTTTTTTAGTAAAGACATCAAGCCAACAATTTTTTGTTGCCATGCAAAACCTACTTTAAATTATTCCAGCGAGAATTTGCTCTTGTGAAAATTCCCACTATAATTGGTTTTTGATTCGTTGAAAATGACGTAATTGACCAAAATTGTTTTTTTTGATTGGTTTTTAGAAACGTAAAAAATAATCAATAGAATAACTATGGCAATCATCGAAGATTATACGAAATCCTCATATACTTACCTCTGATACTTACCGTCAAGATCACATACAAAATTTTGTGGTAGTATCTATTCCATAAATGGTACCGTCGGCTAAACTACTCTGAAGTGGAAATATCGCCTTTAATATTAGTACCTACATGATAAGTATAAACAAGAACTAAGACAGGTTCACTATGATTGTGTAAAAATGCTTATGATACCGTAAGTTAAAAATAAATCCGAACTACCTCTTTGAATATGTAATCTTATAATTATTAACAAACCAATGTAAAATACTAAAGCTTAAATTAATACAACATCAAAGAAATGATGGTTTCTTTTATTAATTAAATATCACATCAAACGATTTAAATTATTTCCAGTTGAACGGAATAAAGATACAAACTTTAATAACGTGTCACTCCGACGAGTTTATTACAGCACGCTGTACTTCGGTGAGGCATAGCATAATCAAAATGGCCGATGTTTTTGTGTGATATATAAGCAGTCACAGGAATGAGCAATCGCTTTTTTTGTTTTGTCAAAACCATCATCTACGTGTTCTATTACCGATAAGTCAAAAGATCTTGCAGGGCATACAAAACGTCTATGCTAGCATCTTGTAAAAAGTCCATAGTTTGCGATAGCCTAACCTCATTTTCCTGCTACAATCATGTTGATGGTAGTTAAGATGGTAGGAACCAGAATAAAGGAGCTCGCGTTGAGTATTCACAGTGATGGTAGTGTTAATGTTAACTTAAATACGGTAATGTTAATTAAAAAAAATTCATGAACGTCACCGTTAACATTCACGAATTAGAAACGATCCTGTTTGAGCTGCTCATGCGCAATAGGTTGTTAAATGCCAGATATGTTATCAATGTCATTGTGTATCATAATTTTATGTAATTCTACGGTTATCGCACGACATTTGGCCACAGGACTAAGAAACGAAACGAAGAAACTTCAACTGACAACTGATATGACAACCTATATAACTGTACAATCTTTGGCGGGGATTACAAAACCTTTACGGGGCTGCCATCACACTAACATCATTGTCATTTATCACCGTAACATCACCATTCATTAACATGATTGTGTAAGGGCAGTATTTTGTTATTAGTTTCTTGCACTGTGAAGGCGTAAAACCAACTGGTGTTTATCGTAGAATGAAGCTACAGTATGGAAATTTATGTTTGTTACTTCAGCAAGTGTATGAATGGAACAACAAATGAAAAAGACTGACTCAATTCCGTAGCTGATTCTCACCGACCAGTTGAAGCCCTCGTGAAAAAAAATCCTGGTATTATCCTGGATGAAATCGCTGCAGTTTTGAAAATGAGTCACGATTCTGTGCACCACATTATGCACGATATCCTCATTTTCCATAAAGTGTCGGCAAGATGGGTGGCGAAGCAATTGACTCCAGAACTCCAGAATGAACGACGCGATAATGCATGTGAAGAACCTTTCCGTCGGCATGAAGCAGAAGGAGACGCTTTTCTGACAATGGTGGTGACTTGAGATGTGTCATGGGTGCACTATCATCAACCTGAAACCAAGAGAAGAAGTAAAGAATTGCGTCATCATTCTTGGCTGAAACAAAAAAAATGATACACAGCTCTCGACACGCTCTGGCACGCAAATGGGGTAATTTTGGAGGCCTGTAAGTGAGGGTATTCTTTTACAACACGACAACCCGCAACTGCCGCAACAATCCAAGATGTCTAGTACAACCTCTTTATTCCCCTTTATTCGCCTCTAGCGATTATTATGTCTTTGGTTAACTGAATATGTATTAGGTGGAGAAAAATCGACAGTAATGATTCAAGTACCTAGTTAGTGATTTCCTCTGGTGAGATAAAAACATATCTAGAAAAACAAAGAAAAAGGTTGGGTGAAGTAGTAGAGTCTGCAGTGATATATGGAAGTGAAGTATGGCCATTGACAAAGGAAACTAAAAGCAAACTAGACGCGATACAAATGGATTATTTGAGGCGAAGTGCTAGAATATCAAAGCAAAAGCAGAATAGCAGCCCTTGCAAGTCTGGTAGACAGAATTGAAAGAAAGGCGCTTAAGTGGTTTGGCCACATGATGCGTATGTATGAAGAACAGTGGCCCAAGAAAATTTTTACGTGGAATCCACCTGGCCCTAGAAAAAGGAGATGTCCGCGACGCTCGTGGAATGAAGGTATTATAGTAACTAACATGTGTAATTTTGTGTAACACCTGTCGGGTTCTTTGGATCTTCGACAACAGGTAGATGTAATTTATACAGATTTATCTAAAGCTTTTGACAAAGTAAATCATAGAATTCTGCTTGGAAAGCTGAGCTTGATGGGATTGTGTCAGGGCTTGGTTTCTTTGTTCGAATCTATTCTTGCTGACCAAAAACAATACGTTTACTATCAGGGTTGTAAATCATTTACATTTAATTGTAGTTCTGGTGTTTGCCAGGGTTCTAATTTGGGGCCTTTGTTGTTTGTTATTTCCATTAACGATCTGGAATCTGTGTTGGATGAACGCTGTGATTTTTATATGTACGCTTATGATGTAAAAATTGTTAAGACAGTTTGTGATGTGAGCGATTGTGAGGTTCTTCAGACTTGCTTGAACGGGCTCTATGATTGGTGCAACCTTAATGATCTTMATCTAAACACTGATAAATGTTGTGTTGTTACATATACACGTAAGTCAATTAAATTACGTTATGATTATGTAGTGAATCACCGTAATATAGAGAGATGTACACAGCATAGAGATCTGGGCATTCTGATGGATGAAAGTTTGTCGTTTTTACCGCACATCACGTATATATGTAAAAAAGCTATGAGTATGTTAGGATTCATCATGCGTAATACTCGAGAATTTTCGTCTATAGATTGTTTATTGGCTTTGTATTATGCGTACGTTCGGTCAGGACTGGAGTATTCCTCCGTAGTGTGGAATCCCCATTGTATAACACATATAACTATGATTGAAAAAGTGCAGAGAAAATTTTGTAAATACATGTATTATAGGAGATATGGTATCTATCCGGATCAGGGATTCTCTCATCATGAATTGCTTGCGGAGTTTGGACTTGTTACGCTTCAGTCTAGGCGTAACTATTTGTCTATTACATTTTTGTTTAAGTTTGTGAATAATATTATTAATGATAGCGAATTACTGAGTTTGATACAGTTTGGCGTACCACGTATGGGATCTAGACACTCACGAACATTTGCTATCGGTGCGGCCAACACAAATAGTCATTATTTTTCGCCTATATACAATTTGTGTCGATTGTATAACAATGTTCAGCACTCTTTAGATATATTTGTATTAAATGAACGCGCATTTGCCAAAACTTTAAAGCCTGTTTTAAGTGTACGTGATTGATGAAACTTTGAAATTTTGAATTGTACCTTCGAATCGTTTGTTCTGATGCTTGTATTAATGTTATCCTACGTGGGCAGCTATGCCCGTTGGATCGAATAAATATTATTATTATTATTATTATTATTATTATTATTATTATTATTATAGGTGCAATGGAGAAGAGACATCTGGATGAACACCAAGTAATTGATAGAGGTGTGGAGAAGGGGAACGGATAAACGACATCCTGTTGTAATGTAAGGTACTGTGCCATATCTATATAATAATATGTTTAACATTATTAATCCATAAAAAGGAGGTATTGAACCACTTCCAAAACGGCGAAGGAAGTTTATGGAGTGTAATGGAGACTACGACGAAAAATAACATACTTATTGCTAACATTGCTTTAATATTGTTTTTTAACAAGGTTTTCTTTGACTTTGCCTCCTACTATATATGCATGTATTGAAAATCAAGACATAACCAACGAAAACAGCATTGTCGTTTACACGACCTCTAACATCAAATCTCGGCTGCTATGTCAAAAGCTCTTTACCTTAACACCAAACAAATTTTTTCCTGAAACTAGGTTCTTAAGATTGTTTCCGTTTGAAATACAAGTAATTGGTAGGTTAGTACTAGTCTAGCTAAGGATCTATTTTACATACCTGACAAAAATGTGAATGCCCAATTATCTAGTGGCACTCAAATTAGGGTTCATTAAGAAAAAAGTTCTTGCGTCTGCGTTACATAAGACGCAACACCTTGTTAAGGTTCTCGCAAAAAGCTCTGTCCTCAAGGTGAAAACAGATTAACAAACGCGCGAGTTCAGTTGCCGGAAGACTGAAATATGCAAACCGATATTTAAAAAGCAATGAAGACGCTGAATAGCGTGCGCTAACTGAGACGTGACAAAATAATTACGAGTTGTTTGAATTTTATAGCGCCTCGTATTAGCAGGTAATTCGTTTAATAACACACAGGACTGGTCCTCGTATGATTTATAACACCATGTGTTGTAATTGAGGTCCTTTTCAACGATTATTTTCACGAAGCAGTGTCTATTGACTTAAAATCGACATGTTGAGAAGAGATAGGAATTCGTGATAATAATACTTTACACCGTACTAAAATTGACAGACGCTTAGGTGCAGGTAGATCTCCGATGTCAGTGTTACTGTTTAGCCGCTTCGTTAGGCTGCTCGCGGTAGAATTAGGTTAAATCGAACCGAAATTCGATACTTAATTAGTAGGTGGAGTGGAATTGTGTACCGTTTGCCAGGTAATTTGCTCGGATTTATCGTTTTGCCGCTGCATTAGCAATTTTTAAACTCACTGGTCAATTTTTCGATGGCGTTGTGTTACAGTTTTGCACTTCTACCGTCTTGGGTGTCCTGCTGACAACGAATTCGCCGTGCTCTTACACTTTTAATACAAAGCCTTCTATCACTACTGTTTTACAATCCCTATGCTGACGTATGTAAATAGTGTATCTCGTATAACAAAACGTTTCCTTCCGAGGCAGGTGTATGCGACGGTTACATTACTTATAGTGACCCAGCGTTTTGACACCGAAAAACCTCCCCCGATATGTGAAAAGCGAGGCATCTAGATGTTTTCATAAATTAATAGTTCCTCGCTATCTGAATCTCCCTGCACGAAGACAAAACAGAACCGGAAACGGTCTGCATTTAAAAAGGCACCTGAATCGGGCGGCTCAAATTCATTACAAAAGAAGCTTTTTCAGATAAAAATCGCGAATCGTATTTCGCAAGGGGTGGCCAAGAGGTATTACACATAATAACGATCGATCTTTTATATTATTGATCAGCTAAAGCTGCTAGTTCAGGATATTATCGATATTATTCGCACGATCAGTTTCCAAATCAATAAAATAGATACTTAATTGAAAAGGCTACACACTCTTGAAGTTCTTACAAAAAGTAGACCACTAATCTATCGTTTCGACCAAACTAATTCTTGGAAATCTATGTGGCCGAAGAGTTGACATATTCCAGTGCGCGGCAGGCTTTTTTAGAAAGAAACGTTCTCGTTCATCATCTCCAACCTACTATTTATAATTCGAATTAATGAAATTGTTTGCTTCATAAAATCAATAGTTTTTAATGGCCTGGTTTTAATAAGTAATAGCATTTTACCTAGCTGCACCGATGGTGATTTGGGTGTTGGTAAATTTGTTGGTAACATTAAATAAACTGGTTAATCTGACAGCTTATGAAAATTATTCATATAGTGAAGAATACATTTTTGTAATTTAACAGCCTTATTGGACTGTTAATGTTAAAATGTTGGTGGCTTTACCTGTCGGAGATAACTGTCTTAATTAACCGCAGCGCAATACTATATACTAGTGAGTGTCAAAAAACACGAACGCAAGAAAAATTAAATGTTAAATACTGGAAAGAAATAATAGAAAAAATTTTTTTTTGAACTTTAACGATACGAAAGCCGTCAATATGCACATTATTTATTTATTTCGTAAATGCACGCTACATAAATTTACAAATGGTGCTGTAATAGAATAAGAATGTAATAAAATAGGAGAAAAACAAATATAGCTATCAATATCACAGCATCAGGCTCTTAAATTTTTTATAATTAGTGGCAAAAATATTACAGTCTATAGTACCTGTTAAAGTTTCGCACTCGGCGATCAATCACCGCATTGAAACCGTAGTTTGTTCTGTGAGGTAAAGTGAGAAAAACTCTTGATTCGCACATTAACGAAGCAAATCAGTTAATCTACAGATTAGCTGGGTAATCTGCACGTTAACCGCTTCCGAGCTTTAGCGGTAACATATACTTAAAATAACTTGGGAGAAAGAAAGCGCAGTAAACGTAAAAGAAACAACGGCAAAAGACAAAACATGATACAAATTCCGTAGTTCCCGATAAAATTTTTATGTGTCGCAGTTCGGTTTTGAATGCCAGTTTGCCACTATACCAATTAGGCGATAGTCGCGCCAAAGTGTATTTGCGGAAGTATGGGATTTTCATTTTAGATTTTTACATTTATTTATATACTTCCTCTATATACATAAATTTTGGGTAAATTTTGAACACTGAATTCATTACATTGCTGCATGATTCGGCCCTTAAATTATCCAAGGCCTTAAATAAATAAGGTGACCAACTTCTCAAACCAGAAAATCCGGACGCCTTCATGGTGCTATTTGTAATATAGGATAAAGAGAGATGGCCAGGCATTAGGTTATGCCGGCTACCCAATTGCGTGCTGACACCACAGAATTAAATACCTAGAAGAGTTATCACACCAGCGTGTTACCGCGCAGACTCGCTGCCCTACAAACGAGCAATATAGCGACTTACGGGTCTTTACAATATTTTTTTCGGGCATGCCATAACAATTAGCAGTCTACATAATATGTACATAAAATGTCTGTGGTTGACATGTGACAGATGAAACTATGAAGTTAGCTACGCCTGACTGCATGAAAAGACCACTGGCAATAATTTTAGGCAAAACTATAAAAAACCGAACTTTGGACAAATACGGACTCATAAACAAAAATACAAACCTGTCAGGGCTAAATCAGAACGGTTGGTCACCTTATAAATAAATTATCTGCCCTGGGCATTGGTTAACTCACTCTCACCCTACGACTAGTTTCGTCCTATTGGGGCTCATCAGGTAGGGGTAGAGGGTAAATTGAGATTGACCAAAGCAGACTGTCGCCTTTAATCGCGGCGTGCGGACTGGAGTGTAAAAAGCGGAGGCACTCAACCCTATCTGAGTAGAACTCTGCGAGCTAGCATGGCTATAACTGTGATAAGACACCGACCGAGTGCAGGTTCCTGTCAATGGCATCGGGGAAGCTACTCCGTAAGGAGGGTGAAGTTGATGGCATTGAGGACATCAGCTCTTTTACACTCCAGTCCGCAGGCCTGGATTAAAGGTGATGGCTGCCTTGGTCAGTTTACACTCTACCCCTACCTGATGAGCCCCGATAGGGCGAAACTAGTCGTAGGGGGAGAGTGAATTGACCAGAGCCGATGATTTATTTCATCCTGCATACGGAGTTAGCTTCTCCGATGACATCGAAAGGAACCTGCACTAGGTCGGTGTCTATTACAGTTATAGACCGCCTAGCTCGCAGAGTTCCGCGTAGCAAAGTGTGCTATGTGAAAGATGACAAACCCGCGATGTCGGTGATATCTGGTTTCAACAAGACGACGCTACTTGCCATACAGTTTGGAAAACAATGGTCCTGTAGAGAAATTTGAGGCGGTCATCTCACGTTTTGGACCGCTGCTTTAATTGAAAATATTTTTTCGAACGTCACCAGTTAAATATCTACTAATGTAATTACAAATATATTTAGGGATATAAAAATATTACTCAGTGAGAGGGTTCACTTTCCCTTTGCCTGCTGTATAATATTTTTTATATACATTTTTGTGCTTAAAACTTAAAACGGATCTATTATCTTGAAATATGGTAGCGTGATTTCGGCTAGCAAGCCATCGTTATTCTCGTAATATACACACCATCCTGTAAAATAGATTTTGTAATTTTCTCCTGAAATACCGTGTATTATTTTCGGGTCAGGTCAGGTCAGGAATTCAATAATGTAATGTAACGTATAATGTATAAAGTATTATGAAGAAATCTGTTGTCTAAACTTACTTTTAAGTGATTTGCATTTTTCTCGGATCAGTGAGTAACTTAGGCTGATAAAAGTCTAATATATTTGAGGCCTTTTGCAAATTTGAACACGTTTTAGCGGGTCATAAACATCAAAAGTGGTGTTAATATTTCCATTGAGCATATAACATTAATCAGGTTTAGAGAGAAAGTGGCTTAAGTTAGCTTTTGGTATAAGCGAACTTAAATTTCGAAGTGGTAAGTAAAAAAGTTGGTTCGAAGTCAGCATTACCTGCAACTTTTACAATATACATATACTAGTGATTAAAATACTTGCGCAGAATTAGGTTTTGCCTACATTTTGTTAAGTTGAAATTACGCATTACATAATAAAGCTTTATGCAATTATCCGAAATGGTATCTTAGTTTATATTATAATCTACAACGCACGCATCGCCCCAAGTTTTAAATGTGCGTAGATTACATATCTTCCAAACCATCAAAAAGAATTTAGCTGGTATATACGTACAAAATACATATACCTACTAACCTACTGAACCCACGTGTATTAATCTCTGAACTAATACAACCATATATTTTTTTACAAAATTTGCCTAAATACGTCGTCTTGTACACATTGAACTGGTTGGGTAAACATATTACCTACTATAATTTGGTCTTATCCCCTAATAATAAATAGAAACAACGAATTTGTTTTTTGACATACCTGTTTAGTATTGTATAGGCTATTTGATTTCTACAATATCTCGTGTTAAGTTGCTGCAATTTGATATGCCTTTTGCCTAAACCTCGTTACCTAGCTCATCCCCCTTATCAAGCGAGCTGCCCACGGATTTTTCTCACAGCCCTTGAAAAAAGGATGAAATTTTAAAATCATTAGCCCTCGGTTAGTTATTGAATAACACCATTATTAAAAGTGGGGTGTATAATTGATACCACAATAAAAGGGAAGGGTCAGTGAAGGCCGCTTATTTTTTACTCGCAGCAGTCAACCCTCTCAGATGAATGGAAACTATAAAACCCGTTACGTTTTGTATAATTCAGATGGCCAGGTAGAGCGCGTTCCACTGCTGGACMCATGTTACAATTTTAATCGGAACATGAGTTTTTGTAGAGGGCACATGGACACGTTTATGTATGAGTATAATAGTTTCCGTTGTTTTATTGTGTTTGACGAGTTAATTTTCTGTTTTTCAGGTTCTGATTAGATAAAATTAATGAAAATAAAAAAATTTATGTACCTATGCCTACCTATGGAAATGAAGATAATCTACAAGACGAAATATTTGCAACTACAGATAAATAAAAAAAGCACTTAAATTTCATAGGTTGTATTTTGTTAATTTCACACTGTTTTTTCGAAAAACAATTAAAAGATACAGAGTGATCATGAAGTTCGGGGCTCGAAGTTATGTTATGTTTTTTGACATTAAAATTTTGTTGATGACGTCAATTGCAACCACCAATTTTTTTCCTGTCGATACACTTTACAATTTTCTGTTCAATAGTAAAAATGATACCTTGCATAATATTTTTTTAGAAAATTATGGTGTTACTTCAGGAGATAAAACTTTTATTCATTAAAAAATTATAAATATCAATATATTTGGAGAGCAAGCAAGGAGTAATTTGCAAACTCTTTAATAAAATTTGACACTGCTCTAGACGTGTATAAGCGTCTTGAACACTTCGTTTAATCGACTAATCTGCGCCATTTTACCATGGATTGGTTCTCGTAAATCGTTTAAATTATCTGGTCTATTTAAAACGACCGTCGATTTTAAATAATCTCATACAAATATATACCGAGGATAAGTCAGGTGAAAGTGGTGATCCTCGTCGCCCAATCCTATAATATATAGGTAAATTGGCCCACGCATACTTCGTCACTGCTTGGCACCGGTCGGCCGGTTGCGTCGCTTCTAGACCCAAATGTGAAATATTGTATTGGCGTAGATACACGTATATGCTCAGCACTTGTACACAAATCCTTCCTTTCATTAAATGCAAAATAATCTAGCAGACATTTACTTTACTGTATAATGTGTAAAAATTGGAAATCACACTATGTTAAACGCGTTTATGGGCGACTGATGTGATGTTTCAATTACTGAATAACATTTATCTTCGATTAAGCTAACACGGTAAAGTTGTTAAAGATGCATCTAAAATAAATATTTTTGTAAACATTTGTAGAATTTAAAAGTACTACTTTAAATCTAAAGATAACTGAAAATAGGGATGTCTTCATATAAACATTTTCAGCTTATAATTAATTATCTGCACTGTCATTCAACAAGATATATTGCAGTTTCCTCCCTAAAATAAGGAAACAGTTTTGATGCAACATTTTGTAAGTAGTTATTTGCAATATATGCATAGTCATACACAGTTACTAWTTTCCTAGTACAAACTGTGGCGTAAGTTGCCAAAAGTTTAATAGCMTATGAACATTTTCAGGTAATATAATGATAATACACTTCTTTCATTTAGTTAAAACGAACCGTTTCCAAGATATCCGGGGTTAAGCTTGTTGGTGACCTATTCCGTGAAATAGAAAAAGAAAACATGGCAAGGTAGCTGATCCACGCAAATGAATTTTAGATTTTAAAAGACATTCTCCAGTCTCACTCGCAGTTGTTTAAGGGTCATCTCTATCAGTTTTGAATAAACTTTGTTTTGATTTCTGTACAAAATATAAAATCTAACGAATGAAAACTAAAATCATTACAATTGTGAATTATTTCGAGCTTTGTTCTCCAGTTTCAAATCCTAGATTTCTGCTAATTATTAATTATGCCTTAAAGAATTTAAATTACTGTATAAATACACAAAAAATTGAATTGCATGGTAAGTACCATTGTAACACATGTATCTCGGATACATAAGCTTTTAGGAACAAAAAATATTATATTTTTTTCATATTTTGATTAGCTCTATATCCCTTTAAATTATGTTTACAAGTTTAGGGCCACCTTGCATAATGAGAAATAAAAAAAATAAAAACGTGCTGTCTGTTTAATTCAATAGTTAATAAAAAAACAAGGACACTAGATAGACTATAGTCTCTAAGAATGCTTAAAATCGTGCGACAATGGTGCTTGAAAAGTTTTTAGGATAAACTACTTTGAATACTGTACAGATCTATGTGTTTTTAAATAATATCGGACAACAGCTTGTTGACAAGTAGCTTGATGTTATAGCCATGAACCAAAATTTCGATTTTCTATGGTGTCAGTGGGTCAGCTTTAATATTTCCACCTGTCCCAAAGTTGCAGATGCAGTTTGTCAAAAAGTCATAGATTATTTTATTTCACTAATTTAATAATTGTCTCCTTACATTACCTATTAAGTACCCGGTTAGGTTTAAAATTCAAGAACAGCCTGGAAATCAACACCAGAAATTATTAATAATCTAGATGAATTAAATATCTTGGAAAGAAGCTGATTGTTTGAATGTGCTTAGTTTCACGTTTCTTTTTTACAAAACAGTTCTGATATATAGTACTGTTATTCTTTTAAAGTGACCGTAAGGTCAAAAATATCGTCAAAGCTGTCTCTTAAAAATGTGAAACAAAGCACATTCAAACAACCAGCTTGTTTGCAAGCTATTTAATTATTCAGAATATTTAACAAAGAGTTGATTTTCGAAAGTGTCTATTCAGTAATCTAGATATTAGTACAAATTTTTGGTAATTTCAAATAATTTTTTGTTAGAATTTGATACCCTCATCTTAAAGTTTGCAGGGTCTTAGAAAGACAGACTCTTATTCTCGTTATTATAGCATTATAATTAGCTAATATCAACTTGGTAACAGAGATGGTATCTTTAAGAAGTCGTTATGGTTACCAGCAGGTTTATATAGTGAATCGAAACCTAAAATGTAATATGTAAAGTTGTGTAATGTGCCGCGGCTAATAAATGAGAAATTGTCTTTTTTTAAGTGTTATTAGAGCTTGCTTCGTTTCTTATTTCCGCGTTTTTTTGACATCGTAATGATGAAATTTTGATGCATTACGGGACCTTTTTATGACGTACGTATTTTAACGATGGAACTGCACTTTATTTGTTTTTTTTAAATACTGGCTCGTCAGATATCTCATACTGTAAGTATGTATCTTTCGTAATTAGTTTCTATAAAATGTTCTGAACAACCGTGACATGTACTCAGGTTCCATTTGGCGTCCCTGTTGCACCTGTGAATCCACATATTACAAATTTTCGGGTCTTTTGGAAGCCTATGATATTCAACCGTATTACCAGTTTTAACTAAATTGTTATTGCACAAAGTACATCCAGTACCTGGCATTTTAGTAATGTATGTTTGTTACGTAACCATGATTTTCATCCATTCCATCGATTGGGAAATACCATAAGGTATTCAGAGGTGGTGTCGTTTCTTGCTGGCACCAAATACAGTCGCGATGAGTGCTGGTATCAGTTCAAATCTTGAAAAATCTAAATAGCGAGCGGCAGTTTTGAGCTGATCATACACTTTTCCTGATCTTTTATAAGGTAAGAAGGAAGGATTCATTGTTTTTTATCTGTTGCATTTGTTAGTAGAACTAGTAATTATTTCAGTGGTTGCAACGTACATAATAATTGCAAACCGTAAAAGAAGTGTTAGTACCAGGGTAAAAGTAGAAATATAATAATTATATGATTATATTTATAAAGCCAATCAGAGAAATCACTTTGGAAATATGAACATTCAAATCTTTAACTTAGTACCCCCAAATCAAAAGCACCTTTAGGAAAGAATTATTAAAAAATAAACATTTCGTTTTGTTTGTTAGGGCATTTCAAAAGTTTAATGAAGCATAATTCATGAATAACTACCTATATTTTCAATTTAAGGCCGATTATAAGTTGAATTCCGCCTCGAACCGCGCTAAACAAATCTCAGGGCAACTTCATCCCCAGAAATGACACCCTGGTGCGACTCATCTGGCATTTCCATCAATAGCAGGAATAAACAAAGCGAACTAATGGCGGTCATACATGATAGTTATGTCCTTTCTAATCAACCCTTCAGCCAGATATCTCAGAGGTGGTCCGCTACCCGCTTTGCCTCAATAATCGGACCCCGTTGGGCGATATATGGCACTATTAGCCCCGAGATGCCAAATCATTAATCCGTTCTCACCTTTTGCCAAGAGGTTTAGCCGCCGGAAACCTTGATTATAATGCGGTTTTAGGCTGTATGGGGTAAATTTAGCGGAACGTGCGGTTTGCGAAGTTCTTGGTTGGTTTTATAAGAAATGCATTTCAGGAGGTTTTAAAACAAAGAATAAAACACTTAATCCCATGGTTTGCTGGTATGTTATGTGGAAGAAATGAATTTATAACTCTTTTCTGAATTTTTCGGTCATCCAATGTCTTAGAAATGATTGTTTCGTTATCTTTATTATTGCTACTATACCTACATTTACTTTCACAATAATTTGTACTCTAATAGTATTACACTTTTGGAGTTTAACATATTAATAATAAATCAACATAGTAATAAAACTACCTAAAGTAAACTAATCATATTAAGACTAAAATCTATAAAATTAATCTTAATCTGTCAAATAAAAACTGTACGGTAACGTGTTAAAAAGTTTTATTTAGCGTTATTCGTTTCCTTCAGGAAATACAATTTTTGTGTAGATATACATGTTTATAAACCTTTATTCGATAAATGATTTAAAGCAATAATACCTACGGAATACATCATTTTATACGTATTTTCAACGCTTGCTAGAGGTTTGGTAGGTGTTATTAATGATTTTTATGAAGATTTTTGTTGTCTTGTGTGCTAAATCTTGAGTTGCATTTGTTAGTATTATAGAAAATATACTTTACAGCCCAATTACTTGTCTGCAAAGTTGTTTAACTCTGCTTTACTAGAATTTTCCTTGCACCCAATGTAACCATTCGTGATTTGTTCCAGAGGTTCATATGCTAGGGCAGCTAAAACTCTCTCTCACATCTTTCAGTTCTCTGTCACTAAGTCAAGTATTTTTCTCCATTGTGATTTTGCGTAGACAACCATGGTACACACACTTACTCCTCACAGATTACCATAAGGTACAAATTTTAGGTATGTATATTTCTTTGGGTGAACTTCTGATTTTTAAAGGAATAACTTTGGGTAGTTTGGAACTGTTTTGCCAATTTCAAATTCGGTTTAGTTCTTAATAATAAAATGTTACAGTTTAAATAGGTTTCCATGAATAAGATGACAGTGTTACCTTTCTTAAACTTTTAAAACTAAACTAAAACTTTTACTATATACAGTCTTATAGTCTTTGAGAAATGACTTTTTATATCTCTAAAGCAAAGAGGAGGGATTTAAAACCCTACTCTTTGTCTTCAGAGAGATATGAAACCTTTAACTTCAAGCATGTGAATGCTTTATAATCCTATAATGCTTCAAAATTAAAGCTAAAATGACTTGTAGAAATACTACAAAAATTGTGTTAATTGCTGAAAAATAAACAACTGCAATCACTCTTGGAAGTCAGATTTTAAATAAATTATTTGAATACTTAGAGAACTGATTATTCCTCCAACATTTAGTTATCAATTAATTTAGAAGAGCTCGTCACAAACTTTCAAATTAACAATCACAGGATTAGCAAACCACATAAAACAAAAGAAGAACATCAGTTTAACTCAAATGTTTAAAGAATGGGAGATAGAAAGACCGGAAAAAGAATATTGACATAAGAAAAACAACTGAAAGAGCTTTATTAAAAAAAGAAAAACCAGATAAAGGCGAAAGCCATAAAACCACTGATCGTTACATTAAACAGCAGTGCAGAGAAGAAATAGACAAAGAAATCGAAGCAAATTGGATAGAAAAATCATGGACAATATTTGAAACAGAAAATGCATAGGTAGATAAAGAAAAGCTTTCAGATGGTTACGCAAAGATAAACTAAAAGGAGAAACAGTGTCATTGCTAGTAGCGGCGCAAGATCAAAAAATTTCTACCAATTATAAAAACATAAAATATTTAAAAAGAAAATAGATTCCAAATGTACACTCTGTAAAGAAATGATGAAACAGTAAGGCATATAACAACAGGATGCCCAGTGCTTGCTAAAAATTAGTATATAAAGAGACACAATAAAGGCTGTTCCACCCTCCATTACAACCTGTGCAAACAGTACGATATTGGTACCAGTAACAGAAAAGTGACCACACACCACAAGCAGTTGAACAAAATAAAAATGTAACGATCTTATGGGATACACAAGTATCGGTTTTAATAATTAAAAACAGCCAAGATAAAACTTGCTTAATAATAGATGTATATAGCAATACCATCTGACTGAACAATAATAGAGATACAGAGAATGTGGAGACTAAAAACATCAATTATTCCTACCATAATAGGTGCCACCGGAACCATCAATAGAAGTCCTATGGAGTGGTTAAAAAAAGTTCCAGGTAATGAACATGTAATGGAATCGATACAAAAAACAACCTTACTCGAAACAACACACATAAGGAGAAAAACACTAGGATAACAATACGCATTGATCTGAGGAGCACATAGTGCTCTTGACAAATGGTAATGGTCTTAAAACAAATAATAATAATAAAGTTTGTTTCCAACAGGTTGTTCAAACCTAGATACAGGAAACGGTAAAATGTGTAACACAAATATCTGTGTTACAGTAATAATAATATATAAATAAATACAAATGTAAACAATAGTATGCCAGAACAAAACTTAAAAGTAAACTAACGTTTGGAAGCAAACTTTCAACAATAAGCTTTAAATGGTCGTGAAAAACGTCCCAGTGCATACTGTGTTTATTATTCTACATAGGTAGTTTATTGGTGATCTAATGTACAAAATATTAGTGACTGACCGTTGGCAGAAAAATATATTTGAATTTCGCGAGCTTAACCTAGGTGATATTAATCCAATGCGTTCTAAAACAAAAGGGCAATCTACTAGATTATGAAGTAGGCGGTAAAGAAATTTAGTAAAAAGAATATCCCGTCTATCTCTGCAAACTAACTTTATCTCGCTATAAGTCCAAGGACCGTACTTGCCTTAGAGCACAAATCCAGCACATGCTGCGTAAATGTAAATTTGCTGTTAAAGATCACGCCAAGATCCCTGAAACATCCAACCGATGAAACAGTGTGCCATCTACAATAAGACACAACTCAGCATTTTTCCACATTCAACTCAAGGCCATTGTTGCACCACCATGTCTGAATACCAAAAATTTTTTTATAGAATCTGACACTCTCTCAAACTCATTTGCACTAAATATCTTAAGATCATCTGCATAAAGAAGCTTATTAGATCTAATATGTCAAATCATTAACGAAAAGCAAAAATAGCAAGGGGCCAAGATTACAGCCCTGCGGTACACCAGAGCAAGCAAAGCTATCTGATTCAAATTCCCGATATTCGACAAATTGGCGACGATTCTGCAGATAGTTTTAAGAAGAGAGATCAGCGCATGCGATAGGCCAAACTGTTCTAGCTTAAAAGTAAAAGACTGCGGTTCACTCGATCAAAGGCCTTCTGCATCTCCATGTAGATAGAATTGAGTTACACACGTAATGTTAGTAACAGTAAATCCATACAGATAAGGTGTTATTATAGACTTTGCTGCCCCATATAATTATGCGGTCCTACAAGATAGTTTCGAATACTTTGCTAAAATTGCACAAAATTTCCTTTGGTCTATATGTAGAAGCCACAGATGCATCTCCAGACTTTAAAGTAGGGCAGATTTTTGAAATTTGCCATATATCTGGATAGCTACAAGTTTTCAGAATCATGATGAAACTAATTCTTCGCGGCTTAACAAACACCACTGCACAATCCTTGATCAGAAAACTCTGGATATTGTCAACATSTGCAGTAAATTTATTCTTCACTTTCTTTATCGCGTCCAAAATATGTACTTCACTAATAGTGCTGAGACAAATTTTACCGTGATTATCCGAGTACATACACACCATTGAAAAATCTTACGAGAGCGGTCACAATTGCCTTTGGTGATTCATACATTTCTTTACTCAATTTCGTTTTATTTGGAATTCTTGTAGAATCGCGTTTGCTTTAGACAAATGTCCAAAAACTTAAGTGGATCGGAGGAAATATATATCTACATCGGCAATGTCGATGTACTGTGAGTAAGCATTAGTGTCCTTAACTGTAAGCATCCTTCTGCAGTTAGAGTACACATTATGCCAGTACTCTGTTCAATGCTTTCTAAATTCGTTGTGGGCTTTGTTCTTATTTTCTCAGCACCTCACAAATCTCGTATTAGGGCTACAACTAGGAACATATTTTTGAAATACACATATTATAAATTAGTACAGATCTGTTTTACATTAGTAAAACGATAAAGTGTATCCCTCTAATAGAGTACTTATATAACATTACACAATTAGCACGAAGAAAGTTATACTTTCTGTCATTACCGTCGACTTGAAAGCGATTATTTTGTTTGACAAGCAAATCAATTGGTATACTTCAGGATGCTACAAATTTGCTATATTCATTTCTTAAAGAGTAGTAGTAGAGCTGATATATATGCTTATAATACTTAATTACGGTGACATACAAGAAATATTTAAATGCAAAAGGGAAACCTATGTGTTTTTGTAGAGGTTAATCATATACGAGTATTATTGCGCTTTTGATTGCATTAATAATCGTATACAAAATTAGTGCGTAATAAAGTGGGATAAATTTCACTTCAGTAAAAAACATGCTATATCTAATGAAAGTGCCATCAGATTATATACAGTAGGTGACAAGCTGTGACATTTCAAATCTTTAAAAAAAAACTGTATGGTATAAACTCACGCATTGTAGACTCATCTAGTATGTAGCTTTTATAGACGCGATGAACAAATGCTCGGCTGTCTTCATAACGATATAGCTGACGATTCAATACAATTTAGCTACAGCTGTTAGAACATTTGAACATTCAAGAGCAACTGTTATCAGTTTATATCCGGGATTGATGGTATTAGCTTTCTATACTATTGTAATATCGTATTATTTTTAGGTAATTATATTATTAGCTATATTATTCAATAAATAATAGTCTTTTTCGTCCACAGGATTAAATAAATTATTGCAGTTAGTTTGAATCAATTCACAATTATTTCTTGAATTTGTCAATATACTATTAAACAAAATAAAGTCATCAGGTTCAAATTATTAAACATTATAGCATTGCGTTTTACACTACAATACAATGGAACATACCGGAGAAATATTTTATCACCGGAATAGTTTTTCATATTTACTGCTAAACGACTTTGTGCTACTATTTTCCAAGCAGCTTTTACAATTTTTGCTTATTTAATAACGTGCTAAAATTGAACAACATATCTTTTTGTCGGAGTAAGTATTACTTAGCAAATAAATTGTATTTTTGTATAAGTATAATGTTTTATAGAAAATATAATATAAATCTCATAAGACCCGTTAAGACACTGCGGATCAGCGCTTAGAGCGCAAACTGATAATTATGTCTAAAACTGAAAAAAAATGGGTATGAAATGAAAGGAAACAGGAAAAAAACATAAAATTGAGTTGTTTAATTAAAATGTACTTGATATATGCTGCCGTTTTCATGTAGAAGACTGAAGCCGCCTACGTCTTTCATCATCCCTCATTATCTTCTATTATACTTGTGTACTCCACTTCATATAGCTATATTCATTTCACATGCCATAAATATACAGAGTGATAAATACCGGCGCATCGCTAAATAGGCGTATTGTCTAAACGGCGGTTGTCACTGGTTCACCTGTAAGATTTCTTAAGCACCTGCCCACGCACAAGGCCCATAAATCCATCCGCACTTACAACAGGTAGATGCTAATCTTTTATTATCGGTACACAGATCCGAAACGGCCCACTGTCGACAGCTTCTCATATGCAAATGTTACATTTCGGGGATTGTTGGAGCTTTCAACAGGGCGGTTTATCAAAAGATCAAAAGAACATTGATTGTATATTCTGTTTTATACATAATACCGTGCTATTAAAATGATTGCTATTRGCGGAGTTTTTGTTACTCAGTAAAAATATCGTGAATGTTTACTACGTCACTCTAACTTTTGTATTTGGTGGCATTTTTTGAAGTATTTTAAGAGGAATAGTATAGCAACGGTAATGAAATGATTTGCATCCACACAGAGAGCTTTTTCTTGGTTCTCAGTGTTTCATGGGCAGGTTAAAGTTAAAATTTCAAAAATCGTTGCTGTTCTTATTGTGTCAGTCAGCGTTTCTCAGAATAAATTAAATATCAAGCAATAAAGAAGTTATAATTTGTGCAGTAATTTTTAAACTTTAAAGGAATCGGATTGCGGTTTTGGAATACTAATGTGGTTCCATCATCAAACAACCATGAAATGTTACAAAATACATTTATGTACATAGGCAAAATCAACATACAAGAATACCTATATAATTCCAAATAAAAGTTGGCACAGGTAGGCTAACTATATAAAAAATAATAACTGGCAAATGTTAAAGTTATAAAAGTATAAAAGATATTAGATAAATAAGCAGAGGCCGCCCGCCTGGGTCGGAAGGGTCGGCACTGCTAACGCAGAATTTAATAAAAAGAAAATTTTTTGCTAATTGTTGCTAATTATTGTGATTCATATGGTATTTGCGGGTTTAGCATTAAAACTTTTAACTATTCTTCTTATACCTACTATTAAGTATTAATGTACATATTTTATAATTACTCTAGAAAAGGTCTACCTAAAAGGAATCATTTTATACATTCATTTTAAGAAATTGGATGGATGTAGCAGTTCTTTTAAATTTTCTCCGATTTACCATACATTTTGAATTTCACCCAATGGTCGAAATCTTTCTCTCTCTGCTGTAAAACTGAGTATATGTTTCAAAAATTCATATTAAATCCTTTTCATAAAAAATGTATGGTTATACAACATAAAGCATTCGAAATTATATGAATATAATACGCAAAAGCTCAAGTTTATATCAACTTTCATCGATTGATCATAAAGCACGAAATATGGTTGATAGTCTTTATACAACGTAGAAACGTGATGGTAACTACTAATATGTATTTTTGGAAACGTCAAAATTTTTAGACCTTACAAAAAATGACAACATATTCTCATTATATTTATGTATTATCATTTATCAATGTTAGATGTAGCAAATTCAGAGAATATATTTTCATTAAAATAAAATAAGCCTCGAATAAGAAAAACAATTTTTAGATTTCTAAATATCCTTCAGCATTATGTTTCGGAATGACCACCGCTGGCTCCAGTGACGCTAATAATAATCTGTCTGACTCGTCGGGTAGCAACTCGTTCTAACCCTTCAAAGGAGGGCCGATTCGTCGATTTGCCGACAGCGATATGGTGGCGGTGCCAACTAATTTTGTTCTATGACACAGGACACTGGGAAAATTGGAAGCGAAATGACCGTTGCTAATTTCGCCCTTTATATTATTAGGGTTAGTGCGGTCCTACCTGCATTCTTCCACCCGGAGAAATTCATGGAGATGGGCGTGAAATCGTATTAAACTTTAGGCTTACGGCACATTTAGATCTTGATGAGCTTTCGCAAAGGCGATGTTTCGTCGTAGAAGTGAGAAAGGTACAATACTAGCAGCTTGTACTTGTACACACATTAGTTAAAATGGGTGGCATATACATAGAGTACTTACATTTGAGGGAAATGTAGACGTAACGATCAAATAAGTGGACCCTGTATGTTCAGAATTAAACTTGTCTGTGTTGTCAGTTTATCAGTTTGATGCCAGTACTAAGGTGGCAGATCCTATATAAACATCTTTTTCCACTGTGCCCAAGGATTAAGTTACTAACATACATTTTACCGACTTATATAGATTTGATGTTAACGTGTAACGTGCAACATACATACTACACAAAGTAGGCGCGTGATAATAAGAAAATTGGTCATTTTGGCGGTGTTTCATTGAACTAGCTTTTTTTCTTACTTCTATCTTGTTTCCGCAATATTTTAGCTCTGCTAGTTTCAATTAATGTGGTCTAGGTACTACGGATTTTTAATTTTTTAATACATATTTTAAGTTTTCAGTGATTAAAAGATTGACCCTTCTTTGAAAGAGAGACGCGTATGGTCGCTGTAGCCTATTAGTAACAAATTTCCACACGTATACGTTCCTTATTCGAGTTATAGCAGATAAATGTTTTACTTTTTAAATGAAATATAAGAACTTTTTAAGGGACTTGGAACTAGTTTTCATAACAACCTATTCCAAAATCAAATCACTCTTAAAGTAACTTGATAAAGTCAAAGTCAGACCACATAACCGTTAGGAAGTATTTATTGTATTTTTGCAGTCCTTGATTTTGACCCATTCTGCTTAATTAGTAGAATACTTTTTTACACTTCTGTCAACTAGAAAAAACTTCTAGTAGAAAAGTAGAAAAATAGCTAGGTTATTTTGTCATCGTGTCAGTTTATTGCTGACAGATGACATTGCCATCTATTTTTCTACTAACATTATACCAAATATTTAGTGTATAGGTAAAATCAGTCCTATGCCATGCTGTCTGCATTAGACCTAAACTACTATAAACTGATGGGCTGTAATGACAGCGAAATAGATCATCTGTAGTTGGTTGCGATGCAGACAGCGTAGCATAGACACGCATTTTTTTGCTTTTAGTGTTCAACAAATCGACCATTGCTTAAACATAGAACGAGAACACATATAGGAAGCTATATTACCAAATGTCACATTTTTTGTATTAGTTTCATACATTTTGCGTCGTTCTTATACTTCATACCGCGACCCTTGGTATGAAGTCACATCTCATACTTTTGCCTATAATAGTTCAAAAAACAAAATCATATCTTATGGGAAAGAAGTAAAAATTATGGTATGGTGTTTACGAACTACATTATATATTCAAGGAAAAGTTACATTATTTTAGGAGTTTGGGTAAAGTTGATTATTGTTATTTGCTGCTAAAACAGAATAGCTCATTTGAAAAGCTTTAAAATAAACTTAATAAGAATACGGCTGATTTTACCGCTATAAACTGAATGTTTTTCGATACCTCGCGAGATTTTAGAAGGCCATATCAAAAAGGGGATTCCGCAAACATTAGACACTCTATTGAGTACAATTAGGAGAAACTACAATCATGTTTTTGTCGAGTTCTAAAAGTTCAGCCTAAAACTGAATATTTGTTCATTCCTGTCATAGAAGCTATGCTTTTAATTTTATCAGAAATATTAATGTGGTACACCGATAGCCTTTTATAAAGTAAAATAAGTGGCGTACTTGAATTTTTAAAAGAATGGTTTATTATTGATATATTGATTTAAGTTGCTTTTTTTGTAATGGGTATCGTATTTGGCCACAATTTAATATTTAATATATAATCAGGACAAAAACTGATAAAAATATGTTTTTGTATTTTAGCCTGAAATGTGTTATGGTACACAAAAATTGCTAAAGAATTTAAGATAACAAAACTATGAACAACATATGAGAGACACAGGTGTCAACTGATAAATTAATAAATTAGACTGATGTAATATTTGTGCAATAGAAAGAAGCTACGTATTTTACAGCTTTAATAGATAGATATGGATATTGGCTACCGTTTTCTTCATGTTAATGTTATTGGTAAGCAAAACGCACTAAAAAGTTGCTGTTGTATATAGTGCATGTTTAATGCCAGGATAATTTGTCACTTATCACACAAATAAAAAGTTGGATCGATTTGATAATCAAATTAATAATATTTTCTATTCTTATTCAAATTGTTGCAAATCATGGCATACTGCTTCACGATCAAAGTTGGATTTAAAATAAATATAGTGAAGTAACTTTCTTACCTATTAAAATATATTAAGTAAACTATAAATTTTTGTAAAGCAAAAATACTTTTTTTTAATAAGGTTTGTGATAAAATCAAAACATAACTGCTATATGCGTAAATGAGCAAATTTAGCAAAATTACAGTAGTTACGAATCAGCGTTAGTCTTAATAGTTAATGCAAATAAATTCCTCTGCTAAAAATATGATTGTTTGATTGAATAGATTTTAATTTGTTTTAGCAGCTGAAAGGGTATATCTACCTAGAGTTCATTTTAATTTAGTTATCTGGTTTAATCGCCTTTAAATATTGTCGGTGTTCAAGACACAACCTGCATTATGTCTGCGCAGCGGAAACGAAGTCCGGCTCTAATATCAAATTTTCCTGGTGATGCAGAATTACCTAATGTAGTATAGCGAAGTTTATAAGTTATCCTTCCGGCGCAAAATGCCAGTAGGCGGAACAAAGATCTGTGCACAGAAGATAAAGTTAAACAGCGTGGAGTGTTAAAGTTATCCTGATAAGTGTGAAATATTTTATTACCTTGTACTGCTCAACTGAGCACGGACGATTCGGTGGCAGTATTTTAAAGGTTGACGTTAATTTGCCACGTTCTTGTTTATTGGCAGTAAAGGCGACCCGAAAACTGTCAGGTTTGAATATTGCACAATGCAGACGTCTGAATGGAATGCTCTTTGTAGCAGCGGAAACAAAACTACTATGGATCAAGCGATAGATGCAAGAACTAATAAGATTGCGTTCATTGATTTAAATATTTTACATTGATTATAAATGCAGTAGTCGCTAAAGCGATATTGTGAATCATGAATGCTTAAGACTAGCTTGAATTGAAGTCACTTTTATGATATATTTGATATCTGTCGAAATGAACGAAAAGATTGCTATCTGTAGTTATTTTTTCGATGCTGAGTAGAAGAAACCTTACTCAGAGCAATATTCAGCTGTTTATTAGAGTTTCTTTAAGGCTAGGTACTAGTTAGTAAGCTAAAAATATTTTTTGCCAAACTACCTTTACCTTGTTTTTGAAACTAGTTTTTAAATATCTCCAAAAATCTTTTGTATTTGATTACCTAGTTTACTAACAATCTTGGATATCCGGGTTTAAGCCCTGGTCGTAACATTTTTTTAACTAAATGGAAGACAGTTTTTGTTATCCATTTAGGTTAGTAACTTTTTAAGGTCTCAAAAAATCTGTAGTTGTAAATAAAATTATTTGTGAGTGGGATTTGAACCTGGATCTTCCATTGCATTATACATTACAATACTTGGCTTGACTGGACATGACATTCACAACTAGTTAATTAAGTAAATGCATGCTAAATACGAAAATTTTTCAAAATTCATTTTCCTTTTCTTCTTAAAGAAGGATATACAGGGTTTCTATAAATGATTCATGCAAAGCGGGCGGCGTTGATTTCTGAATTCTTTGTGCCGCCTTTTTATAACTGCTACCAAGCTACAATATGGACGGCGATAGTACTGTAGGTTGCAGATCAATGTCACCCCACAGCTCCGAAATGTAAGCTTTCTGCAACCTTAAAGTTAATTATTCCACAAAACACTACAGAATATGTTGAAAATACACACTCCCAGTCGTTTTCTCATATTAAAATGTATCAAACAATTCAAAAACCGACAGATGTATGCGTCACTGTCTTGATAATCTCCATAACCGTCCTGGATGCATAAATCATTTATAGAAACCCTGTAATATAATAGAAATGGTTCAACCTAACTCTATGCAGTTTCTAAAATTATTGTGAAATACTGCTTGAAACCAAGCAGATTTATTTACAAAATTATTAACAATTGTGCTTCTCTTTACGGTTTTGACAATATATCTTTCAAACAATCAGCTTGTTTGTAAACCAAAATGTTTCACAATGGGGCACCCTTGAAACATTCAGCTTATGTAGGTACTTCAGTATAAAAAGCTGTACGAGTGTATTTCTTAATAGTTTGTTTTAGAAACTGCATGGAGTTCATTTACCATGAGGTTCATTTAATGATTGCGAATCTAGAACTCACAGAATAATTGAAATAGTGTGAAATTTGTAACGGAAATTCAGTATTTAATGCAGTAAACTAGGATGCCCGAAAAAAGAAAAATTCCCAGCGAAGCCAGACCATGCTCGTGTAAGACCTACCTCAATAATCTAGCAAAACTTAGGCGATTGAGACCTCACTCCAACAATTAACCACCGTTTAACTCCGTTTTATTCAGCATCCTGCCAAGTCATGGTACGAACAAACACTCGATTAAGTCACATCAATGGCACATCATCCTGTATAATGATTGAAAATCCGATGGCACAATACGCGAAGGCGGTGGTCCCACGCGGGGTCCCWATTCAATTTTTCCTCAAAACTAGACGAAAGTGATATTAATTAGAAACGTATTCCCGGGCCCTTTTCACGCCAATCATCTCAGGTGCCCTCCAGGGCGAAATTTCTAATTTCGATGATGTATTAGTTGAGAAGGGTGACCTGCAAAACACGCAGAAACAATTGAATGTCGGGTACACGCCCATGAGAACTGTCTCGAGAGTTTGTTTTGCTAACTGATTGCGAAGGGGTAGTCAGCTCCCTTCGTCAAACAGAAATAGCAGGTAAGATTTTGCATTCTTCGAAATATTGTCAGTAGCAGATCTTGTTTGGACGTGGAGACACTCCACTCAACACCTGCTAAGTGTAGACTCGTGAACGCTCTTCTGATAACAAGAGTTTCGGATTTGAAGACCACGAATTGAGAAAACAACCGACGAATCTAAAAGCAAATGATAATTTTAAATCACAAGAGTTATATATCGGTGAATTCCCGTTTCATTTTAATCTGGAGAGGAATTGTGCCTATGATGGAAATATCATTACATGTTTTTCAATTCTGCAGATACTATTTTTTTACATCATTTAAATAATTTGAATTTTATTATAGTATAAGGGGAACTTTTTTTTACCAAAAATGTTTACTAACGTAGGCAGGGGGGTCCATCGGCGGCACACATGTGTTCATGTCGGTCCCCTTTAAACTAAATAGTATAAAATAAAGTGTATTTTTATAAATTGAATCATTATTTTTTGGGTGTTGTTGAACTTATAAATTAAACACGATATAATCTGCTGGCAACGTTTCGTGTCTCAAGCCTAAAATTATGTAGGTTAGTTGGCTTCTAAGTTTTTCCCCAAATGCTCTTACCTTGGATTACTTATTTAGATGTTTATATAATCATTTTTGTGTAATGTACTGAAGACATGAGGTGGTCACCATTTTGTTCAAATTTTTAGTAATTTTGATAATACTCTGTTTACAAAAGGTTCGAGGAGCAAAATCAAAACAAAGAAATCTCACATGCCAGTTAGTTTAAACACTTGTAAAACAAAAACAAAGAGGATTATTAGGACAACTAAAATATTTTTCTAGCGTGGTGCTTGTGTTTTGCGGTCTCCCACAATTGTATGTAATAGGCGGCTATACATCTTACTCAGGTTCTTCGTGTCTTCTCTAATGTTTACGGTCGGATTCATGTAAATGTGTACCATTTACGCAATGTTTCTTTTAATGATGGTCGCCCCTGTGAAGTTGAATTTAGGCTCTGCCTTATGATGATATAGGGACAGCGCCGTTTTTAGTTTATCGTCAGATGAATGACAATCATGTCGATCCTCTTACCGAATTTTTTGCTTAGTTTGTCCAACGTAACTTAAGTAGGAGTTACCACATGGTATTTTGTATATTAAACATGACTAGTCTTTCACTGGTATTTTGTCTTTTAGATTCGTAAAGAATATTTCGTTGTACACAAGTTATAGGAGGCCGTTTTGCAGTTCACTCTACGAAGACATCTGTTTAAGCGGCTAGTGAGATCTTCGATGTACGGCTTGATAATTTTATTCCCATATATTTTATTGCAGGTCTTCAACGTTTTTCATACTGTTTACGATGTGAGTGAGGAAGATTCTTCTTGTTCCGAATCTTAGGAGGAAAATTCTTCTGTTTTCATTGCCGCTAGCTTTTTTGGGGGTGAATAGTTGTTTCGTTTCTCTATATGTCTCCGGCCCTAATTCATTTTTATATAGTTGGAAAATCCCATATTTGTAGAATATTTTTACTAAAAAATTAAATCACTATTTTTTTGTGTTGTTGGACTTATAAATTAAACACGGTGTAATCTACTGCCAACGTTTTGTGTATTTCATGTATACATATAGTTTAAACACAGTGCATTCATTGTGGGACCACGACTTACATATTTGACAACGAATCCACTTTTCTGTTGCACATGAGTGCGAGTAAACTCTTTGCAGTAAAGGCAATTAACATCATCTGATCCTTCTATCCTTTTTTTCAGAAATTCCTGCAAGGCGGATTCTTCTTTATCAGAACTGTCATTTTGAATGACAAGTTGCCGCTGTACCGCCCTGCCTTGTTTTCTCATCAATTACTTTTCTTTTTTTTCCACATCTTCGGACTTTTTCTTTTATCAGCTTGAGGAGGGGGGCTACAATTTTTTCTACTGGAAATATCGAGAACTGACGATGAAGATGACTTAATACCAGCTGTAGATTGGTTTTGAATGTCTAATTCCATTTGGTTTTCGATCACCTTGAGCTTAGACAATTTGCCTATCCGTTGCTATAGCTGGTGTAATCTCCCAGTTTTCAAAGACGAAAGGAATGAAAGGACGGATGTCGGTCTTTTTAAACGAACTTAATGCATTTAATGGTTCATAACTCTTCAAATAAGCTTAGTTAAAAAGAGCTGCTGTTTTGAATTGAGTTACTGAATTTTCCGAGTTTTGACGTAGCCATACTTGAATTTCTTCATCGAAATGCAACGTCCAATGGGTGGGCGTGATGAAAATAATGCGCTGGAAATTAGAACACTATAATACCATTTTCTTCTGCAAATTGCAGAGGTTCAAGACTTATGATTACTGTCCTCCCTTGGAGTAAAAGAACTTTATTCTCATTAGACGCTCTTGTATACCTTACAAAATGCGTTAGCCATTAACAAAAAATTTAACTAGTCATCCAACCTTTTTCTTGTGAGAATGTTACCTATGCAACAGTGATAGCACCGGTCATATACTCATTTCATGCCTACACTACGGTTACATGTTGCCCATGCTCTGTTGTACTAAGTGCAGAAACTTGCATGCGTCCTTTTGAAGCGTAATTTATTTTACACTGTTTGGACGGTATTCAAACCTAACTCATATAATACATAATGTTTTTTTTTCCTGGGAGAAAATTTTACTGCTCCAGAGTATTAAATAGTGCATTGAAATACTTGTTAAGCCTGGGCTCCATCTTGATGTACTGTCTGAGCTTTGCAACGATATTTGTGGATTGCGGTTTAGGAATCACCTAACCCATTTCCAACCTGACAATTTTATTTCATGATCAAAACCATACCTTATTTTATTTTTATATTATTTTATATAGTTAAAAAATGTGTTTCATATCAATAATGTGTTGTGCAACCTCCTCTTCGATTGCTTTAGAAAAGATACTTTTCATGCTTTCAAACACCCCTGGAGCTCTGCCGTTTAGCCAAACGCCTTCGCAAAGTTGTTTTGGGAACTTTGATCTTTCCAGATAACTTAAAGCCCATATTGTGGTCTTACACGCATGTCATGCTCGTTCCACCGTTGTTTTTTTGGACGCCGTATCTATAAATGAAAAAGAAAAACCAGTCATTAAATATAATTATTTCAATTAGTTCATTACCAATGATGGACCCCTGGACCATCACTGAACATAAATGGAGTCTATCATACGCCACACTGCATTGCATAAATCAGAAACGAGTAAAATCCCAACTTTTTGGTGATTCGTCATAACCGGAATTTTTTAACATGCAAAAACTTCTTCAAACTGCAGTAACAAAAGCAGATTCTAGCTGAACGTAAAACAAAGGTTACCTAACATCGCGCCAAGCTGCTTTGTTATAGCAGTATTTACCAATTTTAACTTATAGGTATGTTTATAAATTGAAAACTGTTCCATATTCTCAACGTGACATTATAATTGATGAAGTTTTTTCTATTGTATAGTGGATTACACTTGAAGAACAATTTTCTTAAAGAATAATTTATATGTTTATTTTCAGAAAAACTGCTATTATTGCGTGAGTGGTCGTAAACAACTGACTATAAACTTTAATCAACTAACCAATACGGAGGTAGTGCGGTAAATTTGAAAATGCAACTATTGGTTCATCATTGTCGGGGGTCCCTCATGGGCACATTTCCCGTAATTTGTTTGTCTGTTTTAATACTGAAGAAAAAAAATATAAGAAAAAATTATTTGGAAAACTGGAATAAGCTCTAGAAACAAAGAATAACCAGTAAAATAATATATTGGACTTAATACATACTTATGTATATAATTTCAACTGAACGTTGTGGCAGACCTAAATGAAATGTTTGTCAGCTTACGTTAAAAATGAACTTATCTGTAATGTATGCAGTCCACGTCTGCCTTGCCCTCCCGTCCTAATTTTTGAACATGCAGGATAAGTGAGTGTTTGAATCATATCCGAGTGAGATTGCTGGAAATTTATTTAATATTTAAGATAAAATGTTTTTTCAGCCACCTCAACTTAATCGATTTCAGCTCTAAGGTTTTAAACAGCAAAGGGTCATGCTAACTTTTATTTGAAAGGTATTCTCACCATCTAGTTTAGAAAATCAAATTCTGACAATGCATTATAAAGTTTCAGGTCATTAAATGAGTAGATTTAATGCGAATCATTATTTTCTTGTTAAATTTTTATTAGCAAAAATGTAAATTCAACTTATTTTGTTCTTTTGTGCAACTAGCGTGTTACTTTTATTCCCTCTGTTTTAATATAATGAAGGCTGGCAAGTTGATATGGGGTAGGCGCGTGGCAGGGCACACTTCCGTGCAAAACTTTTCGACAGTTGGTCAGCGTAAAACCCACAGACCGGAACCGACGGCAGATTTTAGGGTTCTTGAGGACTAGCGAAGTCCCTCGCATGCACATCCAATCAAATTAACCTGACTTCCACGTATTTTGCGACAGTTAATGGGGGTTGTGCCATTTAAACGAAAGAATCAAAATGGACGATCGTATTTGTAATTCGCAATAAAGAAGGCCCAACGGCATTCATGTGTATGTACAGGAATCCAAAACTAATTATAAGACGAAAGGGGCTGTTTGTAAAATTTTTTAACCTACATCTTTCTTAACTAGGTCAAACATTCGGTAACTCACAAAATATCATCTTCCCCGATGTAAATAACTGTAACGATTTCCAAAACGGGGACCTTTTTCGGGTTGTAATCAGATACTCCGATCGAGCTTTTGTTTCAGAATCGAATTTCATCGCGTAATAAGTTGCGGCAGACAACGAAACGTAGCTGTAATACTTATCCTTAATTTGGGTATAATTTTGTTTTAGTTTCTTATTTGTGTGGAGTAAACAGCTAAAATGCATGACTTTGCAGTATCGCTTAGAGGATTACTATTTGTAGGTACAGAATTATTAGAAGAATACGTCTAATTATAGAATAATGACACCTTCCCGTCCATAACAATATATTATGGAACTGTCTTTTGAGAAACACCCTGTTTTTTGGCAATTATTATAGTTAAATTATTACTTTTTTTTGACAAGCCCTATGTTCTTTTGGGTAGTACAAATTGAACCTTACCATCATCTATTATTCAGCATTAACAGATTAACACACTGTAGAGGCAGTTATACAATAAACTATCGATGTATTCCTGAGTGTAGTGGTATTGGAGGTAGGGTACGATTTTATTGATTGTTTATTAACTAGTAGGACTATGATAATATATGTTACCAAAGTTTTTATTGATTGTTTACTAACGTATTAACTAATATGCCTATTATWTTATATGTTGCTAAAGTTTTTAATGTCGGATATCTATTAAGTATTTTATGTTATTGTGATTGTTAATTTGGTGCTATACTTTCAGCCTTGATAAAGAAGTAAACGACTTCGAAACGTCGGCAAAGATACATACATGTCTTTTAATGTCCCCTTCCCAATATTAACCTATATACTACATACAATAATAGTTATATTTCAACCAATTTACACAACACCTTGACAAATTATATATGTAAACCTTCCTCATGAATCACTCTATAGCTTGGTGAAAATCGCATGAAAATACGTTCAGTAGTTTTTGAGTTTATCGCAAACAGACAGACAGACGAGGCGGAGCACTTTCTTTTATAATATAATATGTAGTGATACTTAGTTAAATAATGAATTTCTAATCCATAATTTGTAACTATGGTATTAACATTATATATCAAAATATACCAAAACGCATTAATATCAAATGGACACTTGAAGACTTTTGCGATTGGTCGACCATTGCTACTGTAAGCAAGGGACCTTTATCCAATTGCATTTATTATTAACTTTATACAGTTTGATATTCCTCTGTAGCAACCTTGTTTATATTGTGAACCTGACCTGACCGAAGCTGCACTATTATTTAGCACCAAATTCTAATTTTGTTAGAAATATCGGTTAACAACATATATGCATGTGAAGCATATTTAAATTTCAACAAAACTTTAACCTCAAGACTGAACAATGAATGTTAGATTCATTTTTCTATGCCAAAAGCAGAAAATTGCGACAGCATTTCCAGAAATAATATTTGAGCAGCTAAAAAAATGTTAATACCTCTTTTCATAATACACTGATAATTTATATTATGAAATCGGGGAGACATTTTGAGCATTTTACTTAAACGCATAATTAAGTTTTAATTGGTTTTATTAACGTTGCACATGTTTTTGTTAAAATAATTTTCTTAAGTTCTAGGACATCCTGGTGGTATTATAAATCGTCTGGTCAAACACAAGAAAACGAAATTGTATATTTAAAATATTTATCGAAAGCGAAAGTTACATTTTGATAAGATTGTAAGTACATACCTAGTGTTACACTAATAATAATGGAAAATATGTTTCACTCATCAAAAGGAGATTCCACAATTGAGTTTATTAACAAAGATTAATTTGTAGGAAATTCAATTTAGAATGACAACGTTAGGATTACTGTCTCTTTCCACATCACTATGCCGTTTGCACTACAGTCCTATAGCCTGCAAAAATATACAATTGCATTGCAGCTAATTTACTTACCATTCTGGAATGCTAAAGTGCTTACTGTACGAATAAAAATTAGACAATCAGTGTTCAGTGATGTAAAACAAGTAAACAATTTTAGAAAAAAATGACTACTGTACTCTTGACATTTTATATAAAAATGTAATTTACATTTGTCTGCCACTAATTGATTCTAAAGACATATACTGAATATTATTTTCTGCATAAATTAATGCTTCCGTTTTACAAAACAAACAAATTATGAGAGATTTAATTTCCTAAATTAACGCGCACTAAATATGTACACCAAAAATGTCTTTTTTGGTACATTCACATGAATAATGATGACTGTCGTCCGCTCAAATCGGAAAGTGATTATGGTGAAGATAAAAAAACACTTAGCAGAAAAAAGATCTAATTACTTATTGTATAGAACCATAAACCAAATTGGCTAAAATGAAGTTATCTTAGGTGCAAGTATGTATCAAATAAAAGATAAGTAAATTACTTGTTTCAAATTACACTGAGTAATTTAATGTAAAACTTCATATACCTTTACACATAATTGCTTGTTCTCCACCATATCGTATTATTCGGTAAAATACCTTTATTTAGTATATTGCTACTACCAAAATCGATTTCATGTTAACTCCAAATACAAGATTTCTATAAATGATTCTTGCATCGAGGGCACTTATGGAAATTATCGATTAAATCAATTTACCACCTCTCAGGAAAGTGAACAAAACTATTGCTTTGATGTATACTTGTCATCTGTGGATTTTTGAATTATTTGATATATTTTAATATGAGGAAACGCCTGGGAGTGTGTATTTTCAACATATTTTGTAGTGTTTTGTAGGATAATTAACTTTAAGGTTGCAGAAAGCTCACATTTCGGAGCTGCGGGGTGACATTGATCTGCAACCTTTAGTACTATCGCCATGCATATTGTAGCTTGGCAGCAGTTACAAAAAGGCGGCCCAAAGAATCAACGCCGCTTGCGTTCCATGAATCATTTATAGAAGCCCTGTATGACACACCTACAATTTCTTGATTTTTACTTTAAAATAATAATAATATTTCAATACATTATTATAGTTTATGTATTCCCTGGAGTTGTGTCAAAATTTGTAAAATCTTGCTTCCGTTTACATTTATAACCTTATTTAAAAAAAGAAAGAATAAATACAATTTTAGTTCAAATTTGAAAATATGTTTTGTTGTATAAGTAGTGTCAGTTCACAATTTATTTGATTGTAATTCTTACGCTACTTTGCCAAATAACTGATATAAGTAGGTATATACGTAGGTGGTTTTTGGTTGCCTTATCCCACTGTACTAATGTGCATGTCTTTTATAAGGGAACATTAAATATAGTGAGGGAAAGAAAAAAGAAAGCAAGAGGAAATTAATGAAGTAAAAATGTCATATCTTGAAATATGTTAACTTCAGAAAACTTACTTAATAATCTAATTTACAAAAAATTATAATATATAATTACGACCAGTAGGCGGGATAGTTAAGCTGATTTATACATGTATGTGTGCCTTACATTTGTTTAAACTGCATATGGATTGCATAAAAAGTATTCAGTTATTTTCGGTCCTTGCAATTCCTTTATAGGCAAGTTTCTTAAAGATTAATGATCATATAGGTGGCTTTAGCCTCTATAATTAAATACACCAAAGAAAATCTAACAATGAAGAATGCAACTTATTATAGTTAGCTAGTTGTAAAACAAGATGCACAATAATTATTCAATAGTTCTTTTGAGGGGCACTTTATCCTTTAGCCTGGTTCTAACTTCTAAAAACAAATTCAAATTAATTAAACAGTTAAGAAGTTATACTTTTAAACAGGTCAAAGCATTCCTTCGACTTTCGAAGCGTTTATTCCAAGGTCGCCGTAGACGAGGTGAAAATTTCTGGATAGCTGGGGTCCAATAACAAGCACGTAACCCAAAAATGATAAACGCGCGATATTAGCGAAATCAGCTATAAATCAGGCGTGACGGTTAGTGGCCGGCAGTGCCGCCCTCCCGAAGAATAAGTTATAAATTCCGGCGAAAAATTGAAATCCATCTCGTGCGGTGGGCCCGGAGAATAGAAATACTCTCACTACTTTACGACGTGGGGACTGGCCGTGATTACAGGGCGCGCTAATTTGCAGCGGTGGCCCTTTTTATAGTGAGTTACGGGCCTCGGCTGCTTTTCTWATTACCCGAACAATTAATTTTTTCGAGGAAACACAAAGAGCAGTAAAGGCGCATCGTTTGTTTGTTTATTGCCCCATAATGATGTCGTAACAGAGCGTAAACAACAAGACAAGACGGACACGGATATGCCAATTTATTTTGAGGTGCCAATGGGGGCCGTAATACCATCAAAAGTAGACTTCTCGCCCCATAAAAATGCCCAACTTTATTTACGGTTATTATTACCGCTCCTGTGTTTGTTCACTTTTGCTTCGGAATCTGAGCTTGGTTTTGGCAACGGGCTATCTGCTAACAAATCTTCCGCTTCCACTTCAAGTGTAATTAATGACAGCAGAAATGACACCATTCCGATAAGAAAACAATAATTTTGTACGGGGTAGCTGATCGCAAATATATTTAGTTAATKATAGTGATAAAGAATACATATTCAAAGTTTTTTAGCAGCGTTCATTTTTTATTGTGACAGAAATACGTGGTCATAAAGGTTTTCAAAAAATTAACACATATCGAATCAATATTAATTCTTACCAAAAATTATCAAAAGTAACAACATGGTATGTCTTTTATATTTTTTTTAAACTTGAGTAATGTGTGGGAGGTCCTGAAGCTAATACGACTTTTTCATTTCGCTTTCACCTTTATAATAACCCGTACCAAATTGCTAATTGTTACCAAAACGTTAGGGATTCTTATTAGAGTTATTATGTATATAACCATTTTTGCGAAAACCTTTGGATATTGCGATACCCCAAAATTATTCTCATATTTATTTGCAAAACATTCTATAAAATTATGTATAAGCATTTTCTTCCAGTTTGAATAGATATGTCTGTTTAGCATATAAATTAAACAGCAGACTTACAAAACGCATAAATAAATCATACATTATTGATTATGTCCACGCGTTTTGCAGGACCAACTAAACCATTATTCTTATTTATTTTATGTTTAATCTTATTACTGTTACTCTATCTCTGAAAAATGGATAACCAAGAATGTGAACATGTTGTTGGTGACAGTGTAGAACAGCGTGGTTGTAGAAAATTCAGAAGAAGTCGTACACTACGCTAGCTAAAAACAAGAAAGGTAATTAATATTTTTTGACGTTGTGATTTATAAAGCAGGCTTTAATTATTCTTCTAAGGTATTCCAAACATTGCTTTATTTCAACAGGAGGAAAAATACATAGGTAAATGGTGATCATGTAAATAAAATAAAACAAAATATAGCTTGATGTACTTCGCTGTTCTTCCTTTCGGTGCTCTTTTCTGCCTCGTCAACTGATATCAAGATTTGTGTAGATTCATAAATTTTTGCTCGAGTCCATGGTTGTTTTACGCTTCTTTTATAAGCTAATAACAACAAGAAATAATATATACAACGGCGGAGTCTCCTTTATCGAGTAGTTTATCAAAAAAGCTGGAAACTGTGAAAAGGGTTTATTTTTTGAGAAGTTTTGTGATGTTTACAAAAAAATTGAACATCAACAGACCGAGATATCTACTACAAGTTTGTTATTTTAAATAGAACAGCCCTATTTTTATGGCGCATTCGATTAAGGGCGTCGAATTAAACAAAAATAGTACCACTGTACTACTACCCTACAGTCATTTGTTTTTGAGATAGGTATCTCATGTTAAATAATTGCTGAAACAGTCTACAATAGCTAACTTTTTTATTTGAAGTAGACTAGTGGTTTAAATGGGGAAGTTTAATGAATTTTTGAGATTTTTGTGGTGTTTACAAAAAAGCAATTAAACATTAACTAATATCTACTACAAGTTTCGTAAACAGCAATTATTTAACATCAGATATCTCAAAAATAAATGACTGTAGGGTAGTGGTATCCGAGAACTTTTTTACATTCGACGCCCTCAATCGAATATCGCGATTAAATGGGGTTGTACTATTTAAAATAATAAACCTCTAGTAGATATCTCGTTCAGTTGATATTGAATTGTTTTTTGTAAACATCATAAAATTCTTCTCAAAAATTCATGAAACTTCCCCGTTTAAACCACTAGCCACGATGTCAAGAAAAGTTATCTATTGTAGACTGTTACTATGAACACCCTGTATATTTCCATATTAGCT
The DNA here is from genome assembly GCA_025024175.1 of Rhyzopertha dominica. Taxonomy (NCBI): domain Eukaryota; kingdom Metazoa; phylum Arthropoda; class Insecta; order Coleoptera; family Bostrichidae; genus Rhyzopertha; species Rhyzopertha dominica. Next base: position 53,951,593 of record QCXZ01000137.1, read on the forward strand.
TCTTATTGCATCACGTAAACCAGAACATCAAATCTAACACTCAATTGTTTTACACGTAGGAGCACATTTGGTAAAACACATAATGGTATTGTAAAATGTCTAAACTAAACAGGTTTTTTAATAGAATGTCTGCTTTTACAATATGCTTGCAATTTATATACACACTGAGCAAATTTTGAAATGCAACAGCAGCGTAAACATAGATCTCTATATACTTCCGTATTTGTCATAGATACGTTTTGCTAAGTTTCATTCAATCGTGTGTTCATGATAAACACAAACAGTGATTACCTTTACAAGCTAACAGGATTATGCACTTTCAATAACCCAGAGTAATAAAAGTTATTATTATTTTTGTATAGTTCCGAACCAAACACAAGCTAAGTAACAAGCGTTACTTCCTTTACAGTTAAAGTTTTTACAAGAACTTCGTTACCATGCATGCAAATTTTGAGTTTGATACATTACTGTGATAATCAAAATAACGTAAAGCGAATGCCACATTTCAATCAACTAAAACAACATCGAGTTTGGCAGTATTAACAAGTTCATTTATTTTGAACAAACTACTTTTTACCAGGGATAGGTAAGGCGGTTGTTGATGTAATTAATTTCAGTTATGGAATAGTTAATGAAATCAGGATGAGGATAGGTAATATTAATTCTTACACCCTTTTTGCAGTTTGCACGGTTTCACTCTGGTCAATATTTCATTTATCAAACATTTAATCGTTTGTATTATAATTTGATTTAGAGCTAATTATGTTCTCAAGGAACCTAGATACCAGCCTTTCGGAACTTCCATATAAAGACATACCAGAGCCTTAATTTGTTAGATCACGGAATTCTTTCGATTAGCTTTTATTTACTTATATATTTGTTATTGCCTAGGTTTATTGGATTGCAAAAAAATTTTTTTTAGTAGAAATCAGTATATTAGTTGTATTCAAGGGTGAGATTTTTTATTGTTCATAGATTATTAAAATAATTGGCGAACTGTTCCTAATCACTTTGAAGAACATTGATTTCCTGTTACCCACAGTTGCACGACACAAATTTTGAACAAATCAGACATTCCATGCTAGCCCAATTGAATTAAATCACAACCGTTAGAATTAGGAGTCCCATAATTGAAAGGCAACGGGAAGTCAAATAACAGGGAGTGATTGAAAAATGAATGACATTAAAGCGATTCCCCTGATGACCCAAATGACACTAATGACCTCGACGAGGAGCCTAACCCTTTGGACCTGAATCTCCCCAGGGGTAGACATCGTTATGAAAATTTTGAGACGAAAACTGGAATAAATAATAAATATCCGGCAGAATATCAAACGGCTCATAAGCGATTATAAGGGTAAAAAACGTGATGATGCAATTAGTTGCCTTTGAATTCCATACTTACCTGCACTGACTGAAGTGGCGTTTTAATAAAAAGCAAAAGTTAAGGATAATAGTAACATGAATTGTTTTACATAAATGTGTGCGAAAGAAAGAGACAGAGAGAATGTGACAGCCACGGACATATTCCAGTATTTATACATAGTATGCGATATACAATGCTTGAATATTTTAAAATAAGATTTATTCAGGAAATTCTTATTTAATGCATTGAAACAGGTTGGTTGGGTCAGGTCAGGTTGGTGGTTGGTGGTTGATCCCACGTTTCGTCCATAGTAACAAATCATTTAAAAAAGTTTCAGGGATGTGCTTCGAAGTTGCACTAGATAACCTTCACCTTTAACAATGGAACACACTTCTGCTGTCTCAGTACCTATTTATTTGGCTAAAAGTTTCCAAGCCAAAAAATTTGCGCGTTCTGATGCTTATGGACTGAAAAATAATGCAATTTACCAAATAGCAGTCAACAATTGCTTTCTTATCCATTTAATTCATAAACTTTATAAGTATTTCATCAAAGTTAAGTTACAGTTTCCTACAATCACGCTGGGTTCCTTACCAGCATCAACTGACCAGCCATTGTTCATTTCACTAGTATCGCATTTTGATCCCATCTTCCCATCTCAGAAAGTTTAATTTACAACCTCTTGTAAAACTCAAAATATAATTTCCATCTTGTTAGAAGTAAAGATTCATTGTTTATGCTAAATCAGKTGTTTACTCTATTCACTATTTGGACTGGTAGCTACTTATGTTGGTCAATTAGGCAGGAGTTTGCGATTTACAATCAAAGAGCGTTTCGTTACGATTCAACCATTAGAACCTTTGATTTCGTAAACTCTCCTTCCTCTCTTGCCAACCACTTAATTTCTTCAGGTCAGATTGAATGTTTTCGAAGTTCTGGAAATAAAAATATTCTCTGATTTCTATGAACTTTGAACGGTCAATACAATCTTTCAGTTCCTTTCTTCGATGATTTATTGTCTTTGCAAAATTTATTTTACCTTTTGTTTTCAGATAAATCTCTCTTGCATTTATATTCTGTTTTACAGATTGATTTCATTTTCGTCATTTGTCATTTCAGTGTTCGTTGTCACCACAGTTATCTTATTTATTACCTAGACGACTCTTATACATAGCATGTGCGAGAAAGTTTTGTGACGACCTGTATAAGTCGCCATATTGCTCGCTCGTAGRTCAGCGAGTCTGCGCAGTAACTCGCAAGTGTGACCGAGTCTCATAAATCTTATTTATTACATAGAATGCTTGTATATAAGACCTGCGCCTACGCGTGAAAAATCTATGCCAATACGTGTGTTGGCGAAAGAAGCAGCGGGTTTGCGGCTCATGCTCAAAACGTACAATTTTAAGACGTCGAGAAGGTCTGTCTTTGTCTCTCATCTCTCTGTCCCTGTCAGTGTGTTACTTCAGGTCGTACAGGTTATGTTTATGTTAAAAAATTCGGTATTGATAACCCCAATTCCCATTTTTGCTAAAGTATGTAAAACAATTTGATTCGTTATTTTATTAACTACATAATTTGCGTAATTGCCCTTTTCACATATACCGTTTGTGACCAAAAACGTTTCATTTGGAAATTCTTGTCATTATTGTCAAAACGAACATGAAAGATTACCTTCATGGCCTTCCAAACAGGCAGGGCCAATAATAATTAAAAAAAATACGCGAAATTCTCGAAAATACCTTCGGCAATTTGTTACTTGGTTAAGTCTCGTCCCAAAAATTTGACTGGGCACGTCCGCGTCTCTTTCTTCATAATAATAATGATGTTGCATTTTCTAACAGCTCCTTTGGTACAAAAATTTTTAATATGTGATATAGATTTTCTGTAACCAACCTTGGTTTTAGGCTCATAATTGTTAGTCTGGTTCTGACTTGCTTTCAATGTGAATGCGGCACAAACTTATACTTATGTATTTAGCGTAAATATACGATTTCTGTGAGTATGTCCTTATTTGTGTGAAGTTACCATGACAATCCCATAAAATCTTTATATATTATATGCGCTGGCCCACAGAACTTTAAAGTAATGATAAAATTTTGTGATAAATTATTTCAACGCAGTAGAGCCAGACCATAGATATCTTACTCTTTCTAAGTAGATGAGCAAAGCATATTTATAGGATGCGCGTGAAAAATTGCGACAAATTGAACCAACACATAAAGTCGAATATCGCTCAGCTGAGGGGTATTTGCATTTGTTCATTAGATAAAATTTTAGTTGACGAGCCTGTCAGCAGAGCGACTAAAAAGGCGCTGAAAGGTTGCTAGACTGGGCGACTTATTGCAAACTGGTGGGAGTTGGAAGCTTAATTTGCGACCAAATTTTTGCAAATGACGACAGGCGACGGAATGGGTGAAATTGTTTTTCTATTAACGCTGGGATCCTGGAGAGAGAGAAAAATATATCCGAGCTAACCTTACGCGAACAACCTATTTTTACAAAACAGCACCACCTGAAAACTACTAAGTATTTACGGTTAAATGAATGCTTAGCTGAAAGACATAAGATTTAGCTAGAGCCTAAGGTATTTCTCAAACAAATATATTTAATATTTTTGTTAAAATAATTGCTAATTGAGGTCTACCTTTAAGATTATTTTTAGCCTACACTTTTAAGAATTTTGGTTATTGCACCACTTAGTTTGCACATAAAAAATAGCTTACGTGAAAATGTCAATCACGAGCTTTCGAATAACACTATTTTCAAAAATATCGATGCAGTAATTATGGAGTGGTCCTGTGTTGTAAAATAATTGTGGTTCTCTTTCCTTCGTTATCTTGGATGGATCTTGCCTCTGTCTCCAGAGTGCCAAATATATGTTGGCAGTCCATTGCGGTTTCTGGATCGGATTCTTGAACAGCTCATAACAACGCAAGGATACGAAATCATGCCGTATTGAAACTTGAACGACTTTACCTGTTTGATTAGTAATAACACCAAAAGTATATTGATGTGTACCTATATTGCAAATAATAACTTTCCACAAAAAAAATCACATTATGCACACTATGGTGAAATTGAATATAAGCGTATAGCGTGTATTTCGTCAAAGAAAGTTTTTCGATCACACGCATATTTGCACTTTTATCGATATAAAGCTGGCGAATTCGTGTTGGTAATTGGCGACATTTTTAGCTATTGGTAGGGACTATTGACATATTATTAAATGGACACCACAACKCATTCATAAACAAGGTTGGAACTGACGCCAAGACCAATGAGGGTGAGGGGAGCGCGGGTACGAGGGGGAGATACAGTTTTCCTCCAAGTACATTGGCGTACTGTTATAAAAGGGTCAACAGTGAGATAATTTAACTTCCAACTAAAAACAAAAACGGAGCGTACGTAAATAATATTTCGAAAAATCTTTCAGTTAAAGCAAAGAAACATCTTTTTGTACAACAAACACTAATTTAATTTCGTTACAAGCGGGAAAAAAGTTTTGGCCGAATAAAAGCATCAACACAGTTCTAGCATTAGTATTCATTAATCAACACTTAACGAGAAAACACTCGACATTCTACACATAGAAAAATAAGGAAAAAAATAGAAACTGCAAAAATGAAATTTATTGTCAAATAAAAAGAAATACATAAAATCAAAATCCGCATCAGGCATCACTGAAGTACTTACTCCGAACACATCGGCTCTCTTCTTCTACCTACAAATATTTATTTTTAAAACGTCTACCACTAACAGTAATCATTTTCCATATGTATTAATCCTTCACTATCAACTTCATTACATTTTATAAAAGTATTCCTCTATAAAGTAACTAATTTCGCTAAATTTATCAAACGACGCATATGACAACAAATATAAACACCTAAATAATGCTTCTTCTTAGAGCCCACCTTTTTGCATACTTGACACATCTGCACCATTGTCTGAATTAATTTTTTATACGACTTGTCCTTAAACAGCTCGCAATAAGCTCTTTTTAACCAAAAATTCACACCACACTACTCAACACATACAGAACATTCTAAACATGAGTAGTACAGTGGACCATCTAATGCGCGTGAAGACGGGCAATCGCACGATGCATTGAGTATTGCTCTGGTCAACTGTACGTTTCTGTTTTCCTCCAGTTCCACCTTAGAATGTGACTATTATGTTGGCTTCACTTGAAAATGTAAACAACCTACTCCAGACACCTCGATGGTAGGGACCAGTAGTGAAGATCATTCAGCAGCTTCTGGCAACTCTGTGTGTTTCTATTTCTGAAATTCCCTTGTGGGCAAGTCCAAATATCCTCGTGCGCAGTTTCAATTTGGCTCATGCAAGCCTTCAAGCACTGCTCATCTATTTAGAAAGATAAGATGTCTGTGGGAGAGACGCATGCGCAGTAAAGATTTTATGGGATTGTCATGGTAACGTCACACAAACAATAGGACCTGTCACATATCTCGCTGCCCTACCCCTACGAGCGAGAAATATGCCGAATTAGAGGTCGCCACAAAAATTTTTCGCGCATGCCATGCCGTAAGATTTAGTTGTCTAGGTAATAAACAACTACGTGGGGATCGTTTGTTAGAAAATCTTATCATTACTTTAAACTTCTAAGTACCTACTTTTTCAAATACCTAAAAACTTAGTCGAGCTAGTCACATTTTTTTCAGTTTTAGAAAGAGCACAAAAAATACTGTTTGAAGTCGGAAGTAATTTAACCTTTTGTCTATCKCTTACAGTTTACGTGACACAACATGTAAATAGTTTGTTATACTTAATTTTTTAATAAAAAGTGTCAAGGGGCAAATAACAAACTGAAACACCGAATGTTTTTATCAGTAATATAAATGATATATATTCTGTGTTCGGACTACGAAATTTCGTGATGCTGATGAGTCGGAACACCCGCGCGACACCGCTCACGATTTCTTCGTGCACGTCCAGTTCGATCCGAAACGCGAGCGTCCAAGATCGGTGAGAATGTATCGGCTTACGTGAGAAGGAACACCCCGGACAAGCAGCGGAAGAAAATAAAATGACTCGCTGATCATCGCTGTGTAAAACCGCCGGGCAACCTCCAAAGCAATGTACCGTGCTAAACGGACAGTGTCTCGTTACCCGAACGGTCTAGTCTACTGCCCTACTGTTCCACTAGGAATGAATAGACGAACGCTTCGCATTCATAGTCCAGTCAAAATAGACATATCAATTTACTATAATACGCACAGAGTTGAAAATTTGTACAGGTATCAACTACATTATCAAAAATAAAATGTCAAAAATTTCCACCAATACTAAGTATGAAAAAAAATTATTCAAGGTCAAAGCTCAAAAGCATCGGTTTTTTGATTTTTTTTCTCTTAAACGGTAACTATTATCATAGCTTTTTCCTATGAAAGAAAATATCGCGATTCCTGAAGTTGAAGAAGTCGTGTTCTACATAATATGCACACATTTTGGCGTTACCTATGAGGTAGTGTACTCCACGATTATTATATTCTATTAATTATAAAATGTTAGAATTGGTAATGATTAAAGTGGAAGGAACTGTTGTTGATTTCGAGAAAATTTTAGTCTGACTAATCTAATGTAATGTAAAGTCTTCTTCGCTTTCTTCTTCTTCTGCTAAGTATCTATAGATTGGTCTATATATGTGGGAACACAAACAGGTTATAAACACAGATTATAAACATAGATTAGCAATCGCAGTTAGAATTTGAAATAAGTAATCAATTGAATGCAAAAGATAGTATTGTTGTATATCATAAATTAAAAAAAAACAGGTTAATTGTAGCAGAAAATGATAACAAAATTTCATTAAAAAAGCCATGTGCATTGGCATGCTTTTCAATAGGGCATAGAKGTAAGTTTCTAGAACAATTTGTTTTTCTAGAGGGAATTACAAAAAATGTTATGTTTCGTAGCGGTCTGCATTGCAATCTGAGCTAACAGTTCCGGGGACTCATATATGTTCTTAAGTATTTCATAAGAACGGTAATATCCGATATAGTTCTTCTTTTTCTAGTGAAATAAAGTAAAAGTGACGTTTTGCCGTTGAAATAGATCCATCCAGAATCATGTAATTTTGTCACTTACGTATCTAATAAATTTGTTTTGTTTTTTAATTTTATGCATGTGACGTTTGTACTGCGAATTCCAAATCACACTGGCAAAACTTAGTTTGCTAAGACAACAGCATTATAAAACGCAGTAATGGGTTTGATGGGCGAAAAGTAAATACCTTTTACAGGAATATAACCGAAAATTCACAGTGTGCAATCCACAACAAAATCAATATGTAAAAAATTTTGTATCGAAAATTACACTTAACCTTAATATTATACCTGGCTCGTTATTTTATTGTTTAATTTTATTCTAGGACGAATTTTGTTCCTTTTTATGCAGACGAAGTTCCAAAAGTGTTTAATAGGTATTGTTTACGATATCATCATCAAAAGACTTTACACACCTATCAAAATACACTACTATCAGGCGCTTACAACGACTCCGAAGTAATTTATATTTAATTCTTCTAAAGAAAATATTCTTTGTCAAACTGTTAGTTTCCTTTTAATTTGACTTTGTCAAACTGTTAGTTTCCTTTTAATTTTTGTACTGACGATGGCTAACATGTAGCCGAAAGCGCTTTACAATTGTAAAAATATAGTGGAAGTTCACTTTAAGAATATTTTCTTTAGAAGAATTAATTAATAACTCCACTTAGAGAAGATGGATCAGTTTTCAATTTTTAATTTATATTTATTATTATCATTATTGTCTTTTTTTAAATATTTTTCATATTTTTATGTGCTTTATTTTTTTAGAGTTTTTATTGTCAGTTTTGAAAAGTAAGATGGGAACTTTTTACATACAAAATACTTCGTACTTATTGATTGCATCAGTTATTAGGAAAGTAAAACGTAGAATCGCATTCATCCACAGACTTTTCCTGAAATATAGTCTGCAGGTTTAAAATCGTGTCGGGCACTTTTTGATTTTATTTTTAAGCTATTGTACGGCTTGATTCAACATTGGAGTACGACTGGCCTTGACAATTTGCAGATGCTGATGAACAAAAAATTCGAATTTTCGCAGCCACAGTTTGCACTACACTCTGTTTTGCAATTGCAAATAACCGTGTTAAGAAGCATGTGCACTGAGAAAAACGACCAAGATAAAATTATCATAAATGTGGTATTCATCCATGTTGCGGTTAAATATGCGCCAAATATKACAACTGATAAAATTACCACCGACGGTAGAAGAAAAAAAAAATCATCTCCGGAGCGAAACAAGATAGGAAGATCCTAGTTTCAACATTGTGTTGAGTAAAGAATTACCTGTCGTCTCATATCCATCAATTCGTTTCGTGTATATAAAAATAAAATAAAAAGTTCGTTAGTTAAAAATATCAATAACATATTTTTTTATGAAACGACATAGTATTTGTTAACGTTATTAGATCTAGGACTTAGATTTTATTCATACGAGTTGGGTTCATTTCTAACAGTTCCAAAACAAGGATTTTTTTTAATTTGTGGCCTAGGACGATATCCAGTGCGGCATAGACAACAACGGGAGAAAACGATTGGAAATTTGCTGCATAGCTGTGTAGTACCAGAAACATGATAGGACCAAAAGTGTTTTAAAACGAGTTTTTCGTTTTGGTATCAGTTATAGAGGACCCCCAAGTACAAGTTAACTCACGACAGATCTAGGTATAATATGCATTTCAGTGATAAGAATTCTACACAAACACAAATTTCATTCTTATATACTATTATGCAGTTACACTAAAAACTACTATCCAAATAAGATTTACAAAACAGAATAATTTTGCCAGTGGATGCAAAATTATTGAACGGATTTGTAAACAGTCACAAATATTCGTCTGTTTCATTTCTATAGATGGAACATTAAATGCTATAAATTACAGCAATTTTCTTCATAATCACCTTTAAGATTCACTAGAAAACAAAACTCTTGCTCGCACCAGAAACTAGTACCTATTTACATCATGATGGGATACCTCCCCAKCACGCATGAATTGTAACCACCTACTACTGCAGATTATTTGTAGGATAGAATTAGAGACACTTGACACTTTTAGAACAATAACGTCTGAATTGCTCATTGAAGTTTACAGTTTACTGAGGAAAAGAATTAAACTGTGTTTAAATCGTGGTTGTCAGCATTTTGAACATTTATTGTATGTATTAGCGAAATCGAAAATGATTGAATTCTAGATCTAAGCTGTACCGCTCCATTAAAACAATTAATTATCGATGTTTTAAACTTTAAAAATTACAAATTCTCTTTATTTTTGTAAAGAAATAAACCGCTGCAAATTGAATCAATACTTCCACATCCAATTGTCAAAATGACATTTACGTTTTTATTTCTTATACTGTACGATTAGTAATCAGATTTTGAGCATTTTGTCTCTCAACACATTTTTTCTAAGACAAAGTCCTCGTGATATTAGCATAAATAAATAAATTTTAAAATCCCTTTTTTAAACTTTTTTATTACCTTAACAAAAAAAATTACAAGAGTGCTTTCTGATCAGAAATTTGATTTTCTATATAATACCATAATTTAAAAAAAATCGTACTAGCAGGGACCAAAATAGGTTTTTTGGAAATATTTCGAAAATGTCAAAATTTTGAATAAATTTTCTAAGACACTTTTTGTGAGATATTTTATTTCCTATCAGATAGCATTTTCATTTTTTGTATATATTAAATATATTTGGAGATATTTAGGAAAAACCGTTTTCTTTAAGTGAAGCTTTTTTGCTAATATCTTCTAAACAGTTTGCTGCACCGAAAATTTATGAGAACGAATAATACTCGCAGTTATACTACTAATCATATACTAAAACGAAAAATATATTAAAAAATAAAAATTTGCAAAAAGGGTAGTTACGCCCCAATTTCGCCCACTTCCCGATATCCTACTTACCCCACAAACAATAGGTCGCTTTGGGTAGTTGAGATTTATACGTTTGCCAAATTTCAAGTTTATATATTAAGTCTTTCGAAAGTTATGGTGTATACAAACAAAACCACAGACACACAGACAAGAAATTTGTTTTTGCTCAAATTTTGTTTTTATGCGTTTTCGACCATTTTAAAGCGAATGAGTAAATATACATTTTTAAAAATTATTTTTCGCGATACAATACTTCCCATCCGTTGGATGTGGAAGTAATTAATTAAATTTTGATATGAAATGATAGGTAATTCCTTACTCAACACATTGGTAAAGCTAGGATATTCCTATCTGGTTTCGTTTCGTTTATATGATTTTTCCGATATGCTACAAACAAAAAAGATTGATTTTCTAAAACTCATTTAAAACATATTTTCCTCATAAAACCAATAATAAAGACACAATCTTCCATCCAACAGTGATTGGCCCTCGCTGTATAGCAAGAAGAAAGATAATCCTGTTTGTGATGACTATTTGTGGGGAAAAGTCAATCATTTTAAGGCGTCATAGGCGCGCATGTTAGTATTTTCTATGTTTGGAATGGTGGTATCTCAGGAGTGATGATTAGTAGGAAACAGCAAACAGCAATTGTTGAACAATTGCTACAACTTTTGTCTGACCTATTTTCATGACAACATTCACCGTTTACGAGAAAATAGTAAAAACCAATACTTTTTACCTTTCGACCTTGAATACATTCTTTTAACAGAATTAGGATCGGTGGGGTTTTGATATTTCATATGCATTATTATATCTAATACCAGTACGAATTTACAGCTCTATACCACAAACTTTTTTGTCGATTTGGACTGGACTATTCAGCAGAAGCCGATACAGCCGAAGGCAGTAGTTTCAAGAACAATGAAAGTGAAGAGGAACATAATTTAATGGAGTAATTTGTGGATGGTCAAACTGGATGCCCTGGGCCCCGAAACCAAAACGGGGGCAGCAGCTATTGAACCCTATTCTTAACTACGCGAATTCAGTGACACCCAAGGCAAGACGTAACAACACTGATTGCCAAACCTCTTTGATTCCTGCCACAAAGCTTGAGTCTTTAATTTAATTTTGGGATTATTAGTATATGTTCCTGTAAGAATAGAGACAACACGTGGAATAATAGAGCTTGTTGAACGACAAGACGACATAACATTTTTACATGCATTTCTACTATACCTCCTTTGGCAACCGTGCACTATTCGAATAAACGAAACCGAAGGTGCTCAGACCACATTTCTGTGGATTCCGAGGTAATTTGGGGAAACGAACGTCACCCTAGGTGCTACCGCATGCCGACTAGCTCGGGGGTGTCCACAAATTGACCACGGCCCTCGAAAAGCGGCGGCATTTTTGCTGAATTAGACCCAATCAGTCTGTCATTTGCATTTCCAAAATCAACTTTACGAGTAGTATACCATCTTCGAATTTGGACTCACTGACGGAGATTAATTATTTCTTACTTTTTTAAACGCTACAGCTTAATTATCGCACAGCTTCATCAATTAACCCTGTCGGTCGAGATTCTAAGTACGATAAACTTACCTCGCCACTCGAATTAGTGAGACCATAAAAAACCTTAATGAATGCAAATGGCGGTAGTTTTGTCAAAATACGACCGATTTGCTAAGGGGTTGATTACTATAGGGTTGTTCTGTGACTTAGTGGGTGGCCCTGCGTGGTTAGTTCCGCATGCGTTTTACCACACCCAGTAGCAAAAAACGGGTTTGATTAATGGAATTATCGATGGACGGTTATCATTTATTATAACGGATTTCTAGATGAACTACTGGATGCTTAATCACTCGAATATCTTCGCTACTAGTTTACCGTATATTGTCATCTTTAAGGAAACGGAAGTTTTAGTAATATTTCGGTCAGTTAGGTCCGCTAACGACAAAACACATACTTTCTTCATTGCATCAACGTCCGTCCTTGCTGTCTTTCAAAAATAATACCGTTGCACCACAACGATTATGAACAGGTCAGCTGAATCAGCATTGAAATTCGAAGGTTTCACCGTTAAAATGAAAGTAACAGATCTTTTATTATTAAATTTATGTACAAAACATACGTGTATCAACGCAAATTTACATATCAACTTTCAATTAGTAGATAAATTACTTACTCGGTTAGACGCATGTGTGTCGATTATGCAATTCGATCTAATTTCAGAAAACCGACTTGCATACGCATGATGAAATAGCTCAAACAATCGAATAGCGATATAACCGTACCGCATGTTGTATTTGATTTTCTCTTTAATGAACACGTCAATCCAGGCACTAGGTCATTGTTTTCAATAAATAAGATATTAATTTGATAATAGGGAGAGAGAGAGAGAGAGAGAGAGAAGCCTATTGGCTCACCAAAACAAATCTTAACTAGACAGTTGTTTAGAATTATGTACAAATCGAGCAAAACATTGGACACTCCTAATTTCCATCACATTTCAGAATTAATTAATTACTTCGATAACATTTTAATAACCTCCAACCTGCTTGTAAATGTACTGATAAGCTACCGGCTTTTGATATCCCTGCAAGGCCTTATAAGGAACAGACACTATCTTCGGTTTCGATTCTTCAAAATCGTACCCTATACCCCCGAAATATCCTTCTCCTTTCTCGTCCTCACCCTCATACTTCGTGTAAGCCGAATCGTCGTCTGAGTTTCCCGTAAATCCGTGGTATTCAACCTTTTCCTCGACTTGAGGCTTTAGCTGAGGATAGAATGGGACAATTGGAAGTTTCTCTTCTGGTTTCGGTTGAACATAAATTGGCAAAACGGGAACTTTTTCTTCTTGAGGCTTTATTTGAGGATAGAACGGGATGTATGGAACCTTTTCTTCCAGTTCTGGTTTCGATTCACCGTAGTAAGATAATCCGGGGGCTGCTGCAATTTCTGGTTTGTAATACGCTACTTTAGGAACCACGTATTCTGGTCCTGGCTGTACTGGCACGTAGTTACCGTAGTAACCGCTGTAGGCGTTGTAGCCTTCGTCATAGAGGGGTTTAGGTTCTTCATATTTGACAGGGGCAGGATGAATTGGAGTTCCTATTTTCTTTACTACTGCCCTGAAACCTTAAAGGGAAATGTAACAGGCTCAACACAGCGGTTAGTTTGTTACGAACCATTGTCGTCGGCGATGTACTCTACTATTCTAGTTGTACCGTCTGGCTCCAAAAGACTATAGCCTCCTTTTACCACTCCCTTTTCTTTGACTTCCCATTGCGATTTGTGGTCGCCGGTGTGAGGATCTGATACGGCGTAGTCGAATTGATAGTCGTGCGGCTCCTAGAAACAGATTTTTAGGAAAGGTATTAAGAGACATCCTTGATATGTTAGGTATATTAGAGGTTATCCTTCTTCTGCCACTTACATGTAATCGCGTTTAAATGCTTTTTAGTTATTTGAAATTTTTTAATTTATACTTAGTTCCTAGTGGACTAATTAAATTATCAATTAGACGAGCGCAATTTCATGTTATATAAGCTCTTCATTTATGTGATTGGTTGATTACGTGGAGGTGTAAATTTTCACTTCGCTTATAGACAGAAATTTAAGTGATTATACCGTGGAAATCTAAATATACCCAATTCCAAAGCTGATATACGTATTACTTGCTTCATAAAACACACTATTTAAAACACGACATAAACCTATGCATAGAGAATATAACCCTCTTTACATTTCCATAAACAGTAAATTTTCATTTCCAAGCTAAACGATTCAAGAACTAAAAGCTTTTATCTGAAATTATGTTGTTGAAATTACGAAACCGTTACATAGCTACTAAAACAAACTAATGCATTTATTTAAAATAATATGCACAGGTACTGAACGAATTATATAACAATATAAAAAATAAAATGTTTGAATAAGAATTAAGATCGCAGCACTCTACAATAAAATAAAATTAGACTTTTTCCTTTAACGTTTACTAAACTTAACTAAAGTAGGTTTTTAAGTTTAGAATTTATCCTATAATCAAATTACGAAAAAATATGCTTAGACTGACGGCAATTTTCTGCTATACCTAGTAAAAATGTTAGTTTCGTTTTTCTAACTAAAACATTAATTTAAGGTGCGAGCCAAGTTTCATTTATACCTGGTAGGATCATAATTTGTGTTTTAGTTGGTAGGCTATTTTATCGCTGGCTTATTTTTTCAGGAACTAATTTGTCAGAGTACCATATGACGCACTCCTGCCTATAATTTTCCTTTATTTATGAAAATCTTTTAAGGAAAATTAGTAAAATGACGTTCTGAAATTCGTTTTATAAGATCATACATAATCTCCTTGTATTAGCAGAGTTAAACTCCTCGTATTACACAAAAAGAACACACTTTTTCTCCTTCCTATATACTTTGAATGTGAATATTTTAGGATGGGTGCTTTATAGAGGATACATTTACATTTATATGAACAACTTATAGTTGAATTCTGTACGTTCGTATTCAATATGTTTTTAATGTTTGTATCCCAAAAAGAATCGCATGTATCAAAAAGAGTTAAAATTCCTACTAATAACGTATTTTAAAAGCGCAAGGATTGATATGTGCAAGGAAATTAATACTTTTTTATCACGGCCATAATCGCCTATACTAAATAATCCCGCTAAAAACAAGTATAATCAGTGGTTGTGACTAAAATAACATGAAAAACTAAAAAAAAGAACAAAAAGAAATTTTTATCTTTCCCAAATTATAGAAACCTTGTAACCACCGGCTAAATGTAATTAAAGATAAAAGTGGAAGAGCTGAGTCGATTGTACATCGAGGAAAATATTAATAATGCCTGATAACTGACCTACATTAACAAGTGTGTAAAACTGAGCTTGTTGGTAATATGATATGTATTCAAGCTGCAGAGAAACACTATAGTTCTAGATGCGGTAAATCTCTCTCTAGATAAAGGTAAGGAATTTTTGAGTATAGTTGGTTTTAATTGTGCAATGGTAACAATGAAAGAGGGAAAACCCTATCAAACCTTCTAGAATGTATAGTAATTATTTAGCATGTTGAAAGCGCGGTTAAAAGGCTGAAATWTTCTTCTTGATTGATTTTTACAAAAAAAGTGAATTATTCTGCTTTTTGGGTTTGCACTAAATAAAACATTTTATTTATACCGCATAATTAAAATCAACCTTTGGTTGCTACCGTATGTAAGTGAATTAATACGTTTTTAACGAATCATATTTACTTATTTTGAACACATCACATCCTTTTTATTATGCCACAAGCCACATACTTACATAATTATCATATCCTGAAGCGTATTCTCCCTGGTAGAGCTTGTAAAGGCCGTCGCCACCGTATTCCTCTGCCACCGCGACTCCGGCAAGCAACACCGTGTATACGAATATCTTAAAAACAAAACAGAAAAATAGGCGAGATGTAATTACTGTGCATAATCGTAGCAAACAGAGCGTGTTGCGTCTAAAAGCCGACGCAGGCCTTACTAACCGAAAAACGAGCCATTTGTTGTGCGACAAATACCATTTCCTTATTAATTTATGTAACCGGACTAGGAGTCTGGCCGGCACGCGCCAGCTTTTATAGATTTTGCGTGAAACGTGCGTTGGAATTAGCATGGAACGAACTTGTCTTCAGCGTAGCGTAGAGTCCTTGCTTTGATACCGCCAATTGGTCAAACGGCCAGTGAGACATTCGAGACAATATAATTGGGCAACTGTCGAAGACTTTCGTTTTCATTGCTGAAATCTCTGCGGGGTTTGGCATTGGACTGGAAAGTATCTTTTTTTCGAATCACATGCATATTTGGGTTCGTAATATACGAGTACCTTCTGCATAAATAATTTCCGAAATGTATTCCCAGATAAAAATAAATTTTAGACAACAGAAAATGAGTTCCGCCGAACCCATATTTTAAAAACAATTATAATCTGACTTGTTTAGAAGATGAACATTAGGCATTAGTATCAAAAGATTCAGTGCAATAAATACGAGTATCACTATCATATACACACAGTGTTTTTTTTTTAGAAAAAAACACTCTAAAKTACTTTAAATAGAGGAAAAATTWTATCATTTCCAGAAACGAGTAGGGCTGGGCGATACCATTACCCAATACAGACAGGTATCGATATTCGATACCGGTGCAGTATCGATAGTATTCAAAAGTATCGAAGTATCGAAAGTATCGAAAGTGTCGAAGTATCGAAACTATCGAATGTATCAAAGATATCGAAGTTGCTTCACTATATATAGATGCTATAAATCAATGGTTAAATTATTGAAATAGGAATAATAATAATAATAATAATAATAATAATAATAATAATAATAATAATAATAATAATAATAATAATAATAATAATATTTAAACATACTATTGGGCGAAGTCTAGTGTAGCTATTCCACTTAACTAAAAAAAAATATAAATTTAGTTCACTATGAGAAATAAACAAACCAAAAACATAGACAACTATAGTACCACGCTTTGACTATAATTACAAGCTAATGACTTAACCTATACATCATTTGTTTTTTGAAACTTCCTATAGAGCATATTTTGGTAAACAAATCATAGTGTTCTTTATAACACTTTATAGCATTATAAGTAAAAGACCGCGTGTATATGGCGGTTCGGAAGCTAGGCATTGATAAATGGTGGACATATCTAAGAGATAAATCAGTGCAATGTAAGCTGCGACGACTATGAAACTTATCACGCAAGTATTTTGGCGAAGAGGATCGAAAGACACGAAACAAGAAAGTTGCAAGGTGGTAATGGAAAAGTTGATCAATTTTTAACCATTTAACCTGGTATATGCACTTACTGATATGAGCATACTTTTTTAGTCCAAATATGAATCTGCAGCAGTTATCCTGCACCTTCTAAAGCCTGTATTTATCAACGGCATCAAGATAAGGAAAGTATACCATAAAACAATAAAGTAAGTGAGGGATTACCAGAGATTTGCATGATTTTTTGATGATTAGAATACAAGAGCTTTAAAGCAACATAACAGTTTTTAATAACAGAAGACACGTGATTTTTAAAACGAAGGTCATTATGTATACTTAAACCAAGATTTTTGATCCTTTCATATAGAGGCAGTTTGAAATATGCCGAGGCGCATGTACTATATATCAAATGTTAAATCCAGTTATAACTACTAACCATCTACATATTTAATTATCCTAATCTAAACCTAATCCAAGCAAAATTATCTACCTTTTATTTATTTTATGCTTGTGTTGTATTTTTATGCATTTAATGTGTCCACTGTCCGCCTGCTGTAGATGTTAAGTGGTAGGAAATCATAGCACATAATAATTAAGAACTAGTAACGGCCTAACAGCTTGCTTTATCAAACACAAAGGTGCTTTATAGTGAAAAATACAAATCAACTTTTTACACATATCATATATTATATTGAAGTATACATTTATAATAAAACATATTACATCCGTGAAAATACTACATYAAAAAAGAGGTCAATCAACAGGAAATTAAACTTGGAGATAAACTGAAACGTAATTATGTATATAACTATATACAGGGTGTAAAAAATATGGAAATAGTTTGAAAAAATCTAGTTTGGACAGATCAATTCTTACTTTTTGATGCAGGTTTTATCTAATATTCAGTTGTTTGCAAGATATAATGTAATTTGTGATTCTGTAAAATAGCAGGCACAACTTTTTCAGTAGGAATCGATAGAATTTCCTGTTCTAAATACGATGAGAGACCATGCATGGAGTGTTCTATTTGATTGTAAAACAGTTAAGTTTGGTTACGCCTAGAAAAAGTGGGGATTCTGTATATTCCACAATTTTTATTTATCTTTTAAAATTCTTTATAATTGGGGAGTTAATAGAGCATTTATTACTCTTCATAATTTTTGAATAGTAGATAGCAGGTTCTATATATGGGTTATCGTTGTATTGAGTAAGCTCTATTTTCTCGATTTCTATTGAATAAAATCGATTACGTCAAAACAATTCCAATAGGTAAACTACCTAAATAATAATGATAATAGGAATTTATGATACCAGCGTTTTTGTTTAAAATTCACCAGTATTTTTTAAACAACTGCGTTTATACCTTTTCAAACCCCGTTTATGCCTGTTAGGAACGTAAGAAATACATAAATGAACTAAATAATACTACTAAAATTAAATATATCTATAACAATAATATACAGGGTGACAAGGAATCTAACTGAACCCAAAACCGAAGCAAAAATTATACAACTTTTTATATAACGCACTGAAAGAATCACTCCTAAACATGGGACTGCAAATGTAAGGGAGTATAATTTTTTTCAAGTAACTTTTCTAACATTTCAATCTTACACTTTTCTACTTGGGTACAATCATTTTGTTTATTGCTAGAATGATTAACTGCTCAGCATGATCTGCCGTCAGTGATGCACGTAAATCGGTTACAAAATTTCCACCCGTGCTAAAAACGCGTTCAGAATAAACACTTGTTCCTTGAATCCCTACTAAAAACTTTTGGGCAAATCCTTCTTTCGATGCTTCGATACTTTTAAACACTTTCGATACTTTCATACTTTTGAATATTTTCGGACTTCGATACTTTTGATATTTCAGATATTTTGAATACTTTCGATAACTTTCGATACTTTTGAATACTTTCGATTTTAAACACTTTCGATACTACTATCTTTTAAACACTTTCGAACTTTTGAATACTTTCGAACTTCGATGCTTTTGAATACTTTCGATACTTCGGATAGTTTTGAATACTTTCGATACTTCGATACTTTTAAACACTTTCGATACTTCGATACTTTTGATTACTTTCGATACTTCAATACTTTTAAACACTTTCGATACTTCGATACTTTTAAACACTTTCGATACTTTCATACTTTTGAATATTTTCGGACTTCGATACTTTTGATATTTCAGATATTTTGAATACTTTCGATAACTTTCGATACTTTTGAATACTTTCGATTTTAAACACTTTCGATACTACCATCTTTTAAACACTTTCGAACTTTTGAATACTTTCGGACTTTGATGCTTTTGAATACTTTCGATACTTCGGATAGTTTTGAATACTTTCGATACTTGATACTTTTAAACACTTTCGATACTTCGATACTTTTAAATACTTTCGATACTTCAATACTTTTGAATACTTTCGATACTTCGATACTTTTGAATACTTTCGATACCACGACAATATGGTAAACTATTATTGGCCTTTTGAGATAAGTTTTTAAGGGATAGAGCCTATTCTCTTAGCTGGGTTAACACTACAAAAATTTTAATCGGAACAGCTCATATTATGATACATTTTTTGAAACCTTATTTCGCAAGAAGTCTCACCAAGTAATTAGTTTTAATATTTTTCACTCATTTGCGGAGTAGAACAAGTATCTACTATAAATCAATTTGTTCTTGACAACTAAATATATGTCCAAAATAATTAATATTTGTATTCACATTATGTTTATTTATTATTACAAGGTATTTTTCATTTAATGTTTTAAAAAGCCAATGTCCATAAAAAAATAAAAATAATTTATTTATATCGATAAGAAGAGTGCAAGCAAAATCATAAAAATCCATAATCCTACAAAATATTCTGAAAATGTGTACCATCTCTTTCCGCATATACTAGTACAGTAATACTTTGTCGTAAATCTTCCAGGCTTGTGTTTTGTAACGCACACATTTTAGATGACTTCATAGAAAAGAAAACCAAAGCGATCAAATCAAGCAAATTCTGGTGGCATACATTATTAAGTATATTTGGCAGAAAAACAATTTGTACTTAATAAAAATTGCACATGCACAAAATTAATTATTAAAGTTTGCTTATGAACATTAAATTTCAGGTGACGGCAAAACGAAGTCCCGTTGGTCCAGGTCAGTACTGATGTGGACGCAGCCCCGCTCACTTTTTACAACAGTGTATGGGCATAAAGCACATGTACATGTATCGAATAGCATTTGTTGGGTGTTGTTGAATTGTTTGTTATAAATAATGGAAGATGAATTTATTGTGGGCCAGATACAATTATAGTCGCTGTTTTTTTGGGCTAGTTCGCTATTTTCCTTAGGGGATTCCCACGGGACTCGCGGAGTTAAAGTTCAAAGGTTTATAATACCCAAATCATATTAGGTAATGTTTTGTATATTTACGATTAAATAAATAATCTATACTTCTAATATAAACGATTAGTGGTGCATAAATTTACAGCACATATAGCAGGTTAATAAAATCATTGACTTGATTTTTTGATTCAAAAAGAACCTGCATTGATCGCTGAAACAAATATTCTTCATTAGATTTTGATTTTACTTTAACAAAGATAAGAGAAACCAGCCAGCTTATTATGTTTAAAAATTCCAAAATATAACCGGCATACTTTGAAATAATAGACATTGGAAGAAGATTAGCTATATTCTTAAAAAAATAAAAAAAGTTCGCCCCTCCCTAACCACCTGGGCAACGAGAATGCTTGACCCACAGACTTAGAACAGGCCGCCTCTCTGGAGATAGCACCTATCGCTGGTCTTCCTCTGGTATTAAGCACGATGTTAGGCACCTGAGTGGATGATCACTTTCCTCTCCATCTAGTAATCGTGTTCGAAGGATATTTGTTTATAGACAACAAATAAGAAAATTATACCAACCTGGCATCACTGCTCGTTGGATATTTCTATAAATATAAAACAAAAAAAGTTATCTACCTACAGTCTTTTGAGCGGTCGATGTATGAAAGGAGAATCCGCAACCGAGAAAACGCGGGGTTTCCCAGTCCATAAGGTGGAGAGCTGCAGAACATACGGTCTCCTCGAAAGATGACTATACCGCCCGAAGCAAAAACGCAGATGCCCTGAGATAAGGAAGCCGGAGCACACACCCTGTGTGAATATACCATGTTATGATGCTGATGCTCACCGTCTTTGGATTCAAAACAACTAGTGCAAGCCTTTTCCGTGATATAGATACCTTGAAAATGTCATGTTCTACTTAGGGATGCAATATACATCACATCGCTCTCCTGTAGGTACCACAGGAACTGGCCACCCTCTGATAGAAATCACGTGAAGCTCGCCAACACTCGTGCTGTCATAAAGACCTACACCTGATTGAAATAGAAACTTAGCGCACCGCGTTCCGGAAGGAACCACCTAGAGTATGTTGTAATCGTGTCGTATTCAGTGTAATATCAGAGTCGTCTAAGGATATTTAAAAGAAGACATTTATTGCATCTCTACTTCTACAGTCGACTTTTGCATTACCATATTATCATTTACGTGCAACGCAAGCGACTCCGCGCTTTGTTTTCTGCAGTTCTGTAAGGTCCATTTCCGCATGTAATTACTCATTTAATATCCAGCATAGCATGTAAACTAACGAAAACAGCCTTTTTTCTTATCGTTTGCCGTGCGAACCCTTTTTAATTAAAAAGTCGATATGACATAAAAAAAAACAAAATTCCAACTTACAAAATCAGTCACATATGGCTAGGCTAGGCAACTGAACATGCATCCTATTACAAAATTTTACGTTACTCTTCTTTAAACATTTCTAACGTTAAAAATCATATAAAAGGATTGATGTATGTACCGGATAATAGGAAGTAATAAATAGATTCTTTTTTCCATCTAGCACCTAATTCAATTTTATATAGTTTGATATACTTGATCGTATTGGTTAATTATTCCAAAACTGGAAAAGGACAGTGCTAAAACTTTGATATTTACTTTGTGACAAACCCATTGGCTTTTATATTCACATTTATATTCTGTTTTTGGAGATCATTTGTGTCTTATGTTAAAGAGCTTTCCTTTTTTAGAATTTGAACATCTTTGTGTATATCCCTATCGTGATTTCTTTGTGTCCACTAGGTATTTACAAACATATACCATACACTTGCAAAATTACTTTTTCTGTTCATGTTTCCTCCTACAAAGAGGCTACAATAATTTTGTCGATTCTCGTTATGTCGTGGTTAGGGCAGTAGCCAGTTTTTATTAGGGCTTCTGAAATTATTATTATCTCGTTTTATTAGAACGAAAGGGAAGATGGTTGATTTTTTATAAAAAGTGATAGACAAGAGCTACACGAACAAATATAAAATCATTTTTAATCTAGTAGGTATAACACTTAACAAATCGATCAAATAATAAACGCACATTATATTGGTTGTAATAATTATAACTATACAAACATAGGCATTCCTCTGTTATTTGTTGCACGAAAGGCAATGTGTGTCCCAAATGCATAAATAGAGATCTGGTTCTGAACAGCACATTTTTAGCTGTTCTCGTACACTTTATATGCATTATAAGTTATATATGAGAAAATATTTATAAATAATTTAGTTATTATCGAGGGTGTCTTGAGCTGACTATTGTTATCACTACCTTAACTTCACAGGGTTTGTTGACATTAAACCAGTCGTTACCTGTATAAAAAAAGGCTATCATAAATGTTCTCTTCAAATACAGTACAAAGTACGTATTCTAATTGACTGTGACACAGATAATTATGGTATTAGTAGTTTATTAAATTTAACCGTGTACTAGTTTTGAGGTTGTGCCTCAATTATGACATTCATTTTCAGGCCATCGAAGCAAATAACACTTCTCCCATTCGAATGCCTGTACGTGAATGAAATATTTATAATTTAAAATCGATCCGTTTCATAACGCACTTAATTTAGAAATGGCAATCATTTCCGTTGGACCATCTACTTATCTGCCTTTAGAGAAAAGATAAAAACATTTATATGCCTTTCAATTCCTTACGATATGTTGCGATGTCTTGGTTTCCTTTTATTGGCGTTTTTCGCATGCAACTGGTCTTTTTAATGTTGGCATTGTTGTTTTCGCTACGCCACGGATAAAGGAGTTAATTTGTTTGCAAAAACGAATCTGTGTTGCAAGTCTGATAAAATATGACACATAACGTGCATGAAACGTATACGTTTCCCGTAAGCGTTCTTGTATTGACAAGAAATGGATATTTTGAATCCGCGTTAAAATTGGTAAAAAATGATTATAATTTTAATTACAAACCGTATCAGGCTGTTAGACACGGTGCGAATGGTGGTACAATGAAAGCAACAGTACGGAAGTTTAACATATATTATATATGGATCATCAGACGCTACGTCCTAAGCGTTAAAGGGACCACTGCAGTGATCGAAGACATTAGGTAATTTGATTAAATGTTTGTGCTTGCGTGGTAATTTTCCCCCCTATGAGATGATGTTATGGATCATGCGGAACATTTCTAATGCTTACTAACCTTGTCTCTTCTTTGCAAGAAGTAATTGTATTTATAGCAGCATTCGGACAATCATTAACACAATTTGTTAACAGTCTCATTATGCAAGCCTTCTTGTTCGCATTTTCTCCGTACCGTTCCAACCACAAATCCGCTTAATCATGCAACGCCGAATTGTCTCAATCGCTTTTATCGTAAATACACTTCTTTCATCATTCCGCTAACGGCTGTCAAATATTTTGAATTTCTCCGAGAACTTTTTTGCCTTCGATCGTTTTTCGAAGCTTTAGCTAATATCATTATACAATGCCGCGCCCCACGCTCAATTGTTTAGTATAAAAGTTGGTGGAGTGTTTGCGAAAATCAGTGCAATACTCCCAGCGGATCTTGCAACAGCAACAACCAAAATGAATTCGGTTACGGTATGTACATTGTAGCCAACCAAAAAAATTAATGGGTATACGCTGGAAATTTCATTTACAGGTCCTGTCTCTCTTCTTCGCTATTGTAGCTACGGTTTCTGCTGGATACTACAAAGACGACCACGCTGAAGACAACGTAAGTATTTGCTGATCGAGGGATGACCTTATAAATCTTCTTTCGTTCTCATTAAACTTTAGGGTCCAGCCCACTACAAATTTGAATATGGTGTCTACGATCCGCATACTGGAGACAAGAAGGAGCAGCAAGAGCACCGCGACGGACACAACCTTAAGGGTTCCTACACCTTCAAAGAGGCCGACGGCACCACTAGAGTAGTGGAGTATTACTCGGACCCACACAAGGGCTTCAACGCCATCGTCAAGAGGATAGGCCATGCCTACCACCCTCAGCACTACAAGGTCTACGGTGGTCACGGAGGAGAGGTCGGTGTTGGTGGTGGAGGCCACGGTCAGGCTCACAGCTATGTCGGAGTTACCCATTATGGATACCAACATTGAGTTTAAGGCCCGTTAAAGGAAAAAATTACCAAAGCTTCGCCGACCAGATGATACTGTACTGATGATTATTTTTGTTAATAAATTGTATATAATTCAAAATATTGCTTAGTTACATCCATGAACAACAAACACCCTAAACGAACCTAAAACAAAAACAACAAAGCAAATAGATAATGAATCTAGGAATATTTACAATAAATTGTATTGGAATTCGTTCAGCGTCAAGGTGACATAGCGATGTTATCAGAAACGAAAAAGAAACACCTAGGAAATAAAAATATTGTCAATTTTATGCGTTTGTACACTGGGGTAAGCCAGCAAAAAAGAGACCGCGCAGCAGTATAGATCACTATACATAGAAAAACATACAAAATTCAATGTGTTCTATGGAATCTATCAATGAACACATGATACAAATGGAAGAATAGGAAAAGAAAGTAAATAAGTTAAAACAGTAGGACCGCAAGGTAAAACGTGAAAATTGTGTAAGTGATAATAATCAGGTATGAAAAAAGAACTCCCACTAAATGCTAAATGCACTAGGTATACACCATACGGCAGTAGACAAGTATCGAGACTAGATCGTATATCCGATCACTACTTGGTGGTATTCAATATATACAGGGTTAGTCAAAAGTATGAAACAACCTATCTAAGGTGGCAATACTTTTTCAGTACATATGTTATCCTGTTATGTTCAATAAAATGGAAATAACGTTATCAACAACTTTCAACTAGTGTTCCCGCGAGACGAGGTTTAGACATTCTCGATCTCGAATTGAGAATCTTGAATTGATGTGCGTATTGCAGATGATCAAAATAAACACAATGTGAATCGATTCATTAAAATCGATTCGATTTTGTATATCACACTAAAATAGTAATATTTACTCAAACTAATTTATTGATGGAACATAGAAACAAATGAAACAGTTTGCCTAGGTAAGAAAAAATATTTCTACACTCGGCAATTATAGGTTTCCACTTACGTTATTCATCAGATCATCATAGCTGACCCATCCGCCATATTTGAGCTGACTGATCCTGCTAAGATGTAAGTGCCAATTCACAATTAACATAATACGTACGTAACCATATGTATATAATACGTCAAAATAAACCTCATACATGTATAAATAATCTGTTCTCCTATTCTCGCAAACCTCGTACATGTTTACGAATGTGTTCACAATAACTGTATGTAAAAATTACGATTGTGTATCAGTTGCGGGTCTACATAAAACCTACCTAAAGTTAAAATAATTTAAACTATACGTTTCTGTAAAATTTACGTATTACGTTGTACAGATTAGGTATTACGTTAATTGTGAATTGGTACTGATTGAATGCATTTTCATGACTGCTCAATATTTCACCATTAAATACGAGGTAAGATTTACAGGTTCTTATAATAACAAATTGTTAGATTCTGTCACAGATGTAAATGATTACATTATAAACATAAATAAGACCACAACAAATGAATTGGTATTTAGCAGTGATTATATCAGAATACTAATAATCTATATAGGTGATGGTGTTTTTTAAATACATAAGTTATTAATGAAAAAATCATTTTACACACATTTACACAAAATGTGGCACAATGTCTGTATCCTATGCTAGTTTATTAATATTCAAGTTTTCCTTCGTTAATTTATAAGGTTTTACCTAAATACTAACAAATTTTGAAGCAAGAGCGTATTTGTAATATGATGCACCTAGATCGCTCTCCTTATACACATTGTATTACTGTGTAATTCTACAATTTCCTTCGACTGAATTATTGTGAAATTGAATTATGAACTTACCTCTGAATTTTGTTTTTCTCTATTTACTAATAGATCCATAAAAAGTTTGTTTGTATTTTGTCTACATGATTTTTCACTCCCGTAGGTACGAAATGTTTCCCAGATTGCTTTGACATACTCGTCATATAACTATGTAAATAGTGTAGTTTATTATTACTGTACTATAAACCTTTAGAGGTAAATCGGCATACTTCCTGAAATAATCAATAAAAAATACAAATATCTAAAGACATATTTTTCTCGGCTTATAAAAGTATGTATTTTTTTAAAGAATATAGTGATGAACAAAATGTTTATATATTTTGTGAATCATTTAAATAGCTTATACAAGACTGAGATTCTTAAGATAAAATCTGGATCCCGTCCCAAAAATTCAAAATGTAAAAATGCCAATCAAGATCTCGAATTTCAAAACATGATCGAGATGAGACCGAGAAGTTTCTCGTCTACGCGACAACACTACTTTCCGCAGCTTAGACCAAACCAAAGGTGACAAAAGTGGTAGGAAACCTGTACCAAATATATCTAAATAGTAAATAAGCACCTAAAGAATGAAAGATATAAGATAAGAGAGCAATACTATAACTATGTTAAAGAATGTCGAAGTTTTACAAAATACTCGCCGTTGTTGATAATGCTCCAACCTAATCGATAATTTAAATTGAAATGTTAGGTGGGTCTTCAAGAAATATTTTAATCCCTAACGAAATTAAGTACACATTACACGAGGTAGCAAAATAACAATGAGTAATTAAAGTTTGCTCTTCTAATGCAAATAAAATCCTTATTTACAACTACGTATTTGATGAACAGTTATGTATTCGTGGTTTACTCTTAAGTAACAATAAAATTATAAAAATATTAAATAATGGGCCTCTTATAGAAATAGTCATTTGCATAGAAAGATATGTTCAAATAAATGATGTTTGTTTTCTATAAGCTAATTTTACTTATAAAGTTAGAAAACAAAATTGTGCTTTAGTCGAACTTGTGGTTTTATTATAATTATTAAAACGAACAAAAATATTGACTTCCGCTCAACAGATAATATGTCGCGCTTAATTAAACAGCTATGATATATAGTAATGTTTACCCATGGATGCTAGACGGTGATTTCCAAGATATAGCCGCTATCCAATCCTTGCTGGCCACCCTGTATAAAAAAGGCTTCAGAAATGACGCAACAGTAGGGTACATTTCACATGCACCATTACCGTACATATTATATAAGGATTAATGAAGTTATAATAACTGGAAAACTCTTTTAACTTTTTCTACAGTTGTTTATGTACGGAAATCTGAATAAATGTAATTGTTATGCAAGCCTGTGAGGGTAGAAATAAATAAAACTCTTATTTCTTGCTTGCCGCTTGCATGCATATACACAATAACTTTTGAATATCACATCAAATATAGCTAATATTACCGCCAAGGCACTGTAATAACTATATCAATATTGCTCAATCAGTTTATTATTATTATTATTATTATTATTATTATTATTATTATTATTATTATTATTATTATTATTATTATTATTATTATTATTATTATTAAAAACAGATTGCCGATTCCCGTATAATGCTAGAAATCTGTCCGAATTACCTATACTCTCCCAAACTCTATATTTATGGTTAGAATTAGGACAGTCTCATGGGGAAAATTTTGACAGTATCCTTATCACTTACCTAATATCAATGCAATAGCTAATAAGTGTTATAATCTGAAACACTTCCTACCCATAACGTTCAAAATCTTCATTTATATTTCATATTTTCCTTAATTTTTTTTGCTTATAAAACCAGTGAACGTTTTTATCTGTCAGTCAGTTAACTTTTATTAGGTCTGCATTGTATACTTCCTTCAACTCCCTAATCAATTTAGTTAGGTGCAGTGTTTCCATTGAAAGAACAAATATAGAGCTACCTTTTGCAATAAATTATTTATAGTAATACGCAAATCAGCACTGTTATTTAAACATGTGACTTCCAAACTTTATTAAAAGATTCTAGTTTATTTTTAGCTTGTTGTATTTTAATAAGTTTACCTTTCAATTTTTAAGACATATATACCTACCTTTTAAAACAATAAAAACATGCAAATATATTTTACGCCTGTAAGTACCACAATTAGATTTGTGAGTAAAATTGAAAGATTTCACTAACTTAACTACTAGAATATACCACTTTCTTTAACACGGAATACTTTTATAACTTATTTTGACACATTCTTGTAAATGTTATCTAAGTTGTGCGGCAAGATTGCCTAGACCCTTGCTAGCAGGTAAGCGTTCGACAGGATAATAATAATTATAAAGTAGTGTAGCGAATTCAAGCCTCTGCGATATTCTTCGCGCTGACAATTGATAGACAGGTACACCGGAACTGAATCGTTGTAACCCACCTGAGTAGAACAGCATCCTGTCGCTATGCACACATGATGAGATTCTGGTTGTAGAAAAAATTAAGCCACAAGCTCGTATACACTGTTAATCGGTTTACTTCTAATGATTTTTTTCAATAACAGACTAGATCCGATTTTTGTTTTATTTTTAAGCCCACTTACCTTTCGTTACTTCTATGAGGTATGGTAGAAATCTGACAAATACAAAMTTTAAGTAATATCGAATTAATTTAATCAGTCCTTTATACAGTTAATACAGTTTAACACAAAATAGTACTTCACAGCTCACAATTACTGGCCATGGTTTCAGCTAAAACTAATCAACAGATTGAAACGTTATTTACAAGTACAAAATTAAATACTTTACAACTTAACATATTGATGTCTAAACACTAGCTACAATCTAATAATTTGACAAAGTAGGTTAGCTTTTGAGATCTCCTAGGGTGTTAGTAACATTTTTGGCAACTTTCATAGATAATACTGTTCGAAAATCACTGGTTTTTGGCACTGAGAGCGACAATATTGCTCACTACTTTGGCACATCCCTACCTTGTCAACTACTACGAATGAGGTCTCTGCTCCAGGAGATCGTATAAGGCAGCTATGTAGGTCTGTGCCATCTGCAGCGTCTCGTACTTGCTCAGCTGCCTATCCTGACCAAGTTGGGGGAGAAAAGTCCTCAGTCTGTCGAAGGCCTGGTTCAAATTCTGCATCCTCCTCCTCTCCCTGGCGTTGGCCGCCAGCCTCCTCTTCCTCAGGACGAGCGGTGTCACTCTGCTTTTGCTCCTCGAAACCGCGTCTGGGCTGGGGATCTCCTCCGAGAAGCTGTCGTAGCTGGCCGTTGACGAGGAGCTCCAGTCCTGCTGGGGTGCGCCGAGCATGTAAAGATAACCGTACGTCTCTTCCATTGTTTCGCAATACCGAACCGCGTGATGAACCGAAATGATGGGACGGGATACCTGCGGAGCGTTTTTATGGGGGCTACCGCCCCGGTAGCGCGTGCTGCCCGGCCAATCGGAACGGGGGTAGACCGACCGTTTTGCCCCCGGACGTGTTTGTTGTCGGATTATACTCTATACACTTGTCCGGCGCTTTTTGGGTAACTTTAAGGGGTGTAATTGTTCGGAATTGAAATTATAAAATTTTTGGACTGAATGGAATCGCTAAGGCAATTTGTTTCTAATGTGCAATTAGCTACACTGGACTATAGCCCCATCCTGAATTGTAAGTTTTTCTTCGTCAAATGCAAACGTAAATTAATGTAACTAACAAGAGGGATATAGAAACGAAAATTATAAGAAGTAGACTATTCAGAGTCGTTTATTAATAGTTCCCATATTTTAATAAAATAACTTTTTAAATTGGACTGGTGCACAACTATAGCCCCATCTAAATTTCACACAGAACAAATTTTAACAAAACACTCATAAATTAATAATGGGTTTGGCCTCCATTCTTCCTAGTTAGCTCAAAAATTCTGGAACCAAATTATTTAATATTCTTGGTTCCAAATTGGCCCAAACCTCTTCTAAGGAATTTTTGAGTTCATTTATGGAGACATACTGTTGGTTTTCCGCTCTAACAATTCGACATTTTGGTTGGCAAACCAAGCTATCGACTCTCTACTGACATGAATCTTAGCATTATCTTGTTGGAAAATTAAATCTCGTTCGTAGTTGTTATTTAAAAAAGGCATTAAATTTGTCTCAAGAACTTGAATATACTCTCGACTGTTCATTCGTGTTGATAGGTAAGCCAATATTAAAACGCCTGGTTTTGTAAAGGCACCCAATACCATTAATGTACCACCTCCAAAGTTTTGTTTTGAAAGATACTCAGGTTCTCTCGCCAGTAACAATTGAAACCATCTGGACTATCAAGATTAAATTTCAGGTTATCTTTTCTGACGAAAAAATCAGAAAAGATAACCTGAATTTAAAAAAAATAAGAACAGGTTTAATTCGAGATTTAATAATAAAGTTTTGGTTTACATTTTCCCAATTTCGATTCATATTCTCACGAGCAAATTCCAAACGGGCTGTTTTATGATGAGGAAGAAGTCTCGGTACATTTTCTTAGCTTTCCGCGTACAATGTGCTCACTTTTCTTCAGAACCTTCCCTGTAGTCCATTTTGAAACATCAAGCCCGCACTCTTGGGCAATTCTTTTTCGACTTTTTAAAGTGTTATTACTCGCTGTAATAATAATTCTTTTTGCAGCTTTGACCCGAAATTTTTTCCTTAGGACCACCTGTCTTGTTTGTGCCATCCTGTTTAGGGTTTCGCAAATAATTGGCGACAACCTTACGAGACCGGTTAATTATTTGAGCTATTTTTCGGCGACTAAAGCCTTCATCCCAAAAAGCCAAGATTTTACCTTTTTTCCATATCACTCGGATACCTCCCACGAGGCATTTTTAACACAATTGTTAAAACACAGTGACAGTTAATATATAATAACAAAATATGATATAAACATGTTTTTGACGTTTTTTAAGTGGCGCTATAGTTACGCACCACGCAAATTCTAGAAATTATTTCATTTACATTATTCTGCAGAATAATATCTCATGTAAAGCAATAATTGTTTGAGCCCAACCTCAAAACATGTTGGCTGAACCTTGTATGTTAAGACTTATATAATTTGTGTTTTTGGCTTGCTCTACGTGTCCCGCTAATCATATCGTCTACGTAAAAATGAGATAAAATAATTTCAGCAGCATCAGGATATATATGTTTATTTAAATATGAAGAGCCTTTATAGCTATATAAGAAACTAGCTGATGTCACGTTAGACTTTACACTATTTAGTTTGTAGTGTTTAAGACCTTCGTGGGTTATTAGGTCATATAATTCTTTGAAGATTCCTTTTATTTTCAACTACAAAAACTCCTCTATACGTTTTAGCAATGTCAGCAAAGTTATGTCAAAAGATCGTTTTGTATAACTGGTCCAGTTTTGAGAACATCGTTCAATGATACGTCCTTATCACGTTGGCAATTCATGAAAAACTACACGCAAATAGTAAAACTTCCTTTACGCGTAACTTCATGATGCAGGTATATAAATTCTAGGTGTTTTCATTAATTTCGCTGATGTGCTCTAAATCTAAATAGTCTTGCATAAACTGCACAGTTGTCTAAATTACAGGTTTTTGTTTAATTTGCGTCCTAAGTTATAAAATCGTTTTATAGCGATGCCTTGTGTATCACCTATGTTTTTTATTTGTCGCGATAATGTACAAATAATCCATTTTCGTCACATATATAGTTTCCACAAAATTTGTGTTCTTATTCCAATTCCTCCTTAGTGAATTGTATAGGAATAGATTCGGACTCGGATTAAGAATAAAGTGATATTAATAAAAATAAACTCAAAGTAAATCCCAAAATACTTTTACCTCCAACAAAATAACTAGGTCCAGGAATATGGAATGCTAAAAGTATATATAATAAATGTTTTAGCCCCTTTGTATTCAAGTTCATGTTTTCAAATCAGTTTCGTGTTTTTTGAATAAATTCTCTTGTTTTATTATTTATATTCTGTTTTTTCTTTTTCTGGCAATTAAAATACTTATTGGCAACAGTAAATATAAACGCGGATCTTCTGGTCAAACATACGGAAACAACAACGATACAAAGCACTGTTAGTATTGTATACATTTATTGCATATTAGCAGTAACATTTCCAGTTCTTTAACTTCCCAATAATCTAACTTTGGAAGTTTGGATTATCGAAAATTCCGGATGATATATATTTTAAAAGCCTCAATCAAGTTCATTTTAGATGTGTTTTCAATTAGAGTAAGGTTTATAGTAAACATTGATTTCTAGAATTTTGGAGCCTATTTGCTTTTGGAATATGTTTGCCATGAAAACTACATAAACAACGTTAAACAAACCTTTTAGATAAATAAATAATGATTCTTAAAAGTATATTTTCCTACATTTTACCGGTGAATTTTGGAGCCATTTGCGTTTTATTTATTAGAAATAATTTAGTGAATTTTGATGGTATAATTTTATCTAAAAGAGTGGCAGCGTATAGAGAGTTATCAAAATGTAGTCGCTGTATAAAAGGAAATTAATTTATTACTAAACAGTTTCCTGGTGCGTTTTGTTGTTTAAGAATTAGAATGACAAAAACCTCAAAAACGTAGGTTAGTAACTTCTGCTGTCTCTGAACATCTTTTAAAAAGGTGTCTAAACAAGTAGATCGGGTAAACGTAAAGTGTTAAGCTGGATAATTCAATATTTTAGAATTGGAAAAATAGTATTAAATTTTACCATTGGATGAATATTTTTTCGACGTTTTTCCTAACAGGTTAATAAAGAAAGTCTCTGCCATCAATATTAAGGTACTATCATTCTATATTAAAGTACACTCTGCTAGAGAATTAAAATTGTGACGTTCCTAGAGAAGTAGGGATTTAATCAACATACTGGCAATTACTTTTTTCTTTTATTATTCTTTCATGAATACATGTTTCTTACAACGTCATTTCGCACAATTGAGGTTTTTATAAATACAAACCGCATATTCACCAACTACACACATAATTAGTGATTGTCGGGGTGTAACTTACAATTTGCTTATTTTAAATAGAATGTCGTCAAACTTTACTTTATCTAACGTGACGATAAAATGGTGCTTGTTGTATTATTGCTAGTAGAACAAAGCACACTTTAAGGTCCACTGTATATAAATGACCTTTTTTACAATAATAAGATAAATTTTTGAATATGCAAATAATTGTACACTTTATTAATAGGCCTCGTCCGTTAAATATTGTGTTTTTCCGAAATTCACTGATAGAAAAATCATGAGGAATAATAAAAAACGGTATGAATGTTATAAAATTAATGATCTCTAACGATTTTTGTGTGCAATGGATGGAGAAAAAGCTCTTTCGCATGACTTCCAATAAACTTTAAATGCACAGCTAAACTTTTACACTACTGTTTTAATTAGTTTCAAAATTTCATGTGGGGGTATCGTTGAGGTTTGATGATTCGAACACTAAAGATCACCCTGCCCTACTACTACTTCTATATATCTTATAAGACATAGTCTACATCATGTATGCATATATAATATTTATTTATTTTGTCTTGCCATACCCTATATAACGCTTTGTGTGTACTCAAGATACAGGTAATTACAATTCTGGGTCTAGCGCCTTAAATTACACTGCATATAGAGAGCAGCATGATGTATGTTACAGTGTATAACTAAATGTGAATCCGAGTTATCAAATTCCTATTTCTATTACTATAAGCTATTCTAATATCAACCTGAGTAATAAGCCTAAGAAGGCTTGTTACCTTGAATACGCGTGTTATCTAATGAACCAATTAAGCAAAGAAAACGGAATTCCATTTATAGTTGCAACACATATTTATTTTTTCGTCTGTTATTGCTCCTATTAATATTTCCAACTACAGAGAATTGCTTTACTAAATAAAGAATTTGACATTTTCATTTATAAAATACAGTTACTTTTCCTTGTTCATTTTTGTAGTTAAGATAATTGCATGGTACTTCATAATGTAACGAATAAATCGATGATGGTCACCGAAACCTCATTTTATTTTACCGTCAAAAACTTTATAGGTATGTTGATACACTGCTTAAATAAATACTCACCAAAATCGTTTATAAGACAGTAGCAAGAAGTAAACTACTCAACTTACAGGTTTACAGAATTGATTACATAGCCGAAGTTAAGCGTAATTAAGAAAAAAAGGAATGATATAATAGAGCCGCAAGGAAAGGTATAGAGGTGCAGTATGATTATTCATTTACAATACATATAACTAACTATTGTCGACATTAAAACTAATACAATC
Organism: Rhyzopertha dominica; assembly: GCA_025024175.1. NCBI lineage: Eukaryota > Metazoa > Arthropoda > Insecta > Coleoptera > Bostrichidae > Rhyzopertha > Rhyzopertha dominica. The sequence continues at coordinate 53,986,223 of QCXZ01000137.1, forward strand.
ATAATATATACATTATGGTATGTATATGTACAATGTTTCATTTTTATTTGAATAATTTCACATAGCTTTAAGCATCAGTAAACTATGTAATTTTAATTTTTAACACACAGTTCTTATAAATATTGTTATTTTTCAAGGAAATTATACAAATTAGAAAGACAGAGTGCAACTACTAATGTCATGTCATGTGTAAATTTTGTGATACAAGAGAAATCGATACCATCGACAAAGAAGCGCTACACGCAGTACACGTACCTGAAAATTAAATAGTACCATAAATTGTTCTAACTGTATCCTTAAAGACACTAACTGTTAAACTCACCCGATACATCTTAGTAGCAAGGCTACTTTTTAATACATTAGACAATATGCGTGTTACCCTAATCTGCCGCAGCTCCGTTCTATACCCAAACTAAAATTCGCCCAGTCACGTAATGTAGTTATATTTTGGAAGAATTAATTTCTATAGATTACGGCGGAAATTCGTCCGGCGCTCTTTTTTGCTACCCCTAATTTTGTGGTGGATTTTGTATAACGAGGCATAATGTGAAAGCGCAAACCCGATTAGGATCTTTTCCTTTATAAGGGTTGATACCGCATGGTCGGGCATATTGTTACGGTGAGGACAAGGGCAAGAGGCAAGGGTAAATGAAAAAGTTAGAAAATACGTTTTCTTATCGGTTTACGTTGTTTTTTAAATACGTTCTTCATTTTCCATTTAGGCATTGCAAACGTATGTACGAGTAATATACCAGTCATCAATTAAAAATTAAATTATAATGCCGTAAACCTGCAGCCACTGTTGTATTATAATTGATGTTCCAAATGTTATTTCTAAAAAAGGTACAAACGTGTATAAATAAAAGCACCAATTTAGAACTGCTTTTGATAAATGGTCATGTTTATATAGTATAGCGATGATGTATTATTTATTAATGATACTCTTCAAAACAAAATGAAATGGATACTTTAAAAATACATACCAATATTTAGGCATTAGACATATAGGTTGGAGATACGGATAACTACATTAAAGATACCGAACAAACGATTCGGTAGTGAATTCAAGCTTTTACCGATTGCCGATAGGTGGCGCCCCATGTTATGTTTATAATTTTTGAATAAATTAAGTACAACGTTTGATTTCAAATTATAAAACTACAAATACTAACCATTCGGTTTATCCTCATAAGTATAAAATTACCGTATAGTAACAATGCTTGTCAAAATGATAATATAATATAATAAATATATAAATATATAATAAATAAACTGATATTTGTCAAAGTATAACTAAAAGACGTAACAAAATTATTTTTTATTTGAGAATACGACTGCCTATTATATACCACTTTAACTTGAAGGAGTGTGTATTTTTTAGAAAATCGCGCTTGAACCTCCTATATATAATTCAACAGAAGATTTTAAAGTTTGCATTGTAAAATTTAAAGATGGTGTTAATTGTCATGTATAACGTGCGTCTGTAGATCTCCGGGTAGCGATTTTAATATAGTTGTCAAATGTTTTGAACAACTTAGAAACAGTATTTTTAAAAGTCGTTACAGCTTTTGTGGCAACATAAATATTAATTTTACATTAGCGATATTTACACGCTTTAAACACTAGTGTTCAAAAGGTCGCGGATTCAAATACCGGTCAAAGCTGGTAATACATTTTCAATACCTACGTATATGTGCCTCTATCCCAATAAATACCACTTATGTAAATTTAAAATACATGCAGGTGATTAAAATGTTTGATCTTTATAAATGTTAATTTTTAACTGAATTAACTTGGACCATAACTTTATTAAATACCACGAAATAATTTTATTTAAATTTAAAGAATCCAACGTTTTCAAATCTGGACGTAACCGTTGTAACGATTTTCGCTATAGCTATATTTGTCAGACCACACTTATCAAATATGCGATTTATGCTAGCATATAAAAATCCAAATAAATCTGTGCATAAACGATACTTATTACGATTTTGATGGGTAATTCGATATTTTTTTAAATATTATTGCATTATTAAGGCTATGCAATTAATTTGCAGAAAATCTCCATAAAAATTAAAGAACTTTGATCACATAACTTAAAACTCTCTTAAAGCTTAAAGCTCTCAACCTTAATGATGAAACACATACTAGGCACTATGGAGATTTGAAACATTGGATGGAATTTTGAAACTGCAAGACAACAAGTATAGAAAAATCTACAAATAAGGTTGCTTGACAAATATGATGGAAATCGCAATTGAAGATTCTAAAACCTAGATAAATTCTGAAGACTAATGGCATATTTTTAATAGATATTTTGCAGACTTGCCAGAAAAAAATGAAGCTGCTATGCAGTATTAAATCACAACCAGTAATTTTTAATCTGAAAACCTTTTTTACCGAAAAAAGACAAGGAAAAGAAAAAAGAAAGTTATTCAGGTAAAAACTGCCGTAAATACCATACTTAGTGTATATATTCAACTGCGCTTAAATACCAACTGACATAAAAAGTATTGTTCTATTTATATTCACAGTCAAATTTCAAAAGTGTTTCAACCTGATTTTATAACTAAGATAATATCTCAAAACACAAAATGTAATTCCTAAGCAATATGGATTTCGACAAAATAAGTCTACACAAACTGCTATGGCAGATAGCTTAAATTACAACTATAAAGGTCTTAACAATAAAGACAGTAGGGATTTTCTTCGATTTAAGTCGAGCTTTTGGCACAGTAAATCACCCAACGTTGTTAAAAAAATTGGAAACAGTAGGAATGGGTGGGGGTGATGTTTATAAAAGATAAAAAATCAAAGTGCCAAAAAAAAACATTTCCTTAAGTTGTGAGTTAGTTATACCATTAAATAGCAAGTCGATACGAGCAAGCGTTAATATTAAATTCTTACAATCCAGTTTAAAACCCAAAATTAACTTGAGAACCATATATAAATAGTATTATTGATAACTTAAGCGTATCACTAAGAGATGCAGTATACAGTGTCATGGTATGCGCTTTTTGTATTTTGAATCAATTCAAAGACTTATAGATGAATATTTTGGGTCGACTCGTCGCATTTTAAAAAGTGTTGCTGATTCTAAGTCTAAGAGGTATGGATAATAAAAATAAGACTTATACCTGCACTGTTTGATAAAAAGGATATTTCAACACTGTCATATTTATACATTTAGTGTTTTACTGTTTACTTTATGTTATAGAGAATAAACGAACGTCTTTACTTCTGTGCAGCAATAGCAGTTATGAAATTAGCAATATTTAATGTTACATCTCCAGTATTCTCGTTTGAGTGTATTCCAGGAGTTTATTTACCAATTTATAATACGCTGTAATTAAGTTTTCAATTTAATAGATATCATCATATCAAATTGAATTAAATCACATTAACGTAGATATATTTTTGATAAAGCTTATTACAGCATTCTGGATTTTAATATGAGTAATATGTACCTATTTAAGGTGCTAAGGACTTCATGCTACTGAAAAACACATATTGTGTAAAGAATTCAAACATTAAAATTTCTAAACTAATAACGTACGTACATTTAGACACTCTGACTTGGTATCCCTTCAAGGGCCAAACAGCTCTGATTCTGCCAGAATAAATTATAATTTTTCTTTCACTGTCAATATTTTACATGTTTTTAAGTGTCTAGGTAATATACGTTTCTCTTGATTAATAATAATAATAATAAGCCAAGCCGATGGTTTATATTATTCTTATTATTCCAATAGTGTTTAGCTTGTTCAAGTATAAATTTATGCTAGTGTATTGAAAGTTTGTCAGATTTAGTTCTGTTACTACAGAACACTATATATATATATATTCTCTGCTCTATAGTTTATGTTGATAAACGACGAAATACAATTTAAATAGACAATTAATTTGGTATTTTTAATACCGATATTTAATTTTTTCTTGATTCTTGATAATGGGTGAAAAACAACAATATAAGTGGAGACATAAAACAGCAAGAGTTGGATGCTCATACCGATTGTTCTTTTTTCTACTACAAGTGTTAGAAAATACCTAATGATATGCTATCGTGAAAATAAAACTAGCAAAACAACAAACGGCTCGTTAGCAGTTCCAGTTATTTCAGCCATTCCGCTAGGACTTCCTAACAATTACCAGATTATTTTTTGTCTGCATCAACTCGTTACCTAACTAGCCCGTGCTAATCACATCGGAAAAAACTGGTCAACCCTTTAATGCCTAAAAAATGACCAGCTTGATTTGCTTAAGTAGAAACAAATGACTCGAGGTGTGATGCGTGCGTGCCCCAATTGGAGAGCAGTGATTCGGTGTCTTTTTTGTGGCTTGCTTGATGATGTTTGAATTGTACGGTGTCCTTTGTGGCCTTTGATTGGACGGACCGCGTTTCGTACAGAACTTGTCACTGTCGATATTTTTACCGTTGTCGATTTCGGGGGCAGAAAATTGAATGTTGAGGGGTGTTTCCGCTTTGCTTTGTACAAGTCTGATTGACTTTTTTCCGATACAATTGCACTTGGTTTGTGCGAAGAGATTATCTATACCTGACACACAATGATTCGTATTAGGTCCAAAACCGAATGTATTTTTTTCGTAGAAAACTGCATTCCTCCTTGTATATGATCAACTTAATTAACAAAGAAATAAATAAAAGCAAAATAACTAAAGACGAACCAGTTAACTGATGAAAAAGAGGTTGGGCAAAGAAATTTGGTGAATAAGAGTCCAGAGCTCGTTTTTCTTCCTTTCAAATTTATTGAATTCGCATGAAAGAAACCTAGGGTAATTTATAATTTATTCTAAATTGCGAAAACAGAATTTTAATATTTTGACAGCTCCTGAAAAAAAAACACGTTAAAAACTAGCCCTGTCTATTTAAACGGTGCTAAATTAATTGTTCCAATTACACAATTACGGCCTGCGATAAAAAGACTCAAAAGCCGAGAATAGAATGTGAATAGCTTTAACAATTCACGAAAACTAAAATAAAACATACTAAATAGAGGTATGTATTTCGAAACTTTAATTGGCCACATTAGAAATATAAAATTCAATATTTTTTACATAAAAAGACGCAGAATTTAATGCTCTATCGAATTTTAATATTCTTAAGTTCCAACAATGAGATATACTGCCCTAAAATGAGCACCGTACACCTTTTAGTTTTCAAAATTTTAACCCTAAGTTATTCGATAACTTTTGTACAAGTTATTTTACAGGGAATGTTGCTTGCACAATAAATATGACTATTACAATAAAAAAAACAACCTGCCGAAAGCTTGGCTGCATCAAGAGGTTATTTAATATTTCTCTTCACTGGTCGAGTTCTGCTTAACTCGGAAATACCAGTATGGTATATGACAGTTACTTTTACTCAACCCGAAAATTAATCTTAAATACAGAAAACAGATAATAGTTCAGAGAAGGCGGTTTAGAATCTGAAAGCATTTATATCTTTTAGCATTCAGCCAAAATAAGTATTAAAATGCTAGGATGGAGCTGTAATAATACATAGTATTTAACGCTCCTAAAACTATATTACGCTACAAAAACTAACCTATTCTGTGAGAAGAAACCAGAAAGTTAAAATAAATAAAAAATGCTAATGTACTTATACATAAAATTTATAAGTACCTACCTATTGAATATATTACAGTTAAAAAAAATAAAGAAAAGCTATAAAATATAACCTTCTTTTAAGGATAAGAAAATATAGACGGACCTTTATAATTCCTAGGTGGCGCGGTATTTTTTGAGTGAGTAGTACACCTATAACATATAATGATTACAGCAGCTTATGGGACGTCATGCCATAAAATATGTATCGTGTTAAATGCGAAATATAAATTAAAAAAGTAATAGAATTAAAATAATTATTGTAAAAATCTGCCAGTATATTTCATCCATGTATTCATATTTTTACAAATAGGAATGCAGATTATCAATAAATAATAAATAAATAAATAAGATATCCTTTAAATTATATCCATTATTGTATATTAAAGTATTCAGTTAATTCGCAATGTTTTGGGTTTGTTGATCTTTTGCGTTAGTTATACATTTTAAAGTTGAGCTTTTTCTTGCTCTGAAATGTATAGTTTGAGCCACTGTTAATTTCTTGTTGAATTAAAATGCTTGTTTAATATACGAGTTTCTTACCATAAAATCTACCTTTCGAAATTTTGTTTTCAGTGGCGTAAAATGTATACATTTTCTATGTCAAAGGAAACAAATGCCAATAAAATAAAAAAACCAGACGTATGTGAAAATTATGGGTAGGCAAACATAATCTTAACCGTCATAAAGCTAAAAACTAAGCTATATAGTTAAAAATTCTTAATGCAAGATTCTTTTATTCGCTCGCTGATAACATCACTTATCAAAGCCCAGCCCGGCCCAATAAATTACCAGTCATAGTACCACAAAATTTCGTCGCCTTCCGCACCGATTTAAAATGATACCGACCTTAAAATTCAAAGGCGTCTTATTAGTCATAAGCAACTCGTGCGTAAAACAATCTTAACATTTTCAACAAGAACATTGGAAATTAAATAGGTACTTGTTATATTTGTGGGTTACTTTAAATATAGAATCCCTATTTTTTTATTTGTGTTTCTATCGGCAAAAATATCTAAAATATATATCATATTTTGGAAAAAACATTATTTATATTCTTATATTCAAAACATTATTTATATTTCTGCATTAGTTCATTTTTGATGCATTATACGTACTTTGATTAAATATTAGAACGGCGTTTTCTGTTCAGTATATTTAGGTATAATTTAAAATGTGTCGCTAACACAAACAATAATTTTATTTTAAGAAATTATTTTTATTACCTATATAATACTCTGCTATTAAAAATGACTTATTTTCTGTGATATAATACTCGTAGAGTCAACGAAACCGAATTAATTTGTGTATACTTCAGACGGGCAACTTTTATTATTTTAGGCGCAATAAAGGAAGCTTTCCTAACAAAATGCCTATGCCAGGGTCATTTAACTCAATACTAGTCTAGTTCGACGCAAATTTTAGACAAACAATTAAGTATTGCATTTACGATTTGCGTTGGTATATTATATAAATATATAAGCAACGTAATGTCTTTGAATATTCTATATTCAAAGGTAATGCTCAAATATCTAAAATATGCCACCAGATCTTTAATTTGAATACCTTATAGAAACTTTACTTATATTTCATATTTAACACGATAGTTTTTTGTTTATAACTTGCATTGGTTTTACGCAGATATAATAGAGTGATATACGCCTTTATTCCAAGCAACCCGCTCGGCAGAGCCTGGACAACTGGTTGCCTATATATCTGTTCAGGGTTGAAGTTCGTACTTAAAAGGAAAAAAATGAAATTACATTCAAATTGTACATTTACTTATGTACTGCATTATTTATGCAATGACAAATATACATCAGTATCTCATATTATACCTAGGTATGCTAGGCAATAAGGTACTAATGATAAAAGATATGATTTTATATAAAGGTTTCGTTTTTTATTCAACAATTAAATTATACAATAAATATTTGTTACACATTAACAGACAACGGCAAGCCTATTACATCTCAATTGCACTTGTTTTAATTGTTCTTTCACAACATAACACATCAGGTTCTTTTAGTTTTCTTTATCCTACTTCCAAATGTCACATCTTCTGTTACCCTGTCCTCATCATTGTCAGCATCAGATTCCTGTAAATATTCCTTGTTTTCTTCTTCTTCCTTTTCATTATTTTCTTCATCATTCTTTTCTTGATGAGACCCCTCTCTCACTTCTGTTACGTAAATACCCTGTTGATTGTTTCTAGTTTTCGAGCTAGAATTTAACTTTCCTGCAGCCTGTAACGAAGCTAGGGCTTCCGCTGCTTGTTTATTTGGTAAAGTTGCATAAAAAGCAGAGCTAATAATATCACTACGGTCACTCTCCTTAGGTTTTGCATCTGGTTCTACATCATTTTCTTCATTTTCTTTTGTGTTAAAGAACTGCTGCACATACTGCGTCTGTGCCAAAGCATCATTCGGGTGTCTAGCAACTGCCGTGTGAACAACTTCTGAAGATTCAGCCGCTGGCTCAATGTTATAGTCATTTGCGACTAGGGAGGAACTGCTATGACTTTTCTGTTGCTGCTCTTCATAGTTGAAAGAGTGATATTCAGGTTGCACCTCTGCAAGTTGGACAGATTGTTGGGGCTCTATTTGTTCATTTAACAATCCCTGGTAATTAGGCAATAGCTGCTGTTGCTGTTGCAAGTCTGCAAACTGTTGTTGAGGGAATAAATTCAGATACTGGTAAACTTCGTTGGGTTGTAGCTGCGGTTCCACTGTAAAGTGTTGTTTTTGTGGAAGTTGAGAATTTGCCATAGCCGCTACTTCTGCTTTGTGTACGGAAGTTTGTGCTTGTAATCCTTGCAAGTCTGAGAAGTAATTTTGCCCTGCAAAAAGGGCATTGTTGGCTTCGTTTGATTCAGTCACTTGGTACTGATGAAACTGGAAATCGGGTAGCCGATTTTGATGATAAACAGCCTGTAATTGCTGCTGTTGCTTTTCAGGTCGCACCTGAAAGAAAACGGTAAAAGTCAAACCTACGTTTTAGGGTAATTCATTACATACCTCTTCGACAACAATCGGTTTGTCGGCTAAACTCAAATTTGGTGCCGGTATGGTATGGATAGGTCCCTTTTCCCCTACTTGCTTAATTGGGCTTACAGGAATGTTATTCGTCTGCAATTGGTAATCAAATTCCTGCACATTGTTCACGGTAGGTGATGAAACAAAGGGCTTTTTCTCTCTGAAATTTCCAATCTTTGTCTGGGTGTTTTTCCAGAAGTTCCTCACTGGCGGCGCCACCGGTCTAGGTCCTTGGGGGACTCCCATAGGGATTTTATATGCAGGAGGCATATGTACGGGTATGGGACGAGATCTGATGGGCGGTGGTCCTCTGCTGGGTGGGTGGATACGTTTTTTGGCATATTGTGGCACTGGGGGCGGCCTGGGAGGAGCAGGAGGGCCACGCAGTTTATATCGGTTGTATTCTGCAGATACAATTTTTAAGCAGCATACTGCTATGAATAGGATGGCGCCGATCTGAAAAAATTGTTTAAATTTATTAAATGCGACGAAATAACACAATGAAGAACTTATAACAGGGTTCATTTACAAAAGTTATGTAGTTGTTTATGACTTATGGCTTCACAAAAAGATGAGTTCATGCGAGCGCCCGTTAGTAATGGTCATTTTTTTGAAAACATTTATTCAATATGGTGTGTGGTCGAAAGTCGAAACAGGTCAGGTCAGGTAAGGTCAGGAAACAATTAAACCGAGTTTTGAGAAAAGAACTGCGTATCAAAATAAAAAAAATGCAGTCCTGAAATGAATTCTATACACGGCAGGGTGAGGGAGGAGGTTCGTTAATTTCACTACTTTAGACGGCTTACGACAGCTCGTTTGAAAGCTTACGTTCAATATTAAGACATATCAAAGACTTCCTCCCACGAAAAAGGGTCATGATGAACGTATTTATCTTCGACCGTCTAATATGTAAAAACGTATCGAATACTATTTTGACATTGAGAGATTTCTCACTGTATTCATCCGGCAAGAGGTCATAAGCGACATGATTATTCTTTTAATTAAACACATTGTAAATATAAAGACATTTTTTCAATATTTCATTATTATAAAGAAAATAGAAAGTGAAACTTTCAACAATTAACCATTAAACAATAAAACATTTTAAACTCTAGATAATTAGTAATTTAGAACAACTATCTAGTCTATGTATTTACATAATTTATATTATTATGTTATCTTCGTCAATAAATAAGATTAAACGTGTCCATATCAAAAGCCAAGAATCAGGCCATTGGGCGTATATTTACTTATACTACTACTATTTTCTTAATTTAAATTATAGTGCGCAGCACGGAAAAGTGTACACATAATGTCAATGGCTTTTCCATTTCTCATAACTTTTTTTTTATAAGTAAGTGCATATAAGCACAAATCTAAAACGATAGTAATATTCTTATCCCTGCATGAGCTTTCAAATGTCTCATTTTCCAACTCATGTCTATGACGAGACTTCATTACGTAACACTATTAACATTACAGTAACAGCCTTGCTAACTCAACTAAACGGTGTAAGTTTTGGTAAAAAACAAATACATTTGCAAACTGCGATGTTATTAATTAAATAATTAGAGATGCTTTTTTACAAAAAAAAACTATTAGCGTTACATAATTGCAACGCTATATAAAAAATATTACTGCAATAGGTGCCTAATGAGGTACACATAAATATGCCGTTCCATTAAAAAAATCATGTTATCTATAGTCGAAAACATTTCATTCCATTTAAAATAGCATAAAATAGCACCTATCTATCTTTTTTCGACTTTTAGAGATATTTGGCTTTTCCACCGCACTGCAACAAACAACGAGATTTAATAAAAAAATCAAACGACCGAAATGTGTACGAGTATAAGCCGCTATCTAACTTTTACAAAGTTACTTTTGCATCTCCTTAGGTTTGATGTTAAAATAAATTTGTCTACATTACTGAAATTTCTTGGATTATATATTGCTTGTTCTAATGTAGGCATTGTTTCCCCCGTGTTAGCCGCAATAAAGATAATTATTCAGTCTGGAATCACTTGCAGTTCGCGTAAAATTGCAATTAAATTTATGTTGGACAAAAAGACAGATTTTTTTTTCAATTAGAGACAATTTAAGTTAAAAGGAATTTGAAAAACATAAATTTACTGGCATTACTACTTAACCATTTTGTATTATACAAACACCGTACCAGGATATACAATAATTACCAATCATTGCATTTTGGTAACAAAAGTAAAAAAATTAAATAGAGAAAACGCAAGAGAACAAGACTACTGATTTTGTTCAAATTTTGAAACCACTAGGCGTACAGAAATCAGAGAAATGTGCTAGATATCTAGTCAACAAATCTCTACTACTCTGATTAATAACGTAATTTCCTAAAATCATATAAATATACCTAATAGGAAAGTTAGAAGCCGTGTAATGCAGTTATATATTTCAAACAGTATTTCTTTGTTTTCAATATTACAAGAAAAATGTATCACACCTGTTTTATAAAACATCTTATTGCAATTAATTTAGCTTAGTTATGTTGTTAATTAGCATTACCTTTTAACGGTTTTATAGGATCACAAGTTAATAGCTGTTAGAGGCAAATGATAATTATAGTGGTGTCAAACGCATCGGTATTTTGTATTGAGCACAATATGCCCTATTAGAATACTGCAGTTCATACTGATTTTAATTAAATATTTCCAACGTCCTGGAATCAAGGCCAATTGAACTGAAAAAACCATGTGCAGCGAAGTAGGGGAGTAACATTAGCATATGCTAGTCTTCTTTTAAACTCAACTGTCAGGTTGCCGTCTGTTAATAATACATAATTTATTATATTGGCTTACCCTTCATTTCTGATCCCGTAAAACCCTTAAAACAACAACAATAATTGTAAGATACAAGATAGCTATGTACCTTTTTTTGTAATTTTGAATAAAAGTAATAGGACCTCAAAGATTTTTTTAATCAGTCTGTTGATACCCTAGAGGTCACTAAAAACGGTTTGCATCCTTATGGAGAGGATTCTAATCCAGAAAAAGTTCAGACTTTTGTACTCAAAAATAAAATTACTACCTAACAAGAATTTTAAACAAAGTTTGACGGGATCATTTTAAAATAATGTTTAATTAATTTTTGAAGAGCATAAACAATGGGAAAAATGCAGCTAAAAGCCAAGGGCATACGTGTAGTATAGGTATTAAGGGCTTAAAAGGAGCCTCATCTCTATAAAAAATATTGAAATTTTAATATATTAATAATCATACACAGTAAGTTTTTTGATATTGAAAAATTTACGCTATAAAATAGATAAAAACCAGAAGGCATACCGATCACAGGGGGTGCAATGTTGTTTTTCCTTAACCAACCAGTGTAAATTTTTTGACATTTTTACATGATCTTATACAGAATAAAAAACACATGAAATGTAAACTTCATACCTTCAAATGTTGATTCGAATAAATCTTAAAAACGTATAAAAAAGTTGAAAAAATTGTACAATAAATGGGTATTTTTAAATGATTGTAAACAGTATGCCAATTTTGTTTTCATTAAATAACCATTTATTTAAGTGATTTCTCAAACGGCATACGAATCGATCGAGAAATCATACTATAATGTTAAAATAAAATTGCATCTTAAAATGCTTTTCACAAATTATGAGCTAATTGGTCAAGGATCGGTATGCCCTTTAGTCTTTACTTTATAGCGTGAAGTTTTAGGGCCTATGCTGCATGTATGCTTTTGGCTTTCCGTTGAATTTTTTTCCACGAACTTTTATTTGTTATAAAGAGCATACTGTATACCGTAGTATAAGTACTTTATTCCGACCGCGCTGTATACAATTTTTTTCTGTCACAAGCTGCTTGGCTATCAGTATTAACTATTCCATTTACTCAAAACAGTTTGTTTTGAATAGGTGTGAGTAGTGTGAGTAGCTATTAGGTACTACTCCGGCAGCCGAAAATTTACATGTGTAGGTATTTTTGTCTCCCGCTAATGAGCTGGAGAATTGGATGCAAGTGAAACCGGTAATCGGGCGATGGAATGCAGAACTTAAGAGCTCGTACATCCAGTGACCTGGTTAAACAGCGGGTCGTTTACTTCCCTTCTAGGTTTTTTATAAATATTAGAGAAATCTAAGACGACCGGTAATGTGGGTCAATGGTCAATGTCCAGGAAGTGTGTGGCGATTTTTAGTGTTTCAACGTGAAGATGTATTCAAAAGCATTGGTGTAGTTTTCGATTAATGTTTTGCGTTTTGATGGCATTGTTTGCAATATCGAATGTGGTGTAACCGTCATAAGAAACAAATTCACATTTAATTTTTGTAGGTACTTTTACAGGTCATTTATCTGTTTTGACCACTAACTGCGCTGCATATTTTTAATTCTCAAGAGCAAATTTTCACAAATGTATCTAAAAAATCTGTTGTGACTTGTGATTACTTTCGTTCAACAAATTAATCTTTTTTCGGCTATGATAAGTACAGTTGTTTGAGATAATTTATATCCAAAAGCTGTACTTGGTTTCCGGCGAATAGTTGTGACTACTAACATTTTATTCTACTTAGTTACCTTCATGGCAAAGTTGAAAATCCTTTGGAATTATTTGCACATGTACCTCTGTTGACACTTCACATTCAGGCGACTCACCACAGAGACTGAACCTAATCAACTAAACAATTAGGTCAGAATACTTTCTTTTATATGTCTTCTAAGCTATCACTTTACCCCCGAATCAACTCTCTTGAGACAGAAGGACACATTGCCAACTTATTACCGCGACTTTTAGAAAATTGCAGGAATACAGGCACTGTTAAAAAATCGTTCATTTCGATAGGCAATTTTCAAGCCTAAAATTAAGGTTCAATAAATATGTGAGATTACAAAAATGTTTGGGCTAAAAAAACCCTGGTTCACTAAAATGAAAATATTATCGTTCGATATAATAAAATTACACTAAGTAATCCTTCATACTATTTTGTTAATTAAGGAACAGTAGATACTGATGTATATATTCGTATGTAGGCAGGTGTAATATGGGTTATTCAATAATTAAGGTAAAGAGATATAAACAAAAATTTCCAGATGCAAATGGCCGGTGACTCACACATTAAGGTCATAGCCACCAGCGTCCTTGTGCAGGTGTACTCGGCCAAGGTGAAATTTGTTTATAATGTTTTCGCAATTTCGCTCGCTGATTCTCTCACAAATATTTTCTCGTGATCTTTTCTAAGATTAAAGCATGAGATACAATCGATGTGCACGCGATTGTTGCCTGTGGGAACGCTCACTATTTTAAAATTAATCAAACAGGAGAAAATAGTAATCAACTTTTACGGAGAGGAAAATATCGGACTGCCTCTCTTGGTAACTTGAAGAGCGGACGGTTCACACATTTTGAAGCCGCGATGTATAGCTTGCGAATGTAGGTTTGTAGATCAGACGTTATAAGGCTTCTGAATTTGACACGCGAAGTTTTTGTCCAGTGAGTAGTATAAACAATAAAATTCCTCAAGATGATATTCAATATTAAAAACTCTATCTCATACAGATTAATAATTCTAATGCAAGAAATATATTTCATGACTTGCGTAAAATTATTATTTTTTATTTAATTTATACAAATCACACGAAGACTATACTTATTACACATTTAAGGCATATAAATTGCAGGAATAAGTAAGAGAACTTCCGCTTACAAAATATTTGGGAGATATCTAACGTCAACGTTGATGGTTGGTGTTAAACTGTATTCAAAACGATAACTTTATTACTACCACATGGGAAGTATTGTATCGCTAACTTTAAAATGAGCAAAAACGTAAAAAAAAAACAAAATTTGAGCAAAAATTTTCTTGTCTGTGTGTCTGTGGTTTTGTTTGGGGACAAGATAACTTTCGAAAGACTTAATATATGAACTTGAAATTTGGCAAACGTATAAATCTTAACTACCCAAAGCGACCTATTGTTTGTGGGGTAAGTAGGGTATCGGGAAGGGGGCGAAATTGGGGAGTAACTACCCTTTTTGCAAATTTTTATTTTTTTATATTTTTTTCGCTTTAGTATGTAATTAATAGTATAATTATTAGTAGTAGTATTAGCTCTTATAAATTTTCGGTACAGCAAACTGTTTAGACGATATTAGCAAAAAAGCGTCACTTAAAGAAAACGGTTTTTCTTAAATATCTCCGAATATATTTAATATATTCAAAAAATGAAAATGCCATCAGATAGGAAATAAAATTTCTCACAAAAAGTGTCTTAGAAAATTTATCCAAAATTTTGACATTTTCGAAATATTTCCAAAAAACCTATTTTGGACCCTGCGCGTATGATTTTTTTTTAAATTTTGGTATTATATAGGAAATCAAATTTTTGATCAGAAAGCACTCTTATAATTTTTTTTTAAGTTAATACTTTTCGAGTTTTTGGGAAAAACAGATTTTAAAAATTTATGTATTTTTGTTAATATCACGAGGAAGAAGAATAAATTTTGACAATTGGATGTGGAAGTATTGATTCAATTTGCAGCGGTTTTTTATGTTGTGATGAGACACTTGATAACAGTCACGCGAATTTACCCTTACAATGAGTGGCCAATGTAGCTACCTACATAGCCATCCATGGTTTATGCTATAACATATTACCTAAGCAGGTATAGGTTGAAGACAATTCGATGGCTTTATATCAAAATCAAGAATCTAAATTCAAATTTGATACTTTCTGAATGTAGAAAGTGTTGTTTTATTATAATACTTAAGTGGACGTTATAGTCTCCACAGAGACAGTATTTATTGTATTATAAGATATATAATTAACTGTTCGTATGTTAAAAACTGGGTTTGAAAATCGAAGCCTAGGCATCTCGTTTCTTATTACAAGCACATAGGGTGTTTTCTAACAATCTGAAGTACGAGTATTAAAGCATGTGCTTCTTCAGCTGATTTTATGAAGAAAAAACATAAAGTGAGTTTTTACAAGCCCTAGTATTTTATATAGAACTCTTGTTTCTTCAGTTTTTATCAATACTTTTTTTAATTACTGTGACTTATGACCTTTATGGTATGCATGTTTTGGTTATTAAGAATTTTTTTTGACACCACCAAAGACATAGGCACATATTCATTTAATGTCTAAAAACACATAAGTATTGCTACGTATCAGCAGATAATGTGTACATACAGTAGATCGATTGAGCAGCGCTGCATGCATACAGATGTGTTAATAGAATACTGCAGTCTTATAGGTAGTGACCCTAGCAACATATAGATGGTGGGAAATGTCGATTGTCCGCTATATTCGATCTATAGAATGTTCGCGAGATTTCTACAACGACAGCGAGATGTTTCTTCTGGAAATATCTGGATACAGTGACTATATAAGCACAGTGTGGCCATACATGCGGTCATGGCGTCCATGTTTCTTCCAAATTGGGTTGCAAGCAAGTGTATGCCTCTCTTTGAAGGGCCGTGGTTGACGAACAAAAAAAAATAGAGACTTGCGGTTTTCACCGTCGTATTCGGGATATCCTTGCGCGTCTGGTCTCTTGGTTTTCTTGGGCATTTTGGATTTTATATAAAAATCGAGATTTCGAGTTGATAATATCGAGATATATATTTTCCGATTTTCCTATAGTATTTTGGAAAGCATTCCAGAAGAACTTTACAAATTTACACAACTAAAATTTGAAATTCGATTTACATGCTGTTTTAATTATCAATAGCGATTTTAACCAGTTAAAGATATTTTCCGAAAAGCCGGAAAAATTAAAAATTTTTCACATCGTTTCCACATTTGCCTGAATTTAGCCCTCCCTAACATTTTCCGACGATTTCGGAATAGATAAAAATACTTGTTTAGGAACTAATGATATTCAAAACGGTATGTAAATCCATGTAGGTGTGTAAATTTGGAAACTTTTACCGGTTTTTCCAGTATATTTTCCAAAACATCAGTGGAAACTCTGAAATTTTTTAATCAAAATATAAACTACACCTACATATCAAATTTCATCCCAATAGCTCAAATAACAAAGAGAATTATTTAAAAAAAGAAAATCCATCTCGGATCGTTACACAAGTGTTACACCGTACTTGCATACGTTATCCTTGCAACTTTTATCACGAAAATATTAATTTTTATTTTTAATTGACGTTAAAAAATATATCCAGAATAACTGAACTCCCACAATTTTAGAGCGATTGAGTATTGCACGACCAGGCACGTCAGGGTATCCGGAATGCAAGAGTGAAGTCCGCAAGAAGTCTTTTCGTTCGTCGACCATGGCTCTCCAGAGTTTGGCACACTTCCTTACAGCTTTTGGAAGAAACATGGCGGGACCAATAGAAAATTTGACCACCGTTATGGCCACACTGTACTGCCACCCAAGGGATTTTGGCGTACCTAACTTTAAAGTCGGTCCTGTCAGTGCAATAAAGTTTGCATTGTTACTAAACGCAAATAATTTGTGGTTGTATACCCTTGGGTAGCATTTGAGGAAACCGCCCGAGGCAGGTAGTTATTCTGGGGTCTATCTTATATAAGACAGGCGGAGATGCCGACCAAGGGTCTGACGACTATAAATTACTTGTATTTGGTAACAATACAACCTTTATTGTACTGGTCATTTGAGCAGAACCGACTTAGGTACGCCAAATTCGATCGGAACACTATACATCTGGAGTTTTCGACGAGGGATGTAAATAGCCCAACGAGCGAACGGAGCGAAACAGGTGTTTCAGTGTTTTAAGTGCTACTGTAGGCAGCATATTTACTGAATTGGTAGTTCTGGTTAGATTTGATTTATTTCGATACAAGTGTTTAAATAAAGAAAATTGAGTCAGATTTTATATATTTTAAATCATACGCGTAACAATTGGTGACAAGAAGTGGAGTCTTTTGCGATCCGGACAGACAGTAGTTGAAAGGTTTTAGAAGAGTAGAAGAACCAGAAGGCTTAGAAAGATGAACGGGCATTACCAACAATCAGGGTGCAAACTCAAGTGAGTAAACAAGACATGTTGATATATGCCAGTAAAGAAAAGCCAATCTAGCAACACGGGCGTGCAATTGCAACAGCTAATGCAGCTCATGCAGGAAGTTGAAACCGAACAACGGACCAAGAAGAAATGGGAATAGCCCAAGGGGAAAAGTCCAAGAAGAAACCAAGGAAAAAATAATAAAAGTAGTACAACAACTAAAAAGCGAAATAGAGGAAATTAAGGCAAATCGATCATGTTGACAAAATAACAGATGAGATTAAAGTAAGAGTCGAAGAAAGAGTCGGTCGCGCCGAAGAGACCATATCGACTTTGAAAATGGACTTGGAGGAAAATAACCCAAGGATTTACGTTGTCACCATCAGAAATTGGAAGCAACGAGGTTAGATCATCGTTGTATGATGGACAAACGTCGTTGGAGACCTATAAGTTTGAAGCTATTGATAAGGTAAACAACTAGAACTATCTGGACTTGCTACGCAAGTTAGCTGCAGCCGACAAAGAAGATTACCACAAGCTAACTGCAGCGCTGGATTTACACTTCGGTGAACAACACCTATAATAGCTGTTTCGTGCGCAGCGAAGGACTCGAAAACAAAAAGTAGGCGAGGCTCTATAGGACTTTAAAGCAGAGGTCAGAAGACTAATATACATGGCACATCTAGCAGACGGAGATCTTCTGGAAGAAATGGCTACGCGAAACTTGCCGGACAGCGTCAGGGGCGGCACTGTAAAGAACGCGCTGCTACGAACAGGGAGGCCCTCGTAAAGGCTTAAGAAATCGAGGGAGCATACAAAGCATCAGCTGCCAACTGGGGACAGTACAGGGTACGAGGACCGCAATAAAACGTGGTAAACGTCAGACCTGCTACCGCTGTGGGAAACTGCTTAAAGAAGAACTGCAGAGTGGTGTTCTCAGTGATCTTGACAAACCAACAGCAGCAGGAAAAATAAAATCAGTCGGAGTTATTCAGCGCACACCGAATGTATATTAAGACAAAGCCCCCCAAGAACCCACTCCAGCTTAACAATGTTGCCAGTCTCACTGTAACATCATGCTTCAACGGGAAGAGAGTGCAAGGGACCGTGGATAGTGGGGCTACGGTTTCCATAATAAAGACGAATCCATACCAGCCGAAATTCCACTGCCGGAGAAAGTCCTTCTACGAACAGTGATGGAAACTTATACAGCACTTACTGGGGAAGCTGACGAGGAAATGCAAAAGGAATCTAACAGGGAAGTACGGACTTGCTTACGATCCAGAACGGCGTAGCCTGAAATTTGGCAATATAAGCTTCGTATTATCAGTTCCAGACGGCGAAGCGAGGCACGTGATACTGTTTGCTTGTGAAGCAACCAGGATTAGAGGAAGTAGTAAACAAGTAGTTAACGCCATCATGGAGAGCGATTTTGGGAGCTGCGTTAAATTAATTGAATCTGCGGGAGACTTGTTTGTTGCTTGTCTAAGGGATAACGACAAGGAAAGCAGATCTTTTGACGTCATTTTCTCCTGCGAGAAAAATAAATATCTGATGTGAAGCCTAGGAAAGAACGCCCAACTCATCAGGAGCACCGATACAGTTCAACATCGATTTAGTAAAGAGACAGCAAGTAAAGCATGAGAGTTTCAGCAGCGCAACCAACAAGTGTTAGTTAAATAGAACGAATTCTTAGGAATAAAAGACTTAGTTCAACACAGGATCAACGCCGGAGATGCACAATCTATTCGCGGGCACCCATAAGAAGACTAGTTTTAGCAAGATAAGAGCAAGAAAATAGCGAACGACATGAACAAACAACAGCCCGTAGTCTTCACCGGTAGTGCTAGTTACCAAAAGATGAATCACTTCGATTCTGCGTTGACTTCCGCAAGCTGAAAGACGTCACAAAGAAAGACAATTATCCATTACCCAAAATGGACCTGCATTGTTTTCGACGTTGGATTTAAAGGTTTGATACATCCACAAGACAAGAAGACTGAGATTACTACCAGTTGCGGTTTATACCAGTTCACGGTAAAGGTGTTGTTGAAGCAACCTATAGAACTCTGACACTGAGATATTGAACTTTTTGAATCGTTCTAAAACAGCTAAGATCTTTCTTATATTCTCCAATAGTTTGTACTGCTATCAACACATCATATAAATAACTGTATTTTTTTAATTAGATCTTATTGAATCATTAACTTGCTGAAAAATGACTCGGGCTACTTTAAGGCTGGGATTCTGGAGAGAGAGGAAAGATCCATCGGAGATAACGATAGAAAGAGAACCACAATTAGTTTGCAAAACAGGACCACTCCATAATTACTGCTCCGATATCTTTGAAAACGGTCTTATTCGAAAGATGGTGATCGAAATTTTCGCATAAACTATTTTTTATGGGCAAACTAAGTGAAGCAATAAACAACATTCGTGAAAGTGTAGGCTAGAAATAATCTGAAAGGTAGACCTTGCAATTATCAATTGTTTTAGCAAAAAATATTAAGTATATTGGTTTGAGAAATACCTTAGGCTCTAGCTGAATCTATTATCTTTCAGATAAGCCTTGATACCATAAGGCAGCCCCGTGTATCTAAACAATCCTACTGGCGTATTGACTGTCAACGAATCCCTACATTTTTTACTTTCTACAAATATGTCTGTCGGGCATTAATAAACATTATTGTTATTATTATTATTATCATTATTATTATTATTATTACTATTTTTTTATACATGCAAAATATCCTTAACCGTTGGCAACTGGTAATACTGATTTTCTAGTACTGGATTAATGGTGTCCTTAAAATCACCACATATTCTAATTTTATTATTAGGTTTAGGAACTACGACTTTTGGACTTGCCCAACTATTCACCTCTACTTTCTCTAAAATCTTGTTCTACTAGACTAAATAACTCTACCTTAACTTTTTCCTGTAKAGCCTACGACACTCTATCTGGTTTTATAAACTTTTGGACACTATTATCTTTAACAGTAACCCTAGCCTCTATCTATCTCTAATACGTTCCTCATATTATAATTCGTTACACCCTTAAAATGTACATTAATTTCTTTAATAAAGCTATCTCCTGGATGTTTGTTTTCGAATGCTTTATGTAACATATGTTTGAACTAGACGTGCATTCACTCTTTGCTGATTCTACTTTTTCCCTCCAGTGTGGGATTGAAACATTTGAACATGTTTTTCCTAACAAACACAAGCTTTACTAATTCTGCTATTTACTTTCCCTAAAATTGACTATATTAGCAGATATGTAGATGTATAAACCAATTTCAAAGCTATTACACCATAATTATCCGTACAAGAAAGATCTAGGCAGCAGTTTTGGCAATATCTGTCAGTTCCTCACTTTTTAATTGACAATGTCGACATCCGAAAATCATGTATTAAACCCGCTTTTCATTAAAGACAGTGTTATCATAGCAAAATCAGAGCGACGGCAATCATCCTTTAAGATAGAAGAAAAATGTAATAAGCAAGAATGCATCGATCGCTTGAAAAGCAATCTTCCGCTCTTGAAGGCTCCTAGTAAAAAGCAGAGAGAGGAATGGATTATAAAGGCTTTACCTACAGATTGGAGTGAGTAAAGAAAAATAGAAACTAGCAAGCTTAGAACGTACAGCTCCTGTTGTTAGGCCTACTGGTGTACTAGAGAGAGTAACAGAGAGGCGTAGACTGAAGCATGAGGCAGTAGTAAGCGAAATGAAAGACAAAATGGTAGATACCAACACTAAAATCGAGACACAGCTTCGCCTAGAATCTGAACACATTAAAAGAATGTTTTTGCAGACGAAAACTGACAGTGAAAAGCTTTTAGAAAAGTTAACTGGTGATGATGATAAGGTTGTATTGTATTATACAGAAAATCATGTTTATAACTTAAATATGTAATAGCTTTTGCAGCTTTTAGGTTCTGATTTCTGTACAACCAAGCAAGAAATAATCAACATTCATAAACATTGCAAGGGAATGGTCAGTGATTATCATTCATTTCTACAACAGCTAGAGAAATCAAGGACGCACTACTTTAAACGTATATTGAAAGATGCTTATGCTGTACTGCACGAAGTGTCTTACCTTCTTCCTTATGAACTTCAAAAATTTTTTGAACACGAAATTTTGGTAAACTTTTGTTTATCAGAAACCACCAAATAAAACCAATATGTTTTAGAATATCAACCAAATAACTTTAAATAATCTTCGATGGTATTCTAATTTGTGCACGGATCTATCGTTGCAAACAGAAAATAACGTAAGAAAATGGTTACAGACCGTGTCCAGGTTCAAACAACTATGGAAAGATGCTTTTAAAAGACAAGTTGTGCACTTACTGCAGTAAGTACTTTATCGAATTCGCTTAGTTTCCAATTTATGATAATTGAATTACAATATTATAAAAATAAACTGCATATTAATTTTTAAATGCATTAAGTTAGAAAAATGAGCTCCTTTTAAAGCTGGTGAATTTTAATTTATAAATCAACAGTAAGCGAAGAATGCGTGCTAGGAAAGGATTCGCACCTTAGGAATGTAACATCGTCCACAAGTTGAAGTGTGAACCGCATGGGTGGACAAAGTTTTATTAAAATTCAACTTTTGATTGATTGAACCAGCGTACGGTCAGCATTTCTGCCACTCCCGGATATACCGCCGGACCTGCCGTCTATGCTGGGTTGGAGGGGTACATGCTGATTGCTAGTAGTGCGACTGCCTAGCGCATGTTAAGGAAATATAAGAACTGGAATGGGAAGGTTATATAGGTACATTCATTTTCTTTGAATGTTTTTTTTGGTGCTGTTGACATCATTGTTCCACTTAAGAGTAGCTCTATTAATTTCTTGTTCTTTATCATTTCTAGCTTCGTTTCTCCCTGACTTCTGAATTGTCCTCTATAGTTGTTTTCAATGTAAAGCACGGTCTTCCTCTTTTTCGTTGTCTCCGCTTAGTTCCCAGGTATTCCTGGTCTGCTTCTCTCCTAGATGTGTCTTTAGTATTTCGTCGCGTATGTCTCTATTCTTTTTATGATAGTTCTGCTATTCAAGAGTTGCGCTTTTGCCGCACGCGTGGTATGTATTTGGTTGAATGATACTTTTGCCTTAGATTGTCATTTTGTTATTTCTCGAGTTATTTGCCTAAGCACTGCGTTCGCTCTTCTGTCATGTACACTTACAATGCATACTGTTTCCGTCTTCCAGGATTTTATGTATCACTATTGTGTAAATTCATCAATACACTTAACTAGATACACGAAACTACTTCACTATATCGACAGCAACAACAATAATAGTAACATAAACATAAGTACATAACACCGGATCACACTGTGAATTAAACTCTTCCAATTTTATGCAGTTGCTCGATTTCCGTAGCTTGTTCAGATTGCTCTTTTGACATTTCCTTGTGTGATTTCGTCCGTTTGTCCGATAGCTTGCTGGAGCTCTACGTCG
This sequence comes from Rhyzopertha dominica, assembly GCA_025024175.1. Taxonomy (NCBI): domain Eukaryota; kingdom Metazoa; phylum Arthropoda; class Insecta; order Coleoptera; family Bostrichidae; genus Rhyzopertha; species Rhyzopertha dominica. Next base: position 54,009,328 of record QCXZ01000137.1, read on the forward strand.
GGTGATGTTCTTCCTGGATTCTTATTGTCTGCGCGCATTTTTTTGTATATTCATTAGAGATTTTTTGCAGCTGCTCTAGACAAGATTATCGCAGTATCATAATGGTTACTTTTACTCCCTTTTTCTGATGTTGCCGCTAAGATTTCTTCTGAAGCGATTTTGTTCCAAGTCGTTTATGAGTGCTGGGACTCGGTTTGAGTTGTACTTTGACCTTACACCTTGAACAGTTTGTCCAATGTGCTTCCGAACTTCAACATCTTTTACAGATTTTTTGTGTTATTGCTGGACAATGTTCTCCTATATATCTATTTGTGGTCCGCGGGCGGTTTCTGTCCCACAATTGTGTAACACCCTGCAGGATACACGGAACTGCTTCACTGTAACGACGATGGTAATAACAACCGCAACACAAACACAAGGATGCAACACTAGAACACATTTTTAACGAAAATTTTAAAATTCAATAAGATTGTTTAACGCGACGCTCATCTTGGGTCATGGGTGTATAATGTCGATCTAAGCGTTCTTATATTCAAACAAACAGCGGGCGAGTACCTGGGTACGGTCGCTTTCGGTCCTAAAATACGTTCCTTTGGCTCCGGAATGCGATATATTAGTTGTATTGGAAGAGAAATAATACAAAGAAAGTCGCTAGTTAGGCACATGCAACATGCGTATAAATTATTATGCTAGTATGTTAGTTAACTATTTTTCTACTACCTTATCTTATTTTAGCTCCTGTTGTAGGTTGTTGCTTAGATGAGTTCTCATATGTGGTAAACAGGTACAACCAGGTACACGGGTGCTCAGGTACGCAAGCACAAGCTTCATCACGTTAAGCACTTGTCCCCACCATATAACCCTGAAACACTCACTATGTGAACAGTTTAGTTTATTAATCACATGCACTTGTAATAGAGCTCAGAGAGCCGTTCGAATACACGTCTGTCTCCGACCAGCGCCCAAACAGAACTCCATTAAAAAGCAACTTTTGTAATAAAATAAAATACAATAAAAGTTAATATATTTCATTTTACAAAATAAAATACAACCAATTTGTAGGTTTGTCTACGGAGTTTTTCTTATTTTCAACAACTATTTCCTTTTGTATTTTTAATTATATGTATATTATATCGTCAAATTTTCGCGTGTTATTTTTGGTAACACTTATTTGCGATAAAAGCGAAATAATTTGGCTTCTATTGCTTATCTGTATATTGTATTTTTTCCGACAATTTTCAGAAACATAGTTAATCCAAAAAAATGCAAGCGAACCGCTTATATAACATTTCCCATGGTGTGCACAAAATTTTATAAGGATGATATTTTTTTAAATATCAATGTACATTAAATTTGTTCTCGCTAGGAATACCTACAACCATTTTAAATAGATTAAAATTCTAGATGTTACGATTTTGTTACTATTCCAGAAACCCTAGTTGGCGACCCATATATTTTTATTTTGTCGCTCTAATAAAAAAAAACAGAATTTTTTTGTCACTAATCAAGTTTCCCGGTTCCAAATTACTATAAATCGCCCGATCTAGTAACCCAGTGTCAACAATGCGGGGCATGAGCACCTCTTCACCATTCGCACTTCGCTCAACAACCTTGACGCGTCAGAACTGTCAAATATTTCAGAAACAAAACATTCGTTGTAGTGGTCATGGTGTCGCCATATTTGTCCTTACGAAGAAATTCTCCAGCTTTAAAGTTCTCAAAATTCAATACGGCGCCGCGGCCGCTACTAACTCAAACGTTTTGAATAGTAAGGAATTTCGTTATCTACAATCTATATAATCGAGTTTAGTAAATTCAAATCGAAAAATCCATTCGAAAGTGACATTGAAGCGGTTTAAGATTAAAACATTTTGAAATGGATTGCTCGCTTTCATTTACTTATTAAATTACTAAACTCGATTACGTAGGTAATGAAAGTGGCTTTTAATCGAAGTGAAACATGACCATCAATATTATTTAACATTTTAGAGTCGGTAGCGACTGTGCATGGCATTACCTTCAATTTTCAAACCTTTGAATATATAATCATTATAAAATATTATAAAACATTTCTATTCAAAATGTGAAACGATGTAATTTTTCAACGTTGATCAGTCTTTTATCCGAACCTTTTAACTTAACGCGATAGACTTCAGATATGCACTGTACCTACATTTATTTTTATATACAGTGAAAGACAAGCTGCGGTAGCGAGAAAAACGGGTTCACTGCTTATCGAAACAGATGACACACGGACTGCGACTGCTACCCTCGATAAAAAGAAAAATGAAATTAGTGAATTGATGGCTCAACAGGTAACATTACCTATAAAATCGGAAGAAGTTAATCAATGGCTCATAACAACAGAAGAAAATATTAAATCTTTAGGTAAGGCCATCAAAGTTTTAGAACATTTTATTCCGAAATATAAAAAGGGAATATTGAATAATCACTATTACATCTAAGCTTTTGTTGTGGTTGCTACATATTGTAATATACTATAATATAATATAACTATAATATAATGATCACTTTATCAGTTACAAGTAAGAAAATAACAACTTCACCAAATGCAAAAGTACGTTTTACTGAGGCCAAAGTCATCGAGACTGCGTTTTCTTGCAATTCTTAGCCCTAAAATGGTAAAAATATGTCCCTTTTATATTAACAAGAATGGCTACCTTATCATTAGCAGAAAGCACTTTGCATACATGAATAGGTAATCAAATGGTATAAATAATTATTAATAACTTACATTAAAATGCACTATACTATCCTGTCTGCATCGCAACCAACTACAGACAGATCTGTTTGGCTATTGTTATAGCGCGACAGCATGGCAAAATCAGTTACATGACGAACTATACAAATAGCGAAACAGATCGTGTGGAGTTGGTTAAGATGCAGACAGCATAGCATATATGTACTTGCMTTTTAGTGTTTGTTATACGATTCTTGCTGAAAAGGAAAAAGTGGTCTAGGGGTCTGCTGTCAAGTTGATGTATGCAGGTGTATTCATTCCAACTTGGCAGAATACAMGTCATGTGTTTTATCAAGCTAATAAGCTGGGAATGGGACCTTTCGTCGCCGCCGGTTCGCAGCCGCCMATTCGCAGCCGGACCTTTTCGAAGCAGGCCGTTTCGCAGCCGACCGTTTCGTCGCCAGACTGACAACTAAACCATATTTACGGCAGAAATTTTAAAGCAACTGCAATGGAAAAAAATTTGGGGATAATAATTATTATTCCATGCCCACTATAACATTTGGCAAATAAAAATTAATTATAAAATATTTATTAGACCTTACGACAAAAAATGGCTTCTTTTATACAGTGAAGATTATACTTTTCTTTCGGCCAAATACTAATGAATTTTGCATTGAAGTAAGAAGTAAATTTTTGAGTTTCACTCATTTCTTTGATGTGTTAATCTGTAATTCTTATGCAAAAAGTATCTATTGAATCCATCACAATTGTTACTATTGGTAACTGGTAGTGCAGATTGCTTAATCACATACTTAAAAAGTACAATTTATTGGAGATAGGGTACCTAAATTACCTGAATTTTTTATATAGAAATTACACTATTTTAGTAACGAAGTAATCTGTATTCAATATAAAAAACTTTTAGGGTATATAGCTAATGCCTTTTCTTTACTAATAGGCACACGCCTTGACATAGATTAATGTTTGGGGAAAACGTAATACAACGGCCTAATTTTGTAACACTGCAGGATAGTACTTTCAGCATGTCCTATCCATAAATCCGACTAACATTCCGAAATAATAAAATTAGGAAAAGAGTTGCTTTTAGTTTAAATCCTTATCCAGATTTTCTGTGCAGCAGACGTTTTTGTTACCATTTATCCTTTACTTGTTAAACTAGAACAATTTAAGTTAATAGATTAATTTTTATCAAGTACTTTCTGATATCTGTAAATTTATTAACATTATTAAAAAAGCACTGGAAAAGCGCACTAGAGCGAGTAAAAAATTTATAATACAGAATCATATTAAATAATATTTACACCCAATCATCTTCCTGTGATTGCAAATCTTATATTATAATGAAGGTTATTTTGTTTTTTTTCCATTCAACAATTAGGTACTCCCGATAATAAAGTAGGTACAAAAAAATTCTTTTAGAAAAAAACTTTTATAATACTCAAATTAGTCCCTTGACATCTAACTTTCTCAGAAAAACAAATTTTTAAAATTTTGTTATAAATATTGTTATCAGTTTTGTTGTATCGTACGAGTACCTAGCAAGGTTTCTATACAGCAGCGAAAAACCCGAAGATGGTAACTTTTTATGAGTTCTATATTTAGTTAGTAATGGCCACTTCGGGTTTTGCGATGCTCAGTACCGCATGTATTTATATATTATTCGTTCCGTTAATATATATCTAAAGTTTAGAAAGTGTTTTATTAAACGTAATCAAAAAAATCAAAACGTAACAGTGGCGACGAGGATTATCTTGTAGACTGTGCAGTGTGTCAAAATACACATTTGGGGCCAAAATGCCACAACCAGAGGTCAAATTGCCACAACCGGAAGTTACTTCGGCGGGACTTCTGGGTACGTTAAACTTATTCAATTACAAAGTCTCGGATTTTGTAGTTTTCCGAGAAAGACTTCAACAATTCTTCATCGCGAATGGTATCACGGATGAAGGACGGAAAAAAGCTATTTTATTAAATACGTTAAGCGAAGAGACGTTGTACATACTATTACGCAACCTTTGTGTACCGGAGTTACCCGATACTAAAACGTATAAGGAATTAGTGGAGATTTTAGAGGAACACTTTAAGCCCGTAAAGTCATACTTTTCGGAACGCCTGAAATTCTATTTTGCTAAAAAGGAGCCACAAGAAACAATAGCGGAATGGTCCGCGCGAGTAAAAACTCTAGCAAGCACATGTGGATTTGGAAGCGAATTAAAAATTGTAATGCGAGATGTCTTTGTGGTTGGAATGGGTCAAGGTCCAATCATGGAACGATTGTTTGAAGAAAATGCAGCAGATTCCACGGTTACTCTACCCAAATTGTGTAAAATCGCAATGGCAAAGGAGTCCGCTTTGAGGGAACGTGAAGTTACAGCCGCTACTGAGGGCGATAGCAGCAGTTCCTGTGGTTACTTCAAAACAAAGCGTCCAGATTCAACCCCTAGACCTCGAGCAACCCCAACAAGGCCGATGTCAGCGTCAAGGAAACAGCAGGGACAGGCTAAACACTTCCAGAGCGCAGGTTCTTCGAGATCAACAGAAGGGAGCAACAGTAAGTGTAAATGTTATGGTCGGAAAAATCATAGAAGTAGCGAATGCTGTTATCGTAATTATTCATGCCATAAGTTCGGAAAAATGGGCCATTTGGCTCCGGTGTGCGGTGCTATAGTTACGGCGATGATAATATTGAAATATATTATATATATATATATATATTATATATATATATATTATATATATATATATATATATATATATATATATATATATATATATATATATATATATATATATATATATAATATATATTGAAACGTTGTATGCGGATGATGATAATGTTAAACCGACACACGTGAAAGTAATGGCTGAAAACATACCGATCAGTTTTCAGGCTGATTCGGGTTTTGCTCATGCAGCCAAATCAGAAAATTTGTATTTTCGGTATTTTCAACAAAAACAATTGTTCGAAAATGACTTATTTCTAAAAGACTATATAGGAGTAGCCTTAAAGCCGATTGGTTATTTAAAATTAAATATAGTGTATGAAAATATACCCCATATTTTGAAAACGTAAGACATAAAAAACGGCGGACCTCCATTGATAGGCCGCAATGGTTTAAAAATGTTAAATTTAGGAATAGGAAAAGTTAGCCATCAGTTAAACGGTCAGTTAAATAATTTATCGGTGTCAAATATAAATGATTTGTGTGCAAAATACAATGAAATTTTTGAAGTAAAATTGGGCACATTTAAAAAAGGTAAAATTACATTAAAAGTACATGAAGGTGTACAGCCGAAATATTTCAAACCCAGACCCGTGCCTTTTGCTCTGAAACCGAAAATCGAAAGCGAAATTGATAGGTTACTAATAATTGGCGTATTAATTCCAGTAGAAGTTTCCGACTGGGCCACTCCAATTGTTCCAGTGCTTAAACCAGACGGAACCCTTATTTAGTAGATCAAAAATATCCTCTCCCGCAGATTGAGTATTTATTTTCGCAGTTGGAGGGTGGAACGAAGTTTTCAAAGATTGATCTTTCTGAGGCTTATCAACAAGTCTTATTAACCGAAGAATCGCGTAAACTTGTGGTAATATCGACACACAAGGGGCTCTTTGCGTACACTCGCCTCCCCTATGGCGTAAAATGCGCTCCAGCATTTTTTCAAAATTTAATGGAACAGCTATTTCTAATGCCAGGAGTAGTCTGTTTTTTTAGATGATATTCTTATCACAGGTAAAAATGATTATGAGCATTTGACCCGATTAGAGGAAGTTTTTAAGCGGCTTCAGGAATGTGGCTTAAAAGTTAAACGTTCGAAATGTAAATTTTTTCAAGACAGTATACAGTACTTGGGTCACAAAATTGACAAGGAGGGGTTACATGTTTTGCAGGACAGAGTTTGGGCTATTAAAGAAATGCCTGCACCGCAGAATATTACGCAATTAAAATCTTTCCTTGGTTCTGTTAATTTTTATTACAAGTTCTTGCAAAATGCTTCTCTAACTTTAAAGTCCTTATATAAATTATTGCAGAAAAATGCCGAGTGGCAATGGACCCGCAAATGTCAAGAGTCATTCGATAAAATTAAACAATCACTTTGTGTACCCCCTGTTCTAGCGCATTATGATCCAAACACATTAATAAAACTAACAGTAGATGCGACTGAATATGGTATTGGCGCGGTGATTAGTCACGTATATCAGAAAAATATAGAAAAACCAATAGCGTTTGCCTCTCGAATTTTAAACAAATCGGAACGTCAGTTTTCTCAAATTGAAAATTTGTTCGGAAAAAAGTTCTTGTTAATAACGGACCATAAACCGTTATTGGCAATATTCGGATCTAAAAAAGGGTTGCCAATTTTTGCGGCAAATAGGCTTCAAAGATGGGCCCATATTCTTTCAGCATTTGATTTCGATATCCGGTATGTGAGTTCTAAAAACAATCAGGCTGACATTTTATCGCGTTTACCGGTGGAAACTGAAGAAAAACGAGAAAGTAAGACTTCTTATTTGGATTATATTTGTGAATCGCATATTCCGCTCGATTTTAAGCAAATTCGGACGGAATCATCTAAAGATCCGGTTCTAAGTAAAGTTTTATTTTATATAAATCACGGTTGGCCGCGAAAATTAAACTCACCTGATCTTCAACCTTATTTCACTCGTAAGAATGAGTTATCTGTAGAACAACGTTGTTTGATGTGGGGCTAGAATTATCATTCCAAATAAATTTAGAGACTCTTTGTTACAAGACTTACATTCCACGCACATGGAAATAACAAAAATGAAAACATTCGCGCGTTCGTATATATGGTGGCCATTTATGGATGACCAAATACAACGCATTGCTCAAAATTGTGAATCGTGTGCCATTTTTTCGAGTACTTCTGTTAAATCTGATCTCATACCGTGGAAATGGCCGAGTCAACCATGGACACGGTTACATGTTGACTTTTTTGGCCCGTGTCTTGACTATAACTTTTTTGTAGTTGAAGACGCAACGTCAAATAGAATGCTTTCAGGTTAATAAAATGATTTCGACTGTAGTAATAAATAAACTCCGTGAAGTTTTTGCCAGATTTGGATTGCCCCGTGAGTTATGTTCTGATAACGCTAAATCCTTTACCTCGGATCAGTTTCAAAATTTCTTGAAAAAGTGCGGTATAAAACATCTGACTGGGGCACCTTTCCATCCTGCAACCAACGGTCAAGCAGAGAATGAGGTAAAAATTTTAAAACGTGTTTTTTTTAAAGCCCAACATAGCGAGGGAACCAAAGATTTAAATTTAATTATGAATAGATTTCTTTTTCATTATAGAAGCACTCCTCACTCTACAACAGGAGAATCACCCGCAAAAATTTTATTAGGAAAAAATCTTCTGACAAATTTTGACTTGCTATTACCATCTGTAGATAAAACCGTATATGAAAAACAGCAATTGCAGATAATACAAAGTCATAATAAAAAATCAACAGCGGTGTTTCGAGCAGAAGATAGGGTGTGGGTGAGAGATTGATTATCGGCCAAATACCGCTAACTGGTGTGCAGCAATTATAAAATCAGTGTTAGGCCGTAGGACGCTTTTGGTAAAATTAGAAAACGAAAATGAAATTTGGAAAAGACATTCAAATCAAATCAAGCACAATAAAACGGAAAAGCAAATGTCAGTATCTATTTTACCGCGATCAAACTTAGTGAATGTAAATAGTGCTAATAGTAATAACAATGACATGTCTGATAGGATATTAAGACGTCGCAGCCAAATTAAGCCACCAGATAGGCTACAGTTATAACTATTTAAGATAATGTTATACAGAATATTTTTTTTCGTCAAAAATGTTAAGATATCTCATGATTTTGTAAATATGTACAATTATTTAAGGAAGGAGGTATGCTGTATCGTACGAGTACCTAGCAAGGTTTCTATACAGCAGCGAAAAACCCGAAGATGATAATTTTTTATAAGAGTTCTATATTTAGTTAGAAATGGCCACTTCGGGTTTTGCGATGCTCAGTACGGCATGTATTTATAATAATAATAATAATAATAATAATAGGTCTTTATTGTGTAATCATATACACAGGCGAAGTCTAGCATAACTATTCTACTTAACCTGTGTACAGAAATCAGTAAACTTAAAGGTAAGATAACAGAAAAAAAGAGAACCTATCAATGATAAACGTAAAAACTATTGTAGCTCGACAAGTATATTCTTGATAGCCTTACGGAAGCTGCTGGTATTGAAACGCACTAAGTCCTTACAAAAGCGATTATGTAATGTTACAGCGTTATACGTAAATGACCTGGAAAATAATGACGTACAATACTTAGGCATATCGAGTGACGAGGAGGTGAAGCGCAACCCAAGCTGGTGAACACTACTTCTAAATTTCAATTTTTCTCTTAGATATGACGGAAAATCTGTAAGCAGTACTCTATGCACCAGAGAAAGCAACTGTAAGCGGTAGACATTAGACATTTTCAGCCATTTAAGTTCATTGATCTTGGCAGAAACATGATCAAACTTTCTTAGACTGTATATAAAGCGACAACAACTGTTCTGGATCATCTGAATCTGATTTTGTGTTCTTGAGTTTAAACATGGAAAGAAAATTACTAGACCATAGTTAAGCAATGACAGGACTAAGGTTTCTGTAAGCTTTTTGCGAGTTTTGAAGTTAATTATATCCATGTTGCTGTATAGCAGTTTGAGAACAAAATAACATTTTCTAATGAGTAAGGAGACGTGGGTGTCAAAGCGGAGGTCTTCGTCGAAGATTAAACCAAGGTTCTTAACTTCAGAACATATATTGATGGGTACACCTTCAATAGCTAAACTCATGTGTGATTTAACCAACTGAGTTATTACAGCAGGCGCAAAGCATATGACCTTACATTTATCAGCATTTAGTTTAAGATTGTGGTCCATGCTGTATTTAGAGATGGAGTCGAGATCGCAATTAAGCTGCTCGCATGCGGTAGTTGTGTCGCACATCTTAAAAGATAGGTACAGTTGGGTGTCATCAGCAAATCCTAGAATATTAGAAAATTTAACACGGCTAAATATATCTGAAGTATAGATTAAATATAGAAGGGGTCCCAGTACTGACCCTTGGGGCACACCACTAGTAACTGGCACTTTATCCGAAAGAAGCCCATTAACTCGAACTACTTGGAAGCGGTCTTTAAAGTAAGACACGAAAAAACTACATGCGATTGCATCAAGTCCAAAGTAAGACAATTTGGCACACATTAGCTCATGATCGATTGTGTCAAACGCTTTAGAGAAATCAAGTAAAACGAGAGCCGTGCAGTTGCCCTTATCACGCTCTCTTATTATATCGTCCAGGACTTTCAACAGTACCGTGGTAGTACTTTGATTTTTCTGAAAACCTGATTGGAACGGTGAAATTATATTATTCTCTAATGCGTAATTGTAAAGTTGCAGATGTACAACTTTCTCGATAATTTTTACAAATGTAGGTACTAAACTTATGGGACGAAGGTCACTAAAGTTAACCGGATTGTTTATTTTTGGAATGGGAATAATAACGGAGGTTTTCCATGATACTGGGAAGTAACCGCTTTCGAGGCAACAATTAACTATATGTGTGATATGAGGAGCAAGTTTTGGCAAGCAAAAATTGATCATCTTCGCAGAAATGTCATCCCACCCAGGACTGGAAAGCTTAAGTTTAGATATTATATTTTTAATATCGTCTATGTCAGGAAGTACAAAAGAGAATACCGAGCCTTCCTTGTATTTAGTTGAAGTATAATGAGTAGTGGCTGGACGTCGATCATTAAGGCTTGAGAATACAGAACTAAAGTAATGATTAATGTCATTAGGATTGCGAAGCTGCAAAGGGATATCTGTACAGCGATTATTTTTAATTCCTAAGTGCTTTACAGTCCTCCAAAGCAGACCAGGGTCGCGAGATCGCTCGGCCGCACAGATGTAAGACTGTTTCTCACTCCTAATTGCTGAAACCGTCACGTTACGCATGATACAATAGTAATTCCAGTCTAGTGGGTCCTTAGTTCTTTTAAACTTTGAATGCGCCTGATTCCGTTCTGACATCATTAGTCTGATATTATAAGTTAGCCATGGAGCATATGGCTTAGTGACACGAGAAGAAATGTAGGGCGCATGAAGATCAAAAAGATTTTTAATGTTACTTGTCAAAAAATCGACTTTACTATCAATATCATTGATGTAATAAACGTCACCCCATTTTACACTCTCCAGGTCTCTCAGAAAGTGATCATATGCGAATTGTTTGTAATTTCTATAAGTAATAGTTTTAGGTGGTAATTTAGTAACTTCATGTTTCAAAATACAAAAAGTTGAGGAATGATCAGATATTAAGTCGGCATTTAGTACTCCTGAAGATGCAACTTGCTCAGGTTTATTATAGAAAATGGCATCCAAGAGGGTAATCGAAGAGGCGGCCACCCGAGTAGGTTCAGAAATTAATTGTTCAAAGCCATAGTTGGACATGTTACGGAGCAAGGGATTATTGTAAAGTTGATCGACATTAAAATCACCCAAAATCATTACGCGGTCAAAAAGAGGCAGTATGGCCGAAATTACATTGTCCGTATAATTAATTAACGAGTTCATACTAAAACGCGGAATAACATAAAGAACACAAAACAGTATTGACAAACGACTAAATTTAATCTCCAAAAATAGGGCATCAATACCCGGAAAGGTAACCGGTGCGTCAACTATATTCACGATAAAATCACTCCTCACGTAAATCGCCACTCCACCACCCCGTCCATCTCTATCACTACGCACTAGCTTATAGTTGGGAATAACAAACAAAGAAGAAGATACATTAGTGGTTAGCCAAGTTTCTGACAGGCACATAACATCAAAACTGTGCACAAGTACAATTTCCCTAAGATGGTCAAAACCTGTCGACAGAGAACGCACATTTAAGTGTCCTACTTTGAGATAACCTGGAGCTAACCTAACCATAGTTGATTCTTAATCGATATTGGTCTATCATAATCTGTCGAACTTTACAAGTAGTGTCATTTGTGGAATGATCTGTTGGAAAATTACACTTACGCTTTTCATTTAAACTTATACAGTTTGAACAAGAAAATGTGTTAGAATTGCAGTCTTTGAGTGCATGATCTTGACTACATTTAGGACAAATCGATTTACTACTTTTACAGTCTTTTTGGTAATGACCAAATCTAGAACAACGATAACATCTCAATAAATGTATATGCTCCTTAACATAACAACGCTTCCAACCTACATACATAAAGCCTTTATCATTAAAAAATTTAAATAGTGTAGAATTCATCTCTAGAACTAAATTAAAAACACCTTCCTTGTATTTTACAGCAGTAATTAATTTAAGATCTGGTACGTCGCAGTTTAACTCATTCTTACTAATAATGTCCGGGATAAGAGCTTCAGAGCGTGCGACGGCTTCTTTGTCCACTCCATATACAATTAGCCTAGGATTGCGCTTTAAAGGTTCGGCGATGTTATAGGTAGACCCAACTTCTTGAACCAGAGTGGATTTTAGCTTGTTACGTGCAGCTTCATTTTCGCAATTTATTAGCATACCTCCTTTTATAGGCTTAGTGTTGATTACTTTTACACAGGGGTTTAATTTGGATTTAATTTCGTTTTCGATGTGTTTATTACTCGTATTAGACGACGATCCATCCTTGGTTTTTACAAGTAGGATAGCTGATGAAGCGCTGATAGGTTTTTTCACAATTGCACTGTATGAGGTCACGGCTCGTTGTTGGAGCTGAATCGCATTATCAGTATTGCACTTTGAAAGTTTTTCTTCAAGATCTGCTATCCTCTGCTTTTGTAAGTCATTTACATACGAAGTTTCATTCACCAAACGATTTAGAACATCCATTTCCCTTGTTAAGCATTCATTATCCTTTCGCAGTAACATGTAATCAGTTAAACTTACTTGTTCGCTAGTACTCGCGCCATGTTTAACACAATTTCTGCATCGCCACGATGATTTATCAATCACAAAGATCCTTGAGCAGGCCTCGAAGCATTTTGCATGTACAACGGTTCCACAGCTGGTGCTATTACACTTTACTCCACCAACGCGAATACTATCATTACACACTTTGCATAATTTTTGTTTATTCACAGCACGATCGGAATCATCGTCTACGTCGTCCGCCATCTTCTCGCTTATTCGTTCCGTTGATATATATCTAAAGTTTAGAAAGTGTTTTATTAGTCAAAACGTAACAAGTTTGGCGTCAAAACAGTCGACTGCCAAACGGCCGGCTTCGAAATGGTTTGGCTGCGAAAAGGCCTGGCTTCGAAACGGCCGACTGCGAATCGGCGGCTGCGAATCGGCGACCGCGAACCGGCGGAGGCGAAAAGTCCTAGACTCGCTAAGCTGGCTTTGTCGTCATGTCAGTTTACATAGGAGCATTGCCATCTCATTTTGATTTCCATTATTAATAACTACTTAGGCTTAGGATATTATTATTCATTTATTAGAATATGAGACCTTTTCACTTAGTTATCAATGTATTATTCAGACTATTCTGCTAAGATATTGGTAAACCTGTACCGTGCCGCCATAGTGCAAGTATTCAATGGATATTTTGAAGAATTTGAACAGATAACGGAGAAAATGATCGACCGTGGAATGGCAGACAAGGAAGATGTTGTGAAATTAAGTGCAGAAGTGTATGCACCGATTATTGAAAACTTAAACAAGAATTATGGGTCTCAAATTACAGACCTGCGGGTAAGTTATAACTTTCTGCAAGTGCGGATGTATAGTTTTTAAGTGCCAGATAATGTAAACAGAAAAACTTTCAAATCTTACTAAAAATTAATTAGGTATTTGCTATTTGAAGCTTTTATTCCGGAAAACAATGTATCATGATACGCAATTTAGAATTAAGAGTGAAAATACCGATGGGGAGTCTTTTATATAATATTATATCGAATTAGTTTTTAAAAGAACACTTCATTATGAAATCACACGCTATACAGTTGAGCAGTTTATCGTAGAGCACAACGCAACCATTATATACGGGAGATGTATATACTGGTGGAGCGAAATTAGCCGAGAAATGTATGTATAACTAGATAATGTTATACCGATAAAAAATTCAATTTTCTATATGAAATGATTTTTACGACCTTTTTCATTCGTCACGATATAAATATTAAAAAAAACCTAAAAAATCAGTTCGCCATTAAAAACTTAAATCGCAGTATATCAGGTAATGTTCGAGAAAAAAATTTAATTTTTTAAAGGTTTAAAATACGTCAGAGAGCGCTTTGGTGGTAGATAATTATGTACTTAAACTAATTATTTGTTTAATTTAAACATTGCTAAAGATTTTATTTGTTTAATGTTTAATTTAATTGTATTGCTATATTTTCAAGAAGCGACAAACTTTTTTATATATGATATGAATTCCTGTAACATGCAGCAAAAACAATGGAAGTCAATTAAAAGTTGCTTAAACATTGCATAAATGTTTTCTTTCTCTATGGATATCTATTATCAATAAAGATCATCTAATTACGGAACCAACCCAACCCAACTTAGGCACTTTGGGATAGACAAGTACATGTTCTGCAAGAAAAAGTAAAATCAACGGCGGCTTTTTTGAACGGCTGTGCTCGTTTATTTGACCGCCACCAAAAAAGGACAGAGGACATCCAAAGTACAATACTAAGCGAATTAAGGAAGCTCATTGAGAAAAACAACAAGGCTTCTCAGGTATGATTTAGTATTTTGAAATTTTCTGCTAAAGGTGCGTAACTTTAGCTAAAAGAGACGAAAATTAATATAGCAGTTGACGCACTGAGGCAAGAACCTACAGAAGCTAAACTTGAGAAGGCTTTAAAAAATGTTAATAAGCTAATGGATGCATTACAGACAATGTATGTAATTTTATTTCATAACGTTGTTTTTGATACTTTATATGGTGAATTTTTAGATTTCTCACTCATTGTTCAAATGAAATTCAAATAATCGCGAAATACACAAGGTTTGCAGATGAAGAAATTAACATCATGGTTCTAGAGCTGCGCCAGTATTTAAATGCATTCCCGAAAAAGACCGATTCGAGAAGCTTTACCTGCCTTAATATGTACGAAGAATGCCCGGATTATCTCCCCAAACAAGTCGTAATGTGTGAATATCAGGTTGAAGCAGTACACAACTGGATGATAGGGTGAGTGCTTACCTAAATACATATTTTAGATTACAGAATAGCAAAATCAACAAAAATGAAGGGCGCTGCTAAAATTCGCGAAATTAAGTAAGTACCTACATACTCATTGTGATCCCGGCCTTCTGTAGTTGTCATATTCCTGAATTTTGTCGTTATTTTACCAATAATACA
Source organism: Rhyzopertha dominica (assembly GCA_025024175.1). NCBI lineage: Eukaryota > Metazoa > Arthropoda > Insecta > Coleoptera > Bostrichidae > Rhyzopertha > Rhyzopertha dominica. Next base: position 54,024,440 of record QCXZ01000137.1, read on the forward strand.
GTTMTTTTTCAAMCCGAGTAGTTTCCTTTCTACATAAAAAAGGACTGAGCAGTATCTTGTATAATAGGTTCCTCTATACAGGTTATGGGAAGCTATAGACAACTACCTACTTACATGCAGAGATGAATTACTGAAAAAAGCCGCTAAATGGGTACGTGGTTACCAACAAAAGTTAGGCAAGAGATTGGAGGTCAAAAAAGCATTACAACAGACTCGATGTGAAAGAGTAAAGATTCATATATATGAAACTCGACTTGCTGAACTTAGAGCTCATGCTGAACGTTTGGAACGTCACAAAAAGGTACTTTCTATGATGAATTTTCACATTATTCGTTTTATTTATGCATGAATTTATGTAAAAAACACGCTTACTTGCTCTTTACTGGACATAAAAAATGACCGCAAAGAGTTCCGTGTTTTCATCTTACCATTTTTAAAAACAATCACTGCGCGTTTGGAATATTAAGTGATTAACAAAAAGTCGCAGCTGTATCGAGAATCAGTTTATCCGGTAACCAGAACTACAAACTGTTACCATAAAGTTAGAATATTGATTAAAAGAGTAAATAAGGCATTCTGTTGTCAAAATAGAGAATTGAAACTAATTATTTTGAAATGCCAGTATTTCTACAATTATTCAAAGAGTTTAGGTATACGTTTGTGGTGCTCCGTTTACAAAACGGCATTTTCCCTAAAACATGATAAACTTTATATTACAGTTGTAATGTTATTATTTTTAATATTAATGATGTTATTATACAAAACAATGGTTTTCGTTTTGATAAAAGTACCTACTTAAAGAATGTTAATTGTACAGGATGACCCATCAAGAAAATGTTTTAGCTACAAATGTTTTGCATTTCAATTTTAAATAACTTTAGCCTAAAGCTCTTTTCACGTCCTACTCCACACTTTGGTGGTCATTTTGTGAAAATCGGTAATGCTTCATTTGACGGTTCGTGTTAAAGCAACTACGGCGTAGGTAGGTACGTTCGGTAAGTACAGAGCAGACCTACATTCTACATTACCCAATGAGCGTTTGCATCCAGGGGAGAAGTTACCTTTAATGTACATTGGAGCAGATGTCTGTCAATGATAAAAAGGAACTAGCAACACGGATGGGTTCTTTAAGATGCTGTTCCATGTTAGTATTCCAAACTTTTTATAGCCGGGCGTGTTTCCTCCGAGGCAATCAATTGATAATTATATCAAATGATGAGCACATATCACCAAGAGTTTCTTCAAGACCAAAAAGCAACTGAAGGTTCGCCTGTTAAAAAAAATTCTTGGTTTGACGGGATGAAAACGGCCTGGCGTTGTCTTTTCGGATAATGGCTTTTGAGAAAGCTTCTTCAATTGTCCATTTGCAAGGCATGTAGACAATAGCCCAACCATGATGCGGTGCTCATTATTGGGTGTGGCATTCTAAATCAAACTCTATATTATGCGTTACTTCTAAACCATCTGATATGCTTACGTCCAGCATTGAACCCTAAGCCGTAACAGGATTCATCACAGAAGCACGTGAGGTTTCATTATTGTATGTCACAGTCACAAGCGATAGCGATGAGGGGAGTTGATGGAAGCCCTAAAAATCAATTGTATGCACGAACGGCTATATATTCTAGGTATTTTAGCATGATCTTCGAATTCACAGACTAACGCACAAAGAATGGATTTAGGTAGAATAGGTATTGTACTGAGCTCAAAACCGGGAGTGTGCGCCCTCTATTAGTGGTAGTGGTACGACGAAGGTGGAGAATGTCTTGAAAAGGGGTGACGGGTGAAGAGGGGGAGAGCAGGTGGTCAGCGAGAGAAGCCGTTGAGTGGGAACTGGGCAGCTAAGAAAGAGAGTGCTGTTACTAGGACCCCACATAAGGAAGAAAGGAGTATGAGTAGTCCAAGGTCACGCTTTAACTGTGATCGGTGAAGAAGCTTGTTTGGTGGCACTGGTCTAKKGAGCTGAGTGGCAGAGGCCAGGAAAAGAAGCCTGCTACACGGCGCTGACGTACCACATAGCGCTTCGCCCGTCGATGCGTATTCCGCACCCCGCCATCGTGTGCTGCCACTGGCGACGTCGCGACGCGGATTGGACTGGAGATACCAAAAACAGATAAGTGGGCATGTGTTTTGCTTTTGAGTATCTTTGATGTAGGGTTTTTTTTGTTCTGGCAAATAAGTATTACTTTATTCTGAGAAGTGTGTAATTTCATCCTAGAGCCCCCACGAATAACCCAACGAGATTAGCTAGCTCGGTGCAGTATTCAGCATTATTAATTATTTTGCTTTATTTATTTATTATACAGTAAAAACTTTATCGTGTCTTTTTCTTCATAACATCTGATGAATTAAACTATATCTAAAAGGTGTTATATTACTTTTTAGCTCCAGCCTATTACCTACCTATGTAAATAAACTCGTAAATAAAGTACACGCCTATATTCCTTTACGAATAGGTTTTTTTTTTAATTTTTGGGCGTACACTGCAAATAAATTTCATGTGTTTGTAGGGTGCCCAAATGGAAATAGAAAAACTAAACGATGATCTAGCTGCGTTTCAAGCTAAACACCAGCATCTCGCAACACAATTTGCCATAAAAGCTGAAGAAATTTTCGAAAAACAAAAAAACTCTGAAACTTCTCACAGAACCAAAGTTCGTTTGATGGAACTGATTCGCATCTTTGAAATGCAACAAAAAGAAATACAAGAACTGGAGAAACAACACGAAGACATCGTGCAGGCCAGAATTGAGAATGTTATCAATTCTGGACTAGAATATACACAATCGACGAAGTAAGATTCAAAAGACTTTTATCTTTGTTATTAAACTCAACACGTTTCAGATTATTTTCTGAGGACGGCAATTACAGTCCAGATGAAATGAAAGCCACGGTTGCAGTTCTAATGAAAATGGAACAAGATGCTATAAGAGGCATAAAAGATGCTGCTAGAGATTTTAAAGTTGTGAAAATCAAAGAAAAACGTTCCATTGCTTCCAGAGCTTCGGAGATACGTAGATCGTAAGTTGTATTTATGGTCATTATTAAAATACTTTCTTGTAGCATTTTTATTTTAAAATAGGCTTGAAACAAATATACACGAACTGGAATACTCAGAGAAAACAATAAAAGAAATTAAGGAACTGGAAGATGTAATGAAAGGAGACGTACTTACTATTAAGATACAGATAAAACGGTTAAATGTATCATGGAACCGTCTCAAAGACCAAGCCCTGAAGAATAAAGGAGAACTGACTTACTTGGATAAATTCCAGCAGGACTTACAGACTTTGGCTGCTAAAGTGGCGGAACTTCAACAGTACTTAATTTATTATGAAGACGAAAAAGGTAAGTGCCTACATTACAATTTTAATAGACCCAAAGCAACTTAAAAAGTCTAACTCTAAGAATTAGTTTTCTATTGGCGACACCGGAATTGAACCAAAATTTTTTTTACTGAATCGGAACCAAGAAAMAACCTAGTGCATTCTCCCTGAATGTACGATTAGAACAAGCTTAGTACTTATATCAGAACTTGCATTCTCTTAAAACTTTAATTTAAACATATAATATAAAAATATATTATATGGGCGTTCCTGGACCTAGGTTACCAACTCTGGACCCTTCCTATCTTCCCTGCATTTAGCTGTTTAATAATGAGCCTACGCTTAAAAACAATTTTATTTGCGAACTTGAAACTCAAGTAAAATTTCTAGGTAAGTGTATTTCACAAATTTCATCCAAAATTCACGTACATGGTCTTTAAGCGTTTGTCAAACGGTTTCCAAGCTTAACCGATGTCATGTGCGTTTTGAACGTGTGGGTGCAACATTCTTGTCGTTACGAATTGTTGTCTTGGAACGAATAGACTACCTTGTCCATATCGTCTAATACATTTTCCTATAGGTATGGTTCAACTATGCATGATACTGTTGTATAGAATACACAGAATCTGTCACGTATTCGGTGATAACTTCAATCTTCTTCGTGCAATACGGTTGCTTGAGCATATTAAACATCAGATATCAGAATTTCTAAATTCGCATTGCATTTTAACAATTAATACGAAAAAACGTCAAACCAGTAAAAAAAAACAGTTGTAATGAGCATAAATCCATCAACTAACAGTTATGAAGGTCAGTTTATTTAACCTAATTTTTTCGATTCCAAAAAAGGACCAATAAAAGCATTATCAGCACGAATTAAAACATGGTATGTGTGCTGTTAAAAATGTCAGTATACAAAGGTCTTCTGAAACAGCATTATAATATTGTTACGACTACGGGCTAAAATTGCGGATTTCTGACTTAACTCCTTTTATTTAAAACACTAGTATCAAATACACTTAGTCTAAACACAACAAGTTCAAAACACTACTGTTTTAACACCACTAATTCATTAAACCATACTGCACACTTACCACTAAAACATCTTCTTCACTAAGCCTTTCGCTCGCTCGATAACCGCTATACCAATTCAAAACTTCCCACGATCTCTCCGTAGAGCTATTTATACCCCCCATCGAAAATTCCAGAAGCGATACTTTCCAGACACTATCAAAGYTTCGCGATGGTTCGATTGATAGAGTTMTTTGGAGAGTCTCGACATCTGTCTGTCTGTCGCTACGATCACTAGGATCACTACTTGCTAATTCTACACCGCATCTACACGCCTGCAACTTCCGTCCAGAGAGGAGCTGATTTCGCAACATTACCTCCTCCTTAGAAATTGATTGTCCCGTCGATCAGTCGATCGAACACGTCATTTAAAAGATTTAAATGCACCACCTGCATCCTTGATCTTGGGCTGCGCTGGATTCTGTAGATTACGTCGTTAATCCTTTCTATTACTCTATATAAGGTCCTTCCCAGGATGACGACAACTTAGGCGAAAGCGCTYTCTTCCTTTKCGGGYTATAGATCTCCATTACAATCTTGATCTTCTGTCGCACTAAAGTTGTCAACATAATCGGTTACTTCCTCTTCAGGTAAGGGTGGTGGACAATGATGACAGCGTAATAGCGACAATAATACTCAACTTCACTCACGTCTCGGATACGAAGCGATTTTTAACGACCCGTACTTAATACAACTCATTTACTACTGTCTAATATTTAAAAAACAAAAAAAAAACGGCACGTTGGTCCTAAAAAACGCCCCTGATTTCGGCTCAAATAGACACTACCGATGCCATCTACCAAAATAATTCACATTAACATCAGAAAAGTGTAACATTCTCCCGCGGCTTTGAAAGTGTTCTTTCAAAGGAAACCCAAAATAAAATTAAGTTTATATTGCATTCAACCGGTTTTCAAAATAAACGAAACAATTGATTAGGCAAGGGACATAAACGCACAAGCGGGCGTTAATAAGTTCCATATTTGGTTTTGACCATAGCAACCCGTACTAACCCATCTTTTCCCGGAAATACCGCTTGCGCTACCCCCAAAGGCCGACGCAGAACAACAGCCAGCGTGCCAGTCTTTACTGGACAGGATGGGGTGTTCCATTTATGACGAACTTGTAAGCTATTTAGATATTCTAAACTCCAACGTTTCCAATAGGACTGGACAAGTTGATCGAGCAATTGTTTGCGTGATAATCGATTTATTGGAACCTGTGTTACGTCAGCAGCTGGCAAGTGCTTCAACGCCGTAATAGTAAAAAAATGCGCGGGCGTTAGCGGAAGGGGTTGAGAAGGGTCCGAACTCAACCAGCAAAGAGTCTGGAGTTCAGCAAAGCTTCTATTTGAGACAGCAAAGTAGCTAACTCCTCGTACAATAAAATTTGAGTCCCTAGGACCTTATGTAGATGCTACTTAACGGATTTTATTCCGTCCTCTCATATCCACCGAAATGGAGAGCCGATGGAGGATTAAACTTCCATTCAATGCGATTTTCTTTTTAGAGGATTTTGAAATTCATCAGGATTGAAAAATTTGTAGATTAAATCTAACTGGGTTTTAGTCCCTTGAAAATTAGTGCCACAGTCTGAGTACATTACAGCACAAAGACCATGGCGTGCTAAAAAGCGTTTGAACGCTGCTAGAAACGTACCCGTTGATAAGTCCGACTCATACGTTACAAAAATCAAAATCAATAATTTAGCCAACAATAATGCAGCACAAAGCTCCAGTATAGGAATCGAAATAGTTTTAATAGGACTGACTTTAGATTTGGCACAAGCTAAACTAACTTTTACTGAATTATCTGGCAATAAGACCTTACTGTCAGGCGTGGCAAATTTAAAAACAAAATAATTGCCAGTTGAATGCCATTGTAGGCCTAGAACTTTAAAACCATTATCTTCAAAGTTAATGGTTTCAGATAAATGATTTTCTTTTGCTATTTCTTTTAGTAACTGAACAATTCGAGTACCACTTTACTAAGTCGAAACCACCTGATTTAAATAATGAAGAAATTTCACGTTTTTAGGAAATAGGCTAGGGTGAAAGTACCAATCAATAGAAACCACTTGCCGCTTGTCCGGGTTTAATCCGATTTCAAATAAGTAAAAAAATTAAATTTAAAAGTAGGCTTGGCTTCGCCCCCTGAAATCGTGCTTCGATAGCTCGGGACGTCACAAGACAGAAACGCGTAGCGCAAAGCTGCATTACCCATAAGTAAACGCATGTACTTAGTGTGCGGTTAGTTCTATGTGCTCTGTTATTTAAGTCGCGAAGTTTGTCACCAGTTTTATACCACTCTGTAACGTAAATTTCAAATAATAATCAAGATTAATAATGTCACCAGCTGTTTAAATGACAATAATTTGTGAGCTGACGTCACGCCGATCATGGCGTCCATCCGATCACGTAAGATCGTAAACTGTAAATTTACTGCTATGAATATCGTGATTTTGTATCTCATCGTATTTTAGACAACGGTGATATAGCCGATGAAACTAGTCCAGTCATACCAGCCCAAATTGATGTAAAATCTATAAAGCAGACTTATACAATTTTTATTTCAAAATAATGTTTGAAATAAATAAAACAAGTTATAGCTACGTGTTGTTTTCATTCTTGTTAGAAATATACTCGTACGTACACACTTCCTTATACCTCAGTCTGATAAAAATGGCTTTACTAAGCATAACTCTATTATTTATTTCCACATCCCACGGATGGAAAGTATTGTAGCGCGAAAAAAAAATCAAAAATTTCTATTTGCTCAATCGCTTAAAGTGCTCGGGAATGTCCAAAAACAAAATTTGAGCAAAACATTTCTTGTCTGTGTGGCTGTCGGTCTGTGAGTGGAAGCGATAACTTCCGAAAGACATAATAATATATGAACTTGAAATTTGGCATACATATTAATCTCAACTACCCAAAGCGACCTATTGTTATTAGGGTAAGTAGGTTATAGGGAAGGAGGTGAAATGTGGGGGTGTAACTACCCTTTTTGCGAATTTTTGTTTGTTTTTCCTTTTAGTATGTGATTAATAGTATCAGTGTGAGTATTATTCGTCCCTACAAATTTTCGGTGCAGCAAACTGTTTAGAAGATATTAGCAAAAAGCATCGCAAAAAAACGGTTTTTCATGAATGTCTCCGAAAATACTTAATATATTCAAAAAGTGAAAATACTATCAGGTAGGATATAAATATTCTCACAACATTAAAAATTTGTGAAAAGAGTAACTGAATTTGTTATTATGGTTACCTCTTTTTGTAAGTTTACAGAAGCAGATGTTGCGCTTCCATTGGTATTTGTTACAGGCATCTAAAAGTTACATAGTCATAAGTATTTAGTCATGTTATCTTTACAAGGTGTTCATTAATTATATGATAATATTATAGTGTTAAAATTTCAAAAAAATGATCCCCTTTCATCACTAAAACCGTTGTCTGGATATAATATTCGACAACGCTAAAACTTTGATACCGCACCAAATATTTCTATGAATTCTATGAAATTATTATTAGTTAACTAATTAATAACTCAAATTAAATTACAGTAGTATATAATTCATAATTATTTAACAAAAATTAAATATTACGTATTATTTATTTTACAAGTAAGAACATTAATCATTAAAATCGAAATGGTTATAATATTTATTTTTCAAATAAAATGAAAGCAAATGTAGAGAACATTTTCTAAATCAATTTTTACTTTTGAGAAAAATTGTAAAGTACTATTTTTTAAAGCATAGGGTGCGCGTCCCTTACTAGTATCATGGTAGGTAGACGTGAAAAAGAAATTGATTAGGTATTTCAAAAAAATGCACGGAAAGCGTATTTCAAAGCTCATTTATATAATAAAAAATTATAATAAAGATCTAGTGCGGTATCAAAATTAGAGCAATAAATTTACACACCCTGCAGCTTAAAAGTTCACATTACCTTATTTCCGCGTTTTAAATTTCCAACGTTGGCATATTTCTTCCAGTTATGCCGTTGGGAAGTCGTTCTTCTAATAATTTTGCCTTCCCTTTTACCCATTTTAAAGAACACCTGGAAATTTAAACTCCGCACGACAACGTAGATGTACTTATTTACGAAATACACACATATGTTGTATGCACATGTGCCATGTGCCGCGCGTATTTAATACGAGCCGTGCTACCACGACAATGGGAGGAGCATCTGGCGAAGTTCATGTAGCAACCGGTTAGTGGCACCACGAGCCACGCGCATTTATTACAATTGCAGATCCTTCGCTGTGCCATTATTTAACAATAACTGAGTAAGAAAAACTCATTCTCTTTTTTTAGCTGCGTTTGAAAATGGTCAAATGCCATTTAGCTCGGGCCAAATTTTTATATCTATTTCCGTTTACTAGTAAAAAAATATGAAAGTTTACTAATTTTTTAACACTTTACATGGCTGTATTTTTGTCGTATTTATCAATAAAGAAAAACTGCCCGAGTAGAATTCAGTTTAGACCTTGCTTATTCTGGCTGTGTTTAGAAATCTAATCTGCGAACACTGTATCGCGAGTTATAATGGCACCGGGAAACCTCTACATGCGTTATAAATTTTAAGGGTCTGAGGACTCTTAAATATAAATATATAGGGCATTCCATTAAAAAAACTTTGATATGTTTTATGTACATATATGGGACACCCTGTACATTTTGAAAATAATTTTGTAATGTGCACCTAATAGAAATGCTTCCATCCCACTTGATAAAACTTTTAATAACTGAATAGTTTAGGCATAATATTCCCTGTAGTTTATCGTGAATAATCCCGTATGTTTTATTAGGCAGCGTTGTTATCGAACTAACCCAGAAGGCAAGTGTTACTTCAAGGGTTTCAAAGGCTGTAAGCACTAGTTCCAGGGCAACAGTAAAGTCAAGACAATCCATCAAGAGTTCCAGACACTCCATGAGGAGTTCCAAACACTCCTTAAGGAGTTCGAGACACTCGTCCATGAGAAGTTCCAAAAAAAGCAGCAGCTCCACTACTTCAAGTACGGCTTCGTCAAAACAAAGCATCAAAGTTGACTATAGGAGTTTTCTGTTTCAAAAGAAACCAACAAACAGCAACAACTTTTTATCACAGTTTTGTACAAAATTGTACAATTCATTTGAGAGACTACAAATTATGTCCATGGTAAGGTTTTCATACTAATCTTTTTTTTCTTTGATTAGTATTATCTTTATTTATAACTGTTTTAAGAGTACTTATGTAAGCAAGTAAATTCAGAACATGCTTGATTTGAAAACAAGTTTTTCACTATGCATTAAAAATTTGTACCTTTGTGGAAATGTATACATAATCTGTAAACCTTATTGTTTATACCCTAAGGTGTCAAGGTGTTCTACTTTTATTTTTAATGATGAAACACAACTTTGCCCACTTTTTCTTGTCTCTTGCCATTGTTCATGCGGTTCATACCTCTTTCCAGAATGTGTTCTGCTTTTAAGGATGTCTGCTATTTCATTATGCCAAAATCTCAACTTCTTGGTCTTCATCTTCTAAGTTTTTTGGATACCTACTTTGGTTTGCCTTCACTGGTCTTTCATTATTCATTCTTGTTTGTTGTCTCTCGATTTTCTTTGTCACAGACTTTATCTACCTCCAACTCAGCTCTCACATAGTTGTTGTTAATCCTATCCAACCTTGTGATGCCCATTATCCTTCTCATTCGGTTGTAGTTATTTCCGTTTTATTAATAAATGGCTGATTTATTATGTGGTACACTTTATTGCAGACTCCATCCCTCCATCCTATTCTATTGCGGATTTCGACTTCAAAGTATTTCAGTGACTTCACTTGTTCTAATTGCATACCGTCTATGTGTATGTTTGCTTGACTTTCTTCCCCTCTTGCCATAACTTTTGTTTTATCTAAGTTTATTTTAATATTTCTTAGGTGAAAATAATAAAGGTAATGATCATGATGCTGATATTAGTCACATGCATAATGAAGATGGGCATTCAGGGTCGCTTGTAAATATCATGATCTTAACAATAAAATTGATCAGGATTTTTAATGAGAAAATTTAAAAGTAGCTGTTAAAAACGTCAAAGAAGGTTCAAATTTGTTTAGTCACCTTAAATCAAAAATACCATTACAATATCTGTGAGGTGTAGTTTAATGTTTGATATGTGCTGTAAAAATGATGTACCACAAAATGTGACATATGTTCTCTAGCTCTAGCTCTAGCATATGGTTGTTTGGGAGAATGTCAAATTTTAGACTAAGAACAAAAGCACAATAAAAGATTAATTCTTGAAATGTGCCATATCAATAAAACAGAAAAGACCATAAAAAGAAAATCTGATACAAGTCAATTAAGCAACATTTGCCATACTTACTGTATCCTGACTTTCTTCATTAAATTTTTATCTTTAAAATTGATAAGACAAGTTTTATGATTCAATATAATAAAAAAAATTTTTTACATTTTGTGTTGGCGCTGTGACTTGACATTACAATTTTGACAAAAAAATCTGGATTTATTTATGAAATAAGTCACTATGCAAACTAAATGGGGAAAATTTACTGATGACTGTTATGTAAAAGGCTGATTTATGCTTAAATTCACAATTTGTAAGTTAAATATGTTGTTTCATTTCAGTAACTTATAACTGCTGTGCATACAGAAGCTGTGAAAAAGACTAAAATAAATAGTCCAAAAAGCTTGGCAAAAATTAAAGCATACTCTTTATTAGAAAGAAACCACAACGTCGATTTTATTGAAATATTTATTTATCATATATAAACCAGTTACTACTAAAAAAAATAGTTAGTTCTAAAGTAGTGCTTATACCATTTACTGTTTTGCAGTGTACCTGAAACATGTACATTAAAGTATAGCCATTCTCTATAATAGCCAAAATTATATTATTATTAATATGTTATTATAACCAGGATAATCATAAATGACGTGATTAATATAGCAAATGGAAAAACTATTTTTTTCTAAAATTATATCATACTAGGTACCATTTGCAAAATTTTCATGATCACATTATAAAGGTCAACTGATTCTGTGTCACACTGATTTTTAACTTTCTGGCATACTTATGTAGGGCTGCTGATAAATAATGTGAACAAATTAAATGATCGATATTTTATTTACAAGGCATATTGCATTTTCCAGTTAATTTATCCAAATGCATGACAAAAAACTAAATATTCGATAAAAATAATAGACGCTCGATAAATCTAATGAATGCTCAATATAAAATTTTCGCGCATGTTAAAACAATAAATACTCGATAAATATCATAGACGCTCGATAAATGTAATGAATGCTCGGTATAAAATTTTCACGCATATTAAAATAATAAATACGGTATAAATTTTACATGTTAAAATCATAAATATTAGATAAATATAATAGACACTCGATAAATGTAACGAATGAGCATTAACAAATTCAAGTTTCCTGAATTAATAAAAATATTTGTTAAAAAAATAATAGATGTTCCATTAATTTAAGGAATGCTAAGTACCAGATTGAGATTCCTCCTCAATTAGTAAATATTTGGTAAAATATAATAAATGCTCGGTAAATGTTAAATGAAAAAGTGATGGTGAAAGAATAGGTACTTGCCTTCAATAAAAATGGCCTCTCCATCAGCTTTTAAGCAGTAGCCACACAACACTTTTAAACATTACTGTAGGTACCTATATGATCATTGAAAAAAGTGTCACTTACCTATTGAACTAAAAGAGCTCATTTAGATTTGCGCCGAACAGAATAAGGATTAGCGTTGGGAAAAAGATGCGTTAGCGGCTGTTTACTAGAGATGCGATATAAGGCGTTTCAAATTATTATAATACTCAAATTTGATGTAACAGTGTACATGACTTATAGAGCATTTATGTATTTTTTTCTAATGCATTGCTGTAAAATGCTAAAATTTAATTCAATAGTGAACGTAAGTTATCGACCAATTAATATTTTTATAGTGCACATTTCAGTAATATACTCACCAGAACTTAGCGTGCAAATAAGATATTTTATAATGCGATTTCTTAAAAAATATAAGGCATTTCTATTATTTATCCTACATTTTTATTTATTTATTGAGCATTTAGTATTTTCTTAATCTGCAAACTGCATTAAATTACCGGGCGTTAATTACAACCCATAAATAATTTCATTTTGAAACTACTGTATTGCACACATTCGTTATCTAAAGTTATTCGAGTGGGTACTGCTTTGAAAGGGAATTTAAAGATGATCTCAATGTTATACTTTTCCCCACCCATTATTTTTTAATACACTAACTAGAGGGCGCTTTTTGTTGTTTTTCACAATTTTCTCGGAAAAATTAAATGGTACAGCGTTCTTTTTATATCAATATGTTGATATAAAGTATGAATGCTTATTATTCCAAAGTAAGTTTAAAACATTTTTATCGAATTCGTAATGGGTTTCCCTCGCACTTTGTATGGGCAAATTTTATTGTAACAATTCCAAATCCCATAACAAAACAGAAACGTTCACTATTGGAACACTAACAATAGAACAGCAACAAAAAATGTATGCCAGTGAAAAATAAGTTCTACAAAATGTGCTTACAAAAGTTTGAAATGCACCATCCATCATTTGCAATACAACGATTCAGCCTACATGCGGTGCTTGACACTGCTGCTGCAATTTCAGCACTTGGAATGCTGGCTATGGTGTTTCAAATTCGTTCCACTATATTTTCAAAACTAGTAGGACATATGTTGCAAAAAGAATGTTTTATATTATTCCCCATAAATAAAAATCGAACACAGTAAGATTGGTAATCTAGCTGGCCATAGAAACAAGCTTTTATGTTTTGCTCATTTTGCCCTAAAGATTTTATGCTATTTTTCATATATTTTTCTGTCAAAAAGCGGATTTAACCACAGGATAGGGGTAATTTTGAATGTATATCAAAGATAGGAGGTGGCATGAGCAATTTTATTTATCAGAAAGGAGGCATGATACAGTATACTTTGGGAACCACTGTATTAGTGTAATTGTAGTTTATATCGTATAAATTTTCATTTAGTATTCTAATTAGAAAAATTGCAAAAATAACTTTCTTTGCTAATATTCTGTGCACAGTAATAAGTAATAACAACAATAACATTTTATTCATAGCTAATATTGAATTTCAAAGTGAAAATAGGTTATTTTTAATAACTAAACAATAAATGAAGATATCAAATATAATGGCTATGTGAAATATGTCATCTTGCGTCATATTAGAAATCATTTGATTTTCCAACAATTTCTCTTGGTCTCTTTAGTAATATTTTTTTTCTCAAAGTTCTATATGTACCTTCAGAGATGTCCTAGTTCACCATCCTTAGTGGGATACACTGAATATATTTACTAAAAAAATTTTTAGACGATACCACATTAATTTTATGCCTTTCATAGGTTGCTTTGATTATAATCGGACTCGGAATAATAAACTCAATTAGGTTGCAAAATAAAACAAAAGAATTAAGCTCGTTAACAACTTTCATACACATTTTAATTCACACTTAGGTGTACTTTCCAGCTTAAACACACCCACACACTGAAGGACTCAATTGTGCTGGTTCTTTGTACCAGTCTGGATCACGGGCTACTCCACGTCTACGATAGAATGAGTTCTTTATAACCTGTTGTCTTCCATTGCCAAGATTTATTCTTGTCTTGGCATTGTTCCACATATTCCACCCATATCGAAAACTTGTTGTTTCGGGATAGTAATATTTCGTTTCTGGTATCAGCTTCACTCTATGCTTCAGGTAGTTTAGACGGCCTCCATTCTGTTCAGCTCCTGTTCAAATATAATGCTTATTGCAACTAAATTATTACTAGTTAGAGCTAGAAATCAAATATATAAAATAATATTTGCCAAAATGTTATGATAATAATATGGTAAGGTTAATTACTAACGTTAACCATATAAGGCAAATGTGATGGCATTTTGAGAGCTTATTAATAAAAAAATTGAGACGAAATTGGTGTCATCAAATAAAATATGAACATAATAAAGTAATCACAAGTAATACAATTTTTTTTGTGAGATGATGAAGAATGTTGAAACTCAATTTTTATTTATTGTTCACATTAAATCACCAATCATCATAATAATAAAATTATTAATTAAGTTAGGTAATTAAAGCAATCTAAGCATTACAGTATAACTTGATAAGAATATTACAAAATTCTAATAGCATACTTGCATTTTTCGATGAAAGGACATGAAAAAATGACATTTTTTCTTAATTTCTCATTTCTTATATTTCATACCCACAAAATAATAAAATTTTAATGAATTACCGAAAGTATGTCTTTCTGTGCCTGAAATAACCATAATTTTTTCAGATTAAAAAAACAATAAATTACCGAGATATGATTTTTGATAATGTGAAAAATCTATAGTCACAATTTAAAAACATGTTCAAAAATGTAAAAAAAACAAAAATTACTCCTGCAACAATGAATAATTAAAACTGAATACCTACATCAATTAATTGTACGGCCAAAATGACTAAAGAAACTGTCTCATTGTCTCATCCAAAACTTTTGCTGTRGATACTTAATTGGAATATAATATAAAGGGACGTTTTTAATGAACATATTTTACATTCCGATTTTTTCTTTCMAAAACATTAAATTTTTKGCATTTATACATTGTATGTACAACTTAACAATTCTAGATCAKTCCAGTTAAACGTTTATAGCAATTCTTTCAAAAAATAAAGGTTCGGATTAAATATAGTTTCTGCAGTAATTTTTTTCATAAAATGAATGATGTAATTGGTTTTTAATAAGCGTATTAATTTATTAAGAATTATTAAGAAAAATTCATTATTGCTAGTCATTTTTTGTTTCTTTGGCATTTTTGAACATGTTTTAAATGGTGACTGCTTTTTTCTTATTTTATTAAAAACCATATGTCTAAAAAAATGAGCACTGGTAGAACTGTTTACAATAATCTTTTCTAGTAGAATTTGTCTTAAAAAATAGTTTTGGACTGGAAAACATGCATACCTCAGAAATTTGTTGATTCCTTAACACAGAAAAGCTGTGGTTATTTTAAGCATAGAAAGGCATACTTTCACCAAATTTTATTAAAATTGGTTTATTTTTGTGGAAATGAAATATAAATAACGAAAAACAAAAAATTCAATTTTTTGCATTTTTCTGACAAATTTTAAGGTTATATTATAAAATGACTGGCTAAGAGTTGTTGATTTTTTCATTAATTACAACTTTTGTATTGCATACTTTTTGTTTTGATGTCAATTTTCGCCGAAAACCGCAAGAATGAGATTTTTTGTGCCCTTTCAACTCCCAAATTAATAGCACATGCTGTTTTGTTTTTTCATTTATTATATGCCTTTACCATTTCCATCTATATAACACATAATCGTTATTTTCCTTTAAAATCAATTATTGTTTTGATTTATCCATTTGCATAACATAGGAGCTTATAACTTAAAATATGAAGAATAAAAATTATTTGGTTGACCTCTAATTTGGTAATATTATCATTTTCACACTGTTAAACGTCCTACCTAGCTAAAGTAGGTGTTTAAATTAGCCAAGGCAAGAATAACACATTTGTTGGTTTACCCATATATAGAAGTTTCTTTATATCAGGATCAATAGGACGCATGACATTTAATATAGCGTCTTCATCAAAAGCTGGAGGCAGGGCATCTTCTGTCTTTATACGAGGAAACTTCTTTGCGTTCCTATATGTATTTTGTCTGGTTTCTCTGACTTCATCTTTCAGTTCTTGGGGAACCTCTCTAGCACTTGGTTTCTCCGCACATTCTTCTAAGCGTCGTTCGTTTTTCCTAAACCAGGTCAAACGTAATCTGTTTTCTTTTTCTATTGATTCAATCCAATTTCTTTGCTTTCGCATATCCATGTTACCCCTTGTTATTTTGACACAGAATTTAGATAAAGGACAGGGAGGTTTATCTCTACATATTTTTGATATGTACTTAACTAACCTACTAATTTTGATAGGCAGAGACAATTATATTTTATTGAGTGACATGTAATTTTAAATTACATATAACTACTTGATTAAGTTAATGAAACAGTATTTTTGTAGGACTTTTATGGCAGACTTAGACATATACAATACCCAGACAAAACCCAGAGCACATTCAAGGGTTTTATGGAAGATAGCCTAGCAAAATACAAAAGTTACAATGTGCAAGGCGAACTTGTGTGGCTTGACTTTATAAATGGTTTGTATTAGATTTATTAAAGTAAACAAATCAATATAATGATGTGAGTAAAAAATCTTCACAAGATCTTGATTACTTCATTTTTTCCTTAAATTACAAGAATAATACAATTGAAAGTTTTTGAAATATTTTTTTAACTCTAAATGACAATATCACAAGCTGCAGTTGTACTATATTGTCAGTATGTTAAATTTTGTTTCAGTATCTTTTGAATTTTATTGTTTTTCTAGCTTACATTAGTGGTCGTGCTAGTTTTTTCTCATGATGCCATTGTACAAGGTAGGCCCTTTTTGTAGCCAAGTCTCTACTAGTGCTTCCTGCTAGTGTGATACTCTGTTTTGCTAGGGATGTGTTTGATATGTAGAGGATGTTGAACGTTTTGCTATATACAAAGTTATGTTGCCAATTAAACAAAACATATACTCTTAATGTTTCTTTTTTGTACACAATCTTTGGTTAAATAGTTAATTACTTTTTAACCATGGTGATATAGTAGTAGTTCTACAATGTTCTTCCATATATTTTTATTAAATTTTTATGTAGGTAGGTTATTCTTTGCTCTTTTTCAATTTTCTAGAATTTCATTGTTTGCCACAACTTTTTATTACATGCTGTTTCACTTTTTAGATAGATCCTGCATATAAGTTACAGTCTTATTGTAATTGCAATTGTTATATGATGTAAAAGGGTGTGCTGCAAACATTTCGATTTTGTTTTATTCACCAGTTTTCCATACTGATACAACTGGAATGGTTTAAACGTTGCAGAAATTATATTGTCGTCACATATATGGTAATTAAAATACTGGTTTTATAAAATTCTTACGCTGTTATTTTTTAACTCAATGTTTTGGTTTTTTATTTATTTATCTCACTCTGTAAACTTCTTTTATAAATGCTTCCTTTTAGAGTAGAGTTGCCATAAGTGGAGCTTCGGTCACCAGGACATAGTTGCCAAATTTTCAAAATAATCGGTAAAAAGACATAATTAGAAAACTGGGAAATATATATATAGGATAGTGTTAACTACATACTACTACCAGTAACTAAGTGATTCCACCAATTCATAAAAATAACCATTAACCATTTTATTTTGCTCTAAAATGTTACAGTTACTTTAGAGTGAAGTTTATCCACGGCAAAAGGTTATCTGCAACATTGATGTCATTGATATGTTTTCGTTTCTTGAAACCTATTATTTCATCGTTTTTTATTTTTCCTGTCAGCATGGTTAATGTTTGCTTGCAAATGGGAGACAGTATTTTTAAATTTATTTCTGTTTATATTCCTCCTAAAAGGAGAAACAAATATAAAAAAAATATGTTTGAAACTGAGAGTGGTTAGAATTCAAAATATATTGAATATTGAAACCAGTTTAATCCTTTTCAGATTAAAATTACTGGCACCTTAAGGAAATCATAGTATTTCTTAGTCCCTCGCTTATAGTCTTGTAGTTTTCAAAATGCAAAATTTATAATATTTCTAGACATACTGCTGCTCATACAGGACATATTCCAGTTCTTGATATCCTACAGAACAATCTATCTTGAAAGCATGTTGAAGCTCAGACTAGAAGAGGATGAACGTACACACACATTAAGAATGGCAGATATAGAAAAGCACAGAAATGCAAATCTGTGTCTGCTAGAAAATGTTCACAGCAAAATGAAGCCATTACATGGGCATCCAAACAACAGGGCATTAATGAAAGACCTGGAGGTTAAGTTTTCAGATACAAAAAAGCAAATTATTGAGAATGACAGTCTATTGACCTTGATTGAATATGAGGTAAGTAGAAAAATTATATTACACAATAAATTATAAGGTTGTTTCTGTGCAGAAATGGCTATGGAAAGAAAGAGATATTTTTTTGAATACAATTGCAAATGCAATGGATACAATAAAGCAAATCAAAGATAATATCATGAATACGTTAATAAATGTATCTTTGATCGATCAGTTTGAGAAAAAGCTGGATTATTTAGAAGTAACACTACTGTCACAAGATAAAGTAAAATTAGAATGTGATTTAAAAGGTTAGTATGAACTTTCAATAGAGTAGTAAATGCATAGTGATAAGCAATATTTTTAATGCATAAGTAGGTATATGGAGCAACTACATCACAATAAATATTGGTTTATATATGTAGTACACAAATGTCAGACCATCTTGCATGATATATTATGGAGTAAATAAACTACAATAGCTTAAATTTTAACCAACAATAACGGACATATGCATACAAGGCACCAAAATTAGCCAGCTTGACATAAGTTATTAATGGACCAATACCTCCAATAAGAAGTCCTACTTGTCTTCAAAAGAACAAAAAAAAAACACTGAATATCTATCTACCTGTTATAAAATTCATTTTACCAATAAATTTTACTCTATTATTTGTTCAACTTCTTCTGCAGGTTTTACAGGATCAAGAACATAGGACAGTCAAAAGCTAATCATTCTTATACATGCACCAATCCACTAACCATGTCAGTTTAATATTTTTAAATACTAAAAGGTGACAGATGAGTTAAAAAATAAGAATGTTCAGAATATACCTATTTTATACAAATGTTGCTTTTTATTTTTTTTAAAATATTTCCCAATAACTCTTTTTTATTTTGGGGTTGTAATGGTTTTCTTCTAATAAACTTTTAAGAATGAAATACGTCGATTGAGTTTGTAATGTAGCATTAACTTGCACAAAATCAAGCAACGTTACTTGTGCTGTAGATTGGGCATATTTTGAAGATAAATCAAAAGTGCATAGTTTTAGAAGTATTCAATTGTCTACAAAATGTAACCATGCATTGATGTTAGAAAAGAAAATTTTTGTGCTTAGCACAAAGGTATAAGGTAAAAAAATTTGTAACCTAAAGAAAAGGAGGAAACTTAATCAGCCCCCCTGAATCATATTTTTTTATTATCTGATCATTTTTATTTTGTTTTTATAATGTGAAATGTATGTTTGTGTTACTTGATAGGATTGTTATGAAAGGAACCACCAAACTTGGGTTTTTCTGCAAAAATAAATTCAATTTTGTGGTTTTTACTATCTATATAGTTCCCTAGTATAGAGAGCAATCGAGTAATAAAATTATTTTCACGTATATGGTTCACAAAAACATAAACTTTATACTTAAAAATTGTCATGTTGCTACACTGCAACCATCGAAGAATTACACACTTAACCTTAGGGGAATATATAATTTATTATGTCACAGAATACCCCGATATTATGAGTTCTAATTCAAAGTAGACACACCGCATTAAAAATATACAAACTATTTTGGTATTGCCAGTATATTTTTGGAGCATGTCTTGTTGGATGTTGTGCTCACAAAGCTTTGGTGTTGTGGTTTCTTAGCAATTATAGAGATTCAGAAAGTCAGTAAATCATGTAAAAGAACTCAGTACAAATGTTGTATCGAAGATGCTGCCATTGGATGGTCAGATCAAAAGGAAGAAAACTCCACATAATATATTAATGTTTTTCATATCTTAAATAAGTTTGATTCATCAAGATATATGTGGAAATGACAATATATTTTGTCACTTTATTCTACAATATCAACTGTAAATCAAACATTCACCTTAAACATATTCAACCGAAATAGTGAATTTTGTCAACAATGCGGGATGGGACAGACCATTAGTCGGCAATGAAGTGCAAATTTGTATTTCTACCTGCTGGTCCTTACATCCTAAACCAGTTTAGCAACATCTGTTTTGAAGAGGAAGACAAAACGAGATCCTTAGTTTGCACTTTACTACCGACTAATCACCGTCTGTCCCATCCTGCATTGTTAGCAAGATTAACAACCTAAAGCCAAAATTCACTATTTGGGTTGGAGAAGTATAAATAGAGCAAATGTTGGCTATAATTGTAAACTTTAAGTATAACCCAACAAATACAATATTAAAATTAAAAAAACCAGTTGCTGATGGAGGGTCCATGCTTTAGGGGCTTATTAATGTTTTTTCAATGTGTGCACAGGTAAGATACTTTTAGATATGCAAATACAGGTTTCTGTAAATGATTCACGCTAAGCGGGCGGCGTTTTTTTCTTAATTCTTTCTGCCGCCTTTTTGTAACTGCTACTAAGCTACAATATGCACGGCGATAGTACCTGAAGGTTGCAGATCATTGTCACACCACAGCTCCGAAATGTGAGCTTTCTGTAACCTTAAAGTTAATTATCCCACAAAACACTACCGAATATGTTGAAAATACATACTACCAGATGTTTTCTCATATTAAAATATATCAAGTAATGCAAAAATCGGCAGATAAGCATACCTCACTTTCTTGAGAGGCAGCAAATTGATTTAATCGATAATTTCCATAAGCGACCTGGATGCATGAATCATTTATAGAAACCCTGTATTATAATCTACAATGCACGGACATAACATCCTATTTTTTATGAAAACATAACTTTTCAGATATGAGCAAAAGGCTTGGACATTTAAAAGACTTCATCTTGGTAACTCCTGGCTATCGTGTAAACTTAGGAAGTATTAAATCAGTAATTAGTTTCACTCAAGCTCCTGAGGATGTCCTAGCAGAAAAAGAAAACATAAATTACATTCATAGCCAACAGCTAATTGAAACACTTTCTAAAGTTAGTATTGTAACAGTGGTTGTTCTAGAAGTGCAAATTGGTTTTACTTGCAGATATTTATAACAGAATGTGAAAAGAAAATCCAGGAACTAAATGAAATTCGTGATATACATCGAGGCATTTCCGGTAAATGGGATGCAATGTGGAAAGAAGATTTTGAGAAGCTTACTCAAATCTTTACTGTAAAATATGAATAGTTTAAATACAGATGAGTAACTTCTTGTTCCTTTTTTTGTCACTAAATTGGTAATGGGGAATAATATTGAGTTGTGAATTTTAAGATATGTTTTTGATTACAGCTTTCTTTATAACTGGGAACAACCAGTTATTATGGTTGACCAGTTAGGTAATAGATATCCTTCGAACTGTTAGAAATACTAATCTAGAGTAATTAATCGGGCAGTAGTGTATTTTTTATGTGTAAATAAGTCTCAATAAATTTTTAAGATGCTCTTTTTCTTGAGACACATGTTCTCAACAAAAGCAGATATGAATACAAATATTTTTAAAACCTATTCGAACAAATTATTCTTTTACTGGAATTTACGCCACTTGAGTGGCGTCTTTTGTAAAACCATAAATTATTGGTGCAAAGAAACCAAAGTTCCATATTCATTGCAATCTCCTGCATTAAAAAGACAATAAAGAACATTCTGGGCAGAAAAATTTAGAAAATACTGCTTTTTTAATTCTCAGACATCAAAATGCAATACCACATAGATGAAATTGCAAACTCGAGTGAAAATAGAATCTGTTTTCAATAAAAAAAAATACCTCTTATATTTTAAAGTTTATTCTTTTATTCCTACTACTATATCTTGTATCAACTCCATGAGCAAAGCTGGGTACCCCAGTTAGTTTTTATATAATTTTATGTTATAAAATGGAATATTTTACATTTATATACATAATATGTTATATATGAAAAAAATCATGCTTGGGAACAGCAAGATAATGCATTTTTAGTAACCTGTCACTTTTTTAAATAAAACTATGGCAAATTCACAATGCTATGCTGCTGATGGCATGTACGTCATAATAATTAACACTCAATTAAAATCACTTTATCTTTTATTAAAAATGAGCTGTGTGTCTTTAGTACAATTATACTAAATTACATGTGGCATTCAATACAAACATACAGTATAAAATTAGTAATTGTAAATCATTTAAAACATATACTGGAACTAGTTAAGTACTTAATAACAACCTAAATAGATAAGTACACAATATTCATTGTACAATAAAGGCACTTACCTAGTTCCATTCATTAATGGTATGTACAAGGCTAACTTTGGTTCTGATTCAATAAACAACACACATCTTTCTGGAAAATACAAAAAATTGTATCACAAAGTCATGGGACGGCAAATTCATAAGACACTCTTTTCCATTAGAAGTCTCTTTCAGTCACAAAATAACTCAAATCAGCCTTTCTTCAGGAGGAGGCTTGAGCACATGATCGAGTTCCACACGTGGATTGCAAAATTCTTGAGCACTGGGGCTGTACGTGCCTCGAGTTGCACGTTTGCTCCTGCCAATGTTGAACAACACGGCAAGACCGATAATGACGGCTAAAACAACCACAACTACCACCGGGATTATGATGTAGAGTATATTCAGACCGTCATCTGGCTCACTGGATCCCACCTACAAACAATTACATTTTTGTTATAATATCTCTTTAAAAGTTTTTTATTTCAATATTTCAAAGGTATTACAATCATAAAAATAAATGTTACTGTCAGTAAAGTGACACTAAATAATTTCAAATTTTATCCAAAAAATCTAAAGTGCTTTTATATAAAACAATTATTCACATTTTCAATGGTTCATTTATATTTATACACTACACTTAGTTTCAAAGAATTCCTATAAACAACTCAGAAGTTACATCAGATTTGTTTCTGCATTTTGAGCACTTGTGTCAACTTCTCAGCTCTTGATGACTATCTTTTTAAATGTGTGGAAAACTACAATTGACCAAAGTTTGTGAATGAAGCGAATAATAAAAAATTGAAAGTTATGTTACATGATCTTTTTACATTTTGGTATTTTCAAAAACGTTTTAAACAGGTTTAAATATGTCAGTAAAGAACAAAGGCTATATCCCACAAATGACAAAAATCAATTAGCAAATTGTAAATACCAGGTGAAGCATTTATCATGAGAGGACCACATAACTTGAAAACCATTTATTTTGCAGAAAAAAGTTTTGCATAAAATTTGTATTATATGCAGGAAATTATACTATAAATGTCTTCCAGTGTTTAAATAGTTTTTCTTCAATACAAATGTAAATTGTTTAATAAATGTGTAACTGTCTACAATAAAAAATATTTATTGATCAACTGAAACAAAAAAAAAAGTAGGCTACAGTTTAAAGCAACATCCATTAATTTAATAAAGGTTCAAACTGTTGTCTGTTTAGTCAGTGCACTTATCTATACAATACATAAAAGAGATGTGTGCGTGCTGTAGCATTTCAGGACCAGAGCTGGGAAGTAGTTAACTACTAAAGTAATTAAGCTATTAATTCAATTATGTTTCACGAGAAAGTAGTTGTAGTTAAACTACTTCCATAAAAAGGTAATTGTAATTAGTAGTTGCAATTCTCCTGAGTGATTTAATTACTAGTAGTTTAACTACTTGTGCAAAAAGTAATTTAATTACACTTTTAATATATTGACTACCGGTATATCCAAGTTGAAACAAGACTGGGCTTGTTATTGGTTTAGCTTGCTTTGTGAAACATGCTGTTGCATACAGTGCTGTCGGCCACAGTGGTAAGTTATGATATGCAGATACAGCAAGCTTTCTTCGTAACTCATATAAATTACATAGATCATAGCTGCGATTGGTTTTGCCACGGTTCAAGATCAAGAGTAGGAACAAGATCCATTCTCTTGCAGCGATGAATATTCTGATTATGTACCTGCTGCTGAGCAAAAACGGAAGAAAACTGCCAATAGCACCATTTGAGACTTTTATCATAGCAACCACTCTATTTATAAATGGGTTAACGGTCCGTCAGCTGATGAATCGTTGATGAGAACTTTGTGAAACTGGCAGATAAGAGTTTTTTCTTTGTTTTAAGTATTTCACTTGGTGGTGTTTTAGAGGTAAGCTATTGTTTTCAATGTAAGTTAAAATTAGAAACAATGTTTTATTTATATTTGTGTTGTTACATTAAATAGGATATTTACTAAATGTTAAGGAGTTTTTGCTCACAGACTAGAGTTTTTGTAAATTTAATTTTAATAAACATTACAACTTGATTGTGTTTTAGGAATGTTTTTGTTTTCAATGTAAGTTATATGTAGAAAAAATTGTATTTATATTTGTGTTGTTGCGTTACATAGGACAAAAGATTTATTTTTGTTATATTTTACTTAGTAATTACAGCTATTTTCAGAAATCGTTTTTTTTTTTAACTCAGGCTTCTCTGAAGTAGGTAGTTATAAAAGTAGTTAGTAATTTCAACTACTTAAGAAAAGTTAGTAGTTTAAACTACTTTATCTCTAAAGTAGTTTGAGTACGTAGTAGTTTAATTACTATTTTCAAAAAGTAAATATTACTTGTAATTAACTACTTTTATTATGCAAATTGCCCAGCTTTGTTCAGGACTAATATATCTGCATACATTATATATTCTTTCTTTAATATTATTACCTTGTTGGTGGTGCCTGATAAACCCTCTAATGTAGCCTCATAAAAAAAACACACATTATATCTGGAGACCTAGAACGACAATTTATAGTTTAAACTCTTCCTATCCATTTCTTTTTATAGTCTCTTAATATTTGCCTTGCATCTTGTGAATAATGAGCTAGACATCAGGATGCATGGAAGATTAATGCCTGTGGTGTCAGAATTGGGAATATTTATTCAGTTTCTGTGTAGAATGGCAATAAACTATTATTATTAAGTTAAAATCACATAGATTGTAAACTAAAGTCTTCCGGTAGTAGTTTGTGATCCAAATTTTTTTTTATGAATGGGAAATTCGCCTTAATTGAGTAGGGACTAAATCCCGCCGCCTGACACAGGTGTCGTGCCTGTGGGCATAGCGACGTGTCGGTGGTCTGTGAACCCTGCAGCCTCAGCGGTCCATTAGGAGGAGTAGAGCGGTGTCTGAGCTCCATATGTTCGAGAAGTGCGATTGTCCGGGCGCTGCCACCCCCTCTCTCTTCGGGGACTTGTGGGGAGGAGTGGCTGTAATGGGGAGAGATACCCCACGGTTCGAGCTCTACGTCTAGCGTGATAAGGATGCCGGAGGCGCTGCATTCGGCACTCGGCGGGATAGGTTCATATCACCATTCAACGTACTTATCATTAATAAACTTTAATAAAAAGACTAACTATTTTTTCACTTATAATTATAGTAAGAATTTTTACTGACCAGTAATGCATATTATGCCAATAATTATTAGCATGGTCATTCTTAGTGAAATCGCTTTGGTCAGAAAATAACACTATGAGAAAGATATCTTGATCAGTTTGATATACCACAACCACAAAAAGTTGCATGAGAAGAAATATGAGGATTATTTTGAATGGTCGCTAATTTGCAATTTCATAATTCTCACTTGTTATCGTTTTCCTATGTCGTCTATTTTCTCTTGTACAATATTTGGAAGTGGTTTCACAACATGACAAAATATTACATGCGATGGAACATTCTTTTGAGGAAATTTATTTGCATATAAATTAGTAGCAAGATTTTTCATTCACGCCTGCTTCTCCATAAATGAAAAGCTATTCATTATTTTTGGTCAGTGTAAACTTTTCCATACTTATTAAAAGTATGTGGTGAACCAGTGGTTCCCAAACTGTGCACCGCGGCTCCCTGGGGAGCCGTGGCGGTTGTCCAGGGGCGCCGCGAAATGTTGCAAATATTCATAATTTTACTCCTGTTTTTAATTCAACTAAGACAAGTCTCTAGGGAGTAGATATTATATTACTCTAGAACTAAAATAAATAAGCTTCTTTTTTACCAGCCTGCCAGCCTAAACTAGATGACTTTCTACAAAAGTTACTCTGAACCCCGCCTTTTTTTACTATTATCATTTACAATGTTTGTTGTAACTACTACTACTGTATACCATATATACTGGGAATAAAGACCTATTATTATTATTATATAGTCTAGTTTTAGTTGGTTGTTTTGTAGTTTCACGAACAGAGTTGCACGATTCAGCTATCTTTTAATCTTATTCTTATTGCCAATTAGGCTTTTTAATATTACGTCATCCAATATGGCGTCCAGGGGGCAGAAAGCGCACGCATGGGACACGCTTGCGAAACGCTGGAAACGGAAGCGTGGCTGATAGAGTTGGGTAGTTCATGACCAAATCGTTCAAATTGAATGACTCATGCCTTGATTCGTTTGATTCGGCTCACAGCTTATGAATCACCTTCGTTCGTGCGTCGGTCATGGTTGACGATTGGCTGGCTGGTTACTATTACGGGACATATATTACACCTGTTAGCTGTCTTTAAGCAGGACTAACAACTCAGTAACTCGTTCTCAGTAATGATTCTTGAACGACTTGAACGATCCGAATCTACGCGATTGATTGAACGATTTGAATTGAATCGAATGTCCCAGCTCTAGTGACTGAAGTTGGCGATAAGTAATGGGGTTTCTATGACAGCGCGCTAGAAGCTGCATCGTTTTGACATGTGCCCCTTGGCAGTTGCTCCGAAAGTCACGTGTTTTAAAAAGCGTAATATGTAAATTAACCTAAGTAGCAAGTAGACAATTTAGGTTATTTCTAAAACATGAAAGTCCTCATAAGCGACAATGGGAAAAATACAAATGATTAGAACACATTAACATGCTGGATCTGACGATTCTCTTGGAGTGTTCTAGAATTGGAGTTTCTGAGTAGAGTGACTCAGGCTACCAACCAATCCACACCTTTTTTAACTTCAAACTCAGATATGACTTGGCGCTTTTGTTTTTTTCAACATAAATTTTCTTCCTTAGTAGAAAAATATTTCCAGTTATCATTAGTTATGTTTATGCAATAGCTTTCTGTTGTTTTTAATGAAAATATTTTATATTATTATTATATATATATATTAGTGAGGCGTAGAAAACCCTTAAATTATTCAAGGGCGCCACGGCTCAAAAAAGTTTGGGAATCTGTGGTAAACAGTGACAACAGTTCATTTGTAAAGCATGGTGTACTTGTTCGCTTCTGTTGTTTAGATTCATTAAATAATAATGTTTTTACATAACCTAAGTTGGAAATAACCGTGATGAGCATAATTTCGCAACACTGCTTAGGGGCTGACGTTCCATTTCTTCCTTCTGACAGAAAATCAGATGATCATACAAAAGGTTTACATTTCACGCTTGTATGACAAGACTAAAGCTGCAGTATTATCACATCTTCATCAAATGCCAGCTTTGCAACTCGAAGCGAATTTAAAGATCACTTACAGCAAACTGCACATCGTCTTCAATCTTTTCCCAACAAACTCGGATAAACCAGGCTTACATGTCTGCAGTGGTCGGAGCAGGATAGCAGATGAACAACGAGAGAGAAGTAACTGGTTTTTGAATAAGCTATGGTTTATTCAAAGAGCAGCTTCTTTACTCTTGGAGATGTCCATGGTACTTATTGTATAAGACCGTAATTTCACTTACCTCAGGTCTATATTCGCCTGCATTCGTTTGTGGTCCTCCTCCGACCACTACAGTCGCCGTTCGCTGATGCCAGTCTGTTAAAAAAAACTGGGGACAATGGAAAGTCTCGTGTATGCAAACTGCTTCCAGATGCACACCTGGTATTTGAATAAGCTCTAGTACTTCATAACAATTTTCTCAAGGATAGTGACACTATTATCATTTAATAGGATCACTATAGCATTACTTGCTGTTAACACTATCTATTTGAATGCCATATAAGCATTAAGCGTAAACATCCTGTATGACAGTCTGCTTTCCTGTCAGAGAAAAAAATTATGTGTAAGCCCCTCAGCATTGTTGCCAAATTCTGCTCAGTATGGCTAACTATAGCGTAGGTTGTGGTTTTTATTAATAAATAACTATCAAATCCTGTCATTCTTTAAATAAAATTCTATTAAAAAAAGACCTAACACCTAAGATTATATTAGAGGCACTTAATCTAAATTGACAGTGCCATCTTTTTACAATTACTCAAAATGAAATAGTCTAAATTAACATAATAATTTCTCTATTCATCAGTAAAACCTACATTTTGTTATCATTTTTTAATTTCAAAGGAATTTTATATTTTTGTATCCACTGAAAATGTAATTTCTTTTACAAAATATCATTGCAAAAATGGCTAACCTGAGAATGCAAGTGTTATTAATGCAGTTACTTTATAATACATACATACAATGAACAGGGTGTACATTTAAGAACACTGACAAAATGTTATATAAAACTTTTTACAATGAAATAAATGTTTTCGTGTTATTTGGTCGTTTCAAGATAAATGCCTCACCCAGTATAACTCATAATATAAAAATATTATCACCATGTATTACAATATCTACTAGCATCCACTCTCATTGGATTTAAAGGGTTGAAAATGTTTAGAAAACAACGACAAATATAAAAGTACTTTGTAACAGAGGTTACTTACCCCACTTTCCGTGCAATTTTTGCCAATAAACCCTAACTGGCAATTGCAAATGTAATCTGGGATATCTGTACAAGTGGACTCGCATTCCCCGTTGACGCATGGATTCGGATTGCAGGGATCATCCATAGCACAGAAATGACCACACTTGTTGTCCTCACAGATGCATTTATAATTACCGGGCACATTTACGCAAGTGCCACGACCACATGGTGTTCTAATCGTCTTACACTCATCTATGTCATTTTCACACAGCAGACCAGTGTACCCTTAAAAATGCACCAACATAATTTTATTCAAAGGATAAAAGAAATTGTTATTAAAAGTCATTGGTCAGAACACGCTGGTTTACAGGTGGTTATGATGCACAGGCAAGCAATTCCAATGAGATAGCTTATCTCGACAATTTTTTCCTTACATTATGCTATTAAACAAACTGATAGGTGTGTTGACATAATCTAGATACTTGTTGCTTACGAGCTTATTCGATGATTACTTATATCTGAATAGATATGATTTAGAATATTTCGCTGCTGTTTACATTAATGGCTTTATGGTACATAAAACAAAATAATTAACATTCTCCCACTAAAATATGATCAGTAGTACACTGGGCTTCAAAAGTATTGACTGGTACCCCGGAGTGATGGGCGGGGCCTCACCGCTCGACACTTTTAGGATTAAGACCCAAGGGTCTAGTGGTGCGGTTCGTATTTTTAATTTTGC
This sequence comes from Rhyzopertha dominica, assembly GCA_025024175.1. Lineage (NCBI taxonomy): Eukaryota > Metazoa > Arthropoda > Insecta > Coleoptera > Bostrichidae > Rhyzopertha > Rhyzopertha dominica. Next base: position 54,054,059 of record QCXZ01000137.1, read on the forward strand.
TTACATACATCTTAGGCGACAAAGTTTAAATTTTTAACTGATGTCCAAGAATCCCAAATTTCTACTAGTGGTAATAGAATACATTATTTTCAAAAAACATTTGCTACTATATATGATCTAGCTATTTTTAAAAATTAAAAGGAATGCTCAATGTATTGCGAAAAAAGTAAAAAAGGTCATTTTGTGCAGAAAGCAGGATGTAACGGTTCCTCACGGCTTATCGTCAAGGAAGGGTCTAGCGGGGAGGTTCTCATTTCTAATTTTGCTTAACTACATGAAATGTCATAAAAGGATAACCGAAAGTTTAAACTTTCAGTTTGATTTTTCTAAATTTGGCTAATTAAAGTGGACACTTAATCAAGAAATTCATCGCAATAAAAGTTGAGTCAGTTTCTGCAAACTGGTCCTTACTGCAGTTTTTGAAAATAAATATTTACTACAATGCGGGTATGCATAATTAATTCTGTAAAATTATAGAAATTGTTAAATTTATTGTATTTTATAATTAATTATTATTGTCACGTGTTCGATTCAAAGAATAAAATCGATTTATTCTAATTGACAACTAATCGTTAACACTTACAATAATGGAAGCTTTTACAAAAAAGAAATACAAATATCCATGAGTAAATTATGATTCAAAGAACTGATTATCAATTAGTGAATTTCCGCCAATTAAGAAACAACTTAATTTGCAGAAAATAGTAGAATCTTAGCAATTGATAATAATATACTAGCGCCAACTGTTTTCTTTTTAAATACAATCTACATTTAAAACACCGAAATTCCCGGTTGTTACATACCAGTAAAAATTCTTCCCCAAAATAATGTTTTTTTATGAAAGTATTTTAGGTGTGTTTATTTAATCTGATATATGCTTTCACGAAATAGAAGTCAAAACTTTTGTAGAGCCTTATATATTTAAAATATTTTTTTACCTGCAGTTTCACACTTTTTAAAATGTTTTTTAGTATCTTGCTCAGTCGTAAATAACTTATTATAGTTTTCAAACTTATATCGAACGAGAATTACTGGTAAAATGATTAAATTTTTAAATATTCGCCCTTTATAGATAGTTCTCCGACGGACGGACGGTTAGGTAAATGGTAGGATATTAAATCCTCTTAGAAAGCACCTGGTATCTAAATTGCGATTCGGCCATTGACGAATTGAAAACATCAGTTTAACATATTACATCGACTTTTATTAAGATTACATACTACGCTTTTTACAATAAATTGCTCAAAATGTATACAAGTGACAATAATTAATTACAAAATCCAATAAATTTAACAATTTTTATAATTTTACAGAATAAATTCTGCATGCCCGCATGTAGTAAATATTAAATTTCAAAAATTATAGTAAGGACCAGTTTGCAGAATATGACAACTTTTATTGCGATGAATTTCGTGATCAAGCGTCAACGACCCATATGTTTGTTTAATTTGATATATGTTTCCACAAATTGGAAGTCAAAAAGTTCTGAACAACTGTTACGTCCTGCTTTCTGCACAAAATGACTTTTTTTTTGCTTATTTTCGTAATGCATTGGGCACTGCTTTTAATCTTAAAAACAGCTAAATCATATATTACTGGCATAGTAGCAAAAGTTTGTTGAACATATTTTATTCACTACTAGTAGAAGTTTGGGAAACATGGAGATCAGTTGAAAAATAAACTTCGGATCATCGCTTTGTCTCGTAGGTAAGCAAAATTAGAAATACGAACCGCACCACTAGACCCTTGGGTCTTAATCCTAAAGATGTCAAGCGGTGAGGGCCTGCCCATCACTACGGGGTGCCAGTCAATACTTTTGAAGCCCAGTGTACACAGGAAATCCATTTTAGTAGCAAGACATTATGTGTTTACATATCAATAAATTTATTATTATGCTGTTAACAAATTCTTTCCAATTAAAAGTGACAAAAAACGTAAGCATACTTAAAACTATATTCTTCCAATATTAACACAGCAGATCAAGTTTCTGCAATTATTGAATTTCAACAGCATGTGAAAACCCAACAGTCTCAAGAAACGACATTATCAGCAAACCAAATAATGTGCTCCAAAGAAACGTTTGGATTGCCAGTGCATCTTACAGAGAACTTCATTAATAAGGTGTTTCAAACACACACTACCTAATTTCCAGCTCCTAAATGACGCTCCACTGCAAAAGTGCAGCACACATCTGTGTTATTTATTAACTCACTTGAAGGTAGATCTCAAAATTCCAAATTGGAAGTCAAAATGTTTACATTTATAATGGAATGAAATGAAATAGAATTTAAAAAATGGATTCAAAATATTTTGAATATGTTAAAATTGACAATTTGAGTTTATGAATGAATGAAGCTTCTTGTTTTTGTATGTTAACGGAAAGCAATGGCAGCGTAATTTAATTTTTTTTTTAATGACAACCAAGCAACTTATTGTTTCGAGATTTATATTAGTATCCTTGAAATGAGCTGGTGTTTACTTTGTATAGGTTAAATAACAAAATCTGTTCTGCAGATATCAATACCGGTTTTTATTCATTTGGAGATAACTCTTTGTACCTGACGTTTTAAATGACCTCAGAGGAAATACTCAGAAGATTTAAATCAGGAGACCTAGCAAGGCATTCAATAGTTCCTGCACCAACCTGGGAAGATGTTATCTACTAGATACATGCGAACATTAATTCCAAAATGTGGCGGAGTGCTGTCTTGTTGAAACCGGACAACATGGTTTGGCATTCCTCGTCAATCTTCATCGGGAAATAAATACACAATGTCAAGCATAATATTATCATGCAGTAGGTTCAGCTTCTGCTGTTACATTTGCCTTTATGAAATTTAGACCTATAATGTGTTGCCCAATACCAGCCACACATTTAGTTTCCGAGGACACTGTGTTTGCGGTTTTCACTAGACCAGTAGAGGCATTTATGTCTGTTTATAAATCCCTTTAAGCAACATGTGGCTTCGTCAGAAAATAAAATGTTGTTTGCAATATTTTGATTATGTATGATCATGTCCATTATCATGGCACAAAACTGCATTCTTTTATCAGGATTATTTAGCTCATGAAAAAGGTGTACTTTTGTAGGGTTTGTATTTGTTTTTTTTTAATACATAAATATTTGAATAACTGATAACTTATATTATTATCCATAAAGCTAACTTTAAGTGATTTTATTTTGGATGTTCACACCTTGGGATATTTTTTAGATATCCAGTTTATTTAAAAAAAAATAGGAACTATACATCGTACACTAGGCAATAAAGATTTCAACTGAATGTTGTCGATCTCCATAGCCAAACATTAATATTTCTATTTGTTCAGTTTCACCGAGTTTCATCAAGTTTGCTTGCAAAGTTTTAACTTATTGGAAGGTACTTCAAACTGGCATGAAAAACAGGAGGAAAACAGAGGTAACCTTACACTTTTATAGAATTATCATCAAATGAATAAAGACCAGTACTGACCCCTGTAGAACATGATTTTTTACAAAAAATTTGTTATGAAACAAAAAGCTTATCCAGAAAGGACAAACAAAAAACTTTGTACCATATCTGCTATTTTAAAAATCGTAACATCAATTCAGAATCATCACAGAAAGAGACAACTTGATTGCAAGCAAGATAATCACGAAATCTTTGAAAATCTTACCTGTTCCAGTACAATTGCAGTCATATCTGCTGATTCCGTCTATACACACACCCCCATTTTGACATGGACTCTTTCCGGATGCTAACACGCAATCATCAATGTTGATCTCGCAAAACTTTCCTTCGAAACCATGTTGACACTGGCAAATCGGATTGGCTCTGGTTGTATTGCAATAGCCATTTTCACAATGGTGCATAAGGCAGTATGGTGTATCACAAAGAACACCTTCCATGCCCTCAGCACATAGGCATGTAAAGTTGTTTCCTGTTGTTGGATCTGCAAGTTAAAATAAGGTCTAATGGAAGTTTACCTATATAAAAAGATATTTTTTAAAAAGAATGCTTTTATGATGCGTCCTAAAAAGTAGTAAATGAGAAAAAATTTGAATATTCAGGAAATGATAAAATAAAAATGATTTTTTTTACAATCGAAAACATTCTGAGGTATAAATTTCACCACCCGAGAATACTTTTATTTGTAAAAAATAATTGTTATTCTATCTTTTCCTGGATATTCAATTATTTTCTTATTTACTACTTTTTAGGATGCCATCATAAAGGCATTCTTTATAAAATAAATTTTTTATACATTTTTTATTTATTACTTTTTAGTCATAAGCAAAGTAAGAGACTGCAATATCTTTTGTCAATTATTATTATAGTTTCTCTTCAAAATAAATTTTTTACCCTTTTACTATTCATAAAATGATCAGGCAATCTGCCAATAAAGACACTGTACTTCTTACAGTTAGTAACTAAAAATGAAAATTGATATGCGTCATCTTGTGGTGACTAGCAACTGTTGCAGTCAGTTAGGTTAGTAACTAGTTAGGTTCTGTATCATTTGGACCTACGCTACGGACGGACTAAGAACAGACGGTCAGACACACACACATACACAGACAGGTCGTCTTAATATAAAAAAGGTCTGATGGAAGTCTACCCATGAAAAAAATTTGGTTATTGTGCATTAAATATCCTCATTTTACAAGGTGTGACAGGAAAGTGAACGTCTAACCATAACTCAACATGATTTTGTAAGGGAAAACCAAACCCACACATTAATCACAGCTTTTGACAAATAAACAAAAAAAATAAGGAAATTTAGCTATAGCTTTGAATATAAAAGTAAATAATCAAAAGCTAAGGGAAGCTTAGGGTGTCTATTTCAAAATGTCAAAAAATCATTTTAAAGCACTTGCTGATTTAGTGAAAATTGCTGATTACCTTCAGTTCGGCATATATGTAATTTTTTATATTACATAACAAAATACTTCTAAGCTTCATCATATATCTTATGTTAGGCTTTGTAGGGTTAATGAAGTGAAATAAAACAGTAATCCATGTCAGTTGCACATCCCTAAGCATGATATGGATTTATAGTTTTTGCATTTTATCAATAAATACATCTGCACTTTGAGAAAAATGAATAAATTTTCATATTTAATACAGGGTTATCATTTTATTGTAATTGCATACATAAGGCTATTTCACTAAAAAAACATTCTATATTCTTCAAATTTCTTCTGGTGACATACCTAATTCGTAATTATCAGATCAAATCTCGAACATTTTATCTGTTTTGCTGTGAATTAGAGTTAGAATTTGGTCAGTAGGTTTATTAGGTGTAATCATTTTCAAGTTTATATATTACTGAAAGAAACCAGGCGCATACTTGTCCTAAAGGAAGGTTTTGGTTTGATTTGGGAATTGAAAAATGTAAGATGTTCCTGCACAGGCACTGAAAATACTCTATAGAAATGTGGTGAATAAGCTAGCCATAATATGGAGGTGGTTATCATTTCCTTTGACAGAAGATTCAAAACTGCTTTCGTTTTAGAATGACAGTGCAAACAAATTTCACAAGTCGGTACACTTACAACAGGTGTTTTAATAAATTCATCTAGGGTAACGATAGTCGTTTCACAAAATGTTAGTGAATATTTGTATATAGGACGTCCAAATTGGGAAAACAATTTAATCAGACCTTAAATAGATAAACTTACTAATTAAAAGAAGATGCAATGGTTAAGTTATTACTGTGAAAACAAGGAGACCACAAAATATTAGATAACATGCTTGATTAAAGATTTACTCAAAAAATTTAATTAATTGGCAATGTTTGGATATCGGCAGTATGTTAAGACTGTTAGGTACTGTATTTTGGCTAAAAGACACAGAATTCAAATTTCGGGTCTTACCTAAATGCCTGATACCTTACAGTATTTCTTACTCATACTTTTCTTCAAAAACTTATGGGTTTATTACTAGAGAAGACATTGTGTTTTCATCAGCAAAATGGTGTTCAGTTAAAAAGAAAGTACTTTAACAAAATGGAGTATAACAAAAAGAAATTATACAGCAAAAATTACAGAATTTTGACGGCACAAGACAAAACGTACTGTAGAAATAAATTTGATTTATAAAGTGCATTTAATAGAAAATTAAACATTACTTACTCTTTCCATCTTTACAAGTGGCGCCCCTTTTGCATGGCTGGTTATCGCAAGTTATCAACTTCAAGCTTTCACATTGTTTGCCAATGAAGTCTTCTGTGCAAGAACAAGTATATGCTGCTAATCCATCATGACAGGTGCCTCCATTCTGGCAAGGATTGCTCTCGCACTCATCTATTTCATGTTCACATCTAAAAATAAACAGTTTGCATTCCTTTGCTTTTCTGAAAAAAAAAGTAGTCCTCTTACCTTTCACCAATGAATCCTGGCAGACATTTGCACTCGTACCGCCCAATTTCATCTATACAGGTTGAGTTGTTCTCACACTGGTTTTCTTCACATTCATTAATGTCGACAGAACAATCGTCAGCTGTGAATCCAACTGGGCATTGACAACGATAAGTTACGTTTGGACTGATGCACTGGCCCTGGTTGAAACAATCAGAATCTCTGCACAGTACACAGCCGATGACTTGCTTAGTGGATGACAACAGTTCAAAAAACTCCTCAGAGTATCTGTTATTAGGATAAAGCTCACTTGTTGAGAAGAATGGTAGAAGTAACTTGCTGATGCGTATTTCACCTAAACAACCCTAAAAAATAAAGACGTGATAATGGCTTTTAAGATCCAACTTCAAGTATTATTCAGGGCCCTTTATTTTTGATTCAAAAATATAAACGTATTACAAAAACAAGCTATTAGGTTAAATACAGAATATTAAAAGTGTATTAAAAGAATGATTGTTGATAGAATCTGGTGCTATACTTTAGTTACATGAGCGTTATGTTGCTAATATATATGAACGCATATCGTAAACTCAATCAACAGAATTGTTTTTGTACTAGTCAAGTATCAAATTATTTTTTAAGCATTTTATAAGGAAAAATATCTTTGGTGTGTATTTCACCTGATTCCAACAACGCAACTCTGTTTAAAAGAATAACAGTTTTCTTAAAGTAAAAACTGCACTAATTGGGATTCTTTATCTTATCTTTATCTTAGTATTAAAATAATGATGTATGAGAGAAATTAATAATCATTTTTAAAACAGAATTTAATTTGATACTAAGAATAATTCCTTGAAACAATTTTTTGTGTGTTAGAGACACATTTTAAATTATATTTAAATATGTTGAGCAGAAGATGTCTCTCTGAACAAAGAAAGTAAAAACTATTACAAAAATGAAATTATTGTTTTAAAAAACTGGTTCTTTTTTAGATACTTAAATATTTCTAAGCTTTTACATTGGCAGATAACAAAAATTACAAATATAATACAATCTCACCAAAATTACTTCTGAATAAACGTTGAATTAATTTGCAATGTTTTAGGTTTGTTGTTTTTTAAATGGGTTATATTCTATTTCACAACCTAAAATATATAGTTCATATGATTGTTTAATTTTAAATATTGTATCAGTTTATTTCCAATAAATAAGCAATGCAATTTAACTTATTTTTACAAATCTCTTACTTAATTTAAATGATTGTTTAATATAGCTGATTTAAAATGTTTGTTTCATGTACAAGTTATTTTCACTAAACCTATCTTAAAATGACTTGAATGTTGAATATCTATCTGTGTTGTTTTAATAGGGTATTTTCACAATTACTAAAAATAGTGTGAAGGGCAAGTGTATATGACTTTAAATACATATCACGTATTTTAAACCATTTATTTGTTGTAATTTCATCAATAACTAACAAAACTGAAAAGTTCCTAAAACAGCTTCTTGCGTATTTGCCAATTGCAAAACTGACATTTTCATGGTTAATATATATTTAATCAGTCCTACCGGTTTCAAAATGAAATGAACAAGCAGCACATTGTAGAACAAATGCAAAGGACACAGTCTGAAGCTAAAAAAGATGTGAAATAAGCTTCGATAACTGTTAAAAATGAGAAGTTATACGACTTTATGTGTCACATCCCTTTTCGATACTGCTTGTTTTTTGGCATTTTTCAAATGAGCATTGCTTAATAAATATATAAAATTTATCATGGCAGTGGTAGCATACTTATTTATGTATGCATTGCATTGTATAGTTTTGTAGCGGAGGTGACTTTTTGTATATGGCAAATTTTTAATTAAGCACTGTTGGCGAAGGAATTTTGTTGCACTACCTAGTAATTTAGTAGCTTATGAAAGTGTTGTTCTTTTGCTATCATAATGTAAACAATAAGAAAACCTTACTTTAAAATATTTAACTCTAGATTAGCTTTTAGCTTTATTACAGTTAAATTATATTTGTGTTTGCATAGTTTTCACATGTGTCTTGAGGTTCAGTTGATCAGATTAATGATCTTAGGGTGATTGTAGATTCTCCTTTGTCATTATGCCACATGTTAACCATATATGTTCCCAAGGATTTATTTTAAGAACACAAGGGGTTTTCGTTCTACTGAACCGCTCTACATCCTTTATTATGCATTTGTGAAATTTAATCTAAAGTACTATTCGGTGGTATGGAACCCCTACTATCAGTGTCATATAAATTCAATGGATCGTATACAATGGACAGTATCCCGATGGGCAAACTCCGACAACTGACTTGTTCAACGAATTTAATTTAATGTCTGTACAAAAAAAGAGATTGGTTGCCTCTGTAATATTTTTACATAAGCTACTACATGGGCAGTCTGTAAACTCTAGGTTAATAAGTCACATTTCACTTACTTTTCATCTACCTACTAGTAGAACTAGCCATCAGTTTTCGCCACTAAACTATATTTGCTCCACATATAACTCAATAGCAGGAGAGGCTGATATATTTGATCAGAGAATATTTGTGTTTGTTAACGAATGTGTATGCAGATTGTATCCATGAACTAGTGGACCCAGTATTGTCTATTGTTTGTAATGGGTATAACTGTTGTAGGTAAATTGTAATTATGCTATTATTTCTTTTTTAACATGTATCGTATATGTATCCTATTGGGCTTAATGGTCTGTTGGAGTTAAATATATATTATTATTGTTATTATTTTTTCCTTTGCATCATAAGATATGTGGTCTGTATACAGTTTGTAACATCAACTACAAACATATTTTTTATTTATGATAGGAGGCACTTGATATACTATTTGTTTTAAATAACTCGCTGAAATTATGTAGCATTTTGTTGACAAATTAATGTTTTTCTTTCTTCAAAAAAAGGTTGGTCTAGTAATGCACAATGTGCTCGTTGAAGGTACCATTATTGTGGAAACAACATTCATTACTACAAAATATGTAATTCCTGACATTTAATTCTTTTTTCGCTAAAACTTGCAATGTACAATGAAGTTGAGGCAAGAGTTAAGCCTTGTAAGTAAGTAAGCTTTCGTGGCCAGAGTCAGATTGGTATCTTGGTCTTTATGGTATAGATGGCATCACATTAACAAATAGGGTCGATGTTTTACCTAATCCTAATAAGGATTTGTGTTCAGCTTGGATGTGTTTCTTGCATTAGGTTGTGCCATATTCTATTTCCTGTCCTGAAGATTCTCCTTATAACGAAACGCCAACCCTATTTCCTAAGGTGAGGTGGTCTATCCTAGGCCGTTCATAACAACAGGCCGGCAAGCGGCAAACATGACGTCACAAGACCGGTCCTATTTTCTGCAGTGGCTGCGTGCTGCACTTACTTCGCTCCGTCTAAAGTACAATTCGCGAATAATTAAAGCTTATCTTCACTGAACGAGGGAATTCCTTTATATAGCATGTCTAGCATTTCCTTAAGAAGAAGCATCTGGATGATTGTTTAAGCAGTTATTTAATAAATAAACGTAACATTGCTTAACATTTCAAGAAAAACATAACTTGTCTTGTCTCTTCTCGTATTACATCTTTGTAGAGCACAAAACTATCAACATAATAAGGCTTAAGCTTGAATCTAGTTATTACGCGAAACGTTTAAAGGTGGCTGGTGATCGCACAAAATCCTTGATAATAATAATTGTGCAGATTCGAAATTGTAAATAATTTGTAGTCATCTATGTCATAATAAAACAGGCAGTGTAATTCATGAAATTACCAATCTCATACGTCAATCGAATTAAACAACTAACATCATAGAGATTGCTTCAAAGTAGCCGTGTTTTATTCAGACAGATGTGAATCCAACACATCGGTTGTTTAATTTGGAAATACGTAGGCAACAGTACCTTTATGGAACATAGATATATTATTGGATCAATGTAGATAATGTAACAGAAATAAAATAAAAAGAAAGAAGCATAAAATAATTAAATATACATATAGATATACTTAACATAAAACAAACCTTTAAGAAAATGAATATAAAATGCAGAGCACAAAAATGTAACTAGTAATATTAAACAAGATTTAAAAAAAAGCTATTTCGACGAAAATCTAGCACATTTACTTGTATAGTCGAGACGTACTTTATTTCATTTCTTTTATTTAGAAAGCAAAAAATAAATACAAGTTAGTCATCAATAGGCCAAGACACATCCCACGATCCTGATCCGTTAAGCCGTTAAGTTATGAGACAGACGTACAGACGGACAAAGTTCAGAGAATAGCGTGTTCGAAAAATAGGCTACAAATGAAACAGAAATGGATCAATGCTGATATTTAAAAAAAAAGTTAATTAAAAATAAACGTAGATATTTATAAAAGTGTCCCATCACTTTTACTTTCAACTGTATGTATATAGGTACCACAAAGCTTCTTACGCCCTAAGAATTTGTTTTACTTCTTCAGTAGAGTTTCATGTGACTGAAATAAAATTTAGCATCGAGATTCGACTCAACACAAAGACGGACTTCTTATTTTAAATTATATTAATGCTACTAAAAAAGTGAGAAAGTTAAGAAATTTGAACACTTTGCAAACAAGGCATTTGACATGTACATTTTATTTACCTATTCCTTATTCACATGGTTCATATTGATTTGCAAAGCTAGCGGTTGCTCAATGTTTCATACTATGAAACAGTATAAGAAAACTTATACAATTGATAGATTAGCGACTTTTTTTATTTTTTGATGCCTACGAACGTGTCCTAACATCGTCATTTTTAATAATAAGCCTGGGAATCATCGCCGAGACGAAGTTTTAATTTATTGTGATACAGACTATAAAGCAAATAGATGTTGCAGTAAGCTTTGATGTGTATTGTTAAATATCTTTAAGTATAGAACAGTGCTCAATGAGCGGTCTTTAGCAGTTTTCTGCTATTTTCTTATAATAAGCGGACCGATATTATGACGTAAGCGTCGAGATAGATAGCACTACATGCCGGCCTGTTATTATGAACGGCCTAGGTCTATCCCAAACAGACCAAGAATTATGGCTTCTTCGAAAATCATTTGGGCTCAATTTAGCACTAAATACATTTGTTATAACTGTCTTTTTATAATTCTGTATAATCCACATAAACCAATATGTTTTTATGCTTCATAAAATTTGTTTTTTTGTTGCACTTTCCAAAAATTCATACAATATCTACACAATGATCGGCGGCGTTTGCAAGAAAACATATAGAGTCATTATTAATTTTAACAGATGAAATAATTACAATATTGATGAAATAGCACTATCTGCAGTTGGTTGAGGTGTAGACAGCACAGCATAGACATGCATTTTTAATTACAATATTGTGATCAAACGATAACTACTTACAAATTAATAAGCGTCATATAAACATTTCGACAGGCACAACAAATATTGTTTTTTATTTAAAAACTTCCTCTAGTAAATTAAAATGCAAACTTTCTTAATATTTCCGTGCTATTATTTAGAAAACTAGAGATGACGCAACAAAATAAGTTTAACAACAAAGTATTTGTAATTTTCTAATACCTATTACGCTGTAATAAAAATACTGTTTTCCATTTAAAAAATTTGACCTTCAAATGACCTTTAAGATAAATCAAAATCAAAGTAATAGCTAGGTTATGCGGCCTGAACTCTGGAATATTCTACACTGACAAATTAAGATCCCAATTCTGAACTCTTCTTCTATAATATATTCCTGCAACTAACATATTAAAATGCTTGTACCTTTCTATTGTGTGAAAAAAATAGTAATAAACAATAGCAATAAAATAAAACTACAAAAAAGGAATATTTGTTTACAAAAACAGCGTTTTCTGCTAGAATCCTAAGGCCAAGATGTAGTTTGGGCATATTAGATGCTTGGAATAATTTTTTTATGGATATAGCTATTTGCTGCCTATGGTTCTCACACATCTTAATGTAAGCAGTGAAATATGTAGTTGGGTTAGCTTCTTGTGTCTTGTGTGAACAAGGTATTGACACTCAGGCAATAGACTCAACATAGAGCTGTTGCTATAAATACATGTTAACTTATCATATGGAGAGCTTTTAGTTCCTACTAATATTGATCGTCCTCAAACAAAAAAGAACCCTAAACAAATACATGCAATATGGTTAATTAAACAAGGATCCCGTATTCCTTCTTTAAAGTGGATTAGAGTATTAATACACAAAAGTGAATTAATATCATCTGGAATATATTTAAATAAATCTAAATTTCAGCAGTAATAATAGACTGAATAATAACTAAATAAATAAAAATTTTGCTTCACTCACCTTAAACCTATCATTGGGTTTGTTCAGGTCAATCTTGTATAATGGCACAGTATACTCCTGTCCAGTAGCCATGTCTGGAAGCTCGACAGAATTGCTTGTAAGTGCCATGTCTGTTGTAACATCATAAGCAAGATAACTGGATGAATTCAAGTTGTGCTCCTTGATGACCCTTTTATAATCGAAGCTCTTGCTGTCACTGCCTGCCACGTACACCGTTCCTTTCAGAAACACTTCCGTAACATTCACTACATCAAATTCTTCCACCGTGAAGCTGGGAGAATCATCAAGAACCATCTCCTTGAAACCCCCTCTCAAAACACCTTCCTTCACTTCAAGGTAAACTGTCAGCCACTGGCCTTCAAAGTGATCCTTGTTGAACACTTTTGTGAACATATTACCATTTGTCTGCCATTCAATGACCACATGGTTATGATACACAAAAATAGCAAAGTAGTTTTCTAGATGTTTTGCAAACAGTGCTGTCCCCCAAGATCTCGTGCGATAAGTCAACTCTAAAGAGTCGAAGTGGAGCTCTTCAGTTGAGTTTGGTAAGATTGTGAGGCTGTACATTAAGGGAGGTTCATAACCATCAAAAGTCGCATTGGCTATACATTCATAGCCATCTTCCAGGTTTCTGCATTGGGAATGTGGAGGACATTGCTCCAGTTCACAAAATTCCTGCTCAGTACAATCCTTGCCTTTGAAGCCACGAACACATTCACATCTGTTAAAGGTACAGTAAAATCAAACTCATGAAGAATTCCTTTTACAAAGCATCATTAAATTGTTTTTTAAGTTATTAAGTCCATGTGTTAAAAGAAGCAACTGAATATCGTTTCGACTTTTTCCAAAAGTAGACCTAAGTCATCATTTTTGTTTTAGTCTCAAGTATACCTATTAGCACACTTGGATTGAGCTTAAAAAGTTGTTTTAAATTGTATGTCACAACTGTTATTTTGTTCTTCGAGTCAGTGACACAGGATATGGTGTTACCAAAGACAATCTTATGAAATCAATACTACAGAAATCAAATAATGATACTGTTAAACTAATTTAGAAAATCATAATTTTCTGTTCTTAAGTTTCCTTGTAGACTTTAAATGGAAAACAGTACCTTGTTACCTTCAGAATAATAACTAACAGAACGACTTATGTTTAGCAGTAATGTCAGTGTGTATACTGAAGGTAATGTAATACTGATGCCCTACAAAATGCAATATCACCTCCTAATTGGAAAATTATTGTTAACTTGCTCTATGTGACTGAAAAAGAAAACCAAAAGGTGTGATAGTTTTTCCCCCCACTATCTCAATTTTAAACTGTTTATAAATAAAATTTTTAATTGTCTTACTATTATCTTGCAATTATAAGTTCTACATAATTTTATGTAATTATAAGCACAAGTTTTATTAACATATTAAATAGAAACCATTTTCTTGAATGTTCATTTAAGAAACTTAAGCTTTCTTATGCAGATAATTTGGATATAGATCAGGTCAAATCAACCTAACAAGTACAGTTTCATTAAATAACGTAAACTGGTCCATTTTCACAAGTGGAATATAGTAATGTTACTTCTAAAAGATTAATCTTCAGTAAGTCCAACACATCAACTTTATTAGAAACAAATTGGCAAAGCGCTTTCAGCTCATACAAGCCATCATCTATACCATAAAAAGAGTATTACAAAAGAATTTAAATAAAAGTACTTTTTCTGTGTTAGGTTGACAGATTTGTTTTGTTTAAAACAGCTTAAGAATGGAACGCCTAAAAAAACTGAAAATTAATGTATCAAAAACAAGCACTTTTGCATGTAGCTCATTAAATATTATTTTTGAATTTCAATATCAAAAAAACCTATCGCAATTGTTACAATGCACATTTATTTTCTTTCAAAAACAAATTTATTTAAAAAATGTTATTCAAAGTTACAGCAACTAGATGATACTGCAACACGGTGCAATATATTCTCTAGTTTTTATCACAATTACATTTAAAAAAATCAAGCTATCACATATGAAACACGCAATTACTCTCTTAAATTATTTATGTTCTACCAACATGAATATAACTTACCGATAATCGTTCCAAGTGTTGTGACAAATTCCATTATGGTGGCAGGGATTTATTTTACAAGAATTGTCAGAGTGTACCCCTGGTAAAACAAGGTTCTTATCAAAAGATACATTTCCAAATGACGGAGGAATTTTTAATTCGTCTATGTTAAGCGGGAAAAATTCCACGACCATCACCTTTGAACCGTTGCTTATCTGTAATTAACGAAAAATTGTTATTTTAATTCTGCCCTAAATGAAATCAGCAAGTGGCTGTATTAGATAATAGTTAGCTTTTATCATGCGCATTTAGGTAAACTGCTTTAATGTATGTTGGTATATCAAAAAGACATATCATTTGAAAAGCTGATCATCTTGAACCCTTTATTAGTTATAAGCACAAGTATCACTGAAGCTATAATGATATAATGAAACCTTAAAAATAAAATACACTCCTATACTTTAGCTTTATGTAAACAGCAAAGTTTTAACAAACTCTTCAGGTTCTACTAAGCTATTGCACTAATCTTCGTTTATAATCAGATCATTATGGTTGAACTTAATTACAGGAAAATCTTGATTACTGAGCATACTATAAAGAGTGAATTATGTAAATATAAGACTTAACAAGGAAGAGGGTAACATTCCACAACATGTTATGACCAAATGATGAAGATCCAAAATAAGCATAGTCTAAAGCGATGGTTCCTTAAATTTCATACATATGAACATCTATGAAAAGAGACTATGAGTTTTCAAAATCTTACTTTACAGGGTTGGAGGAGTACTGCTAAAGAAAATGGTAATCAATGATGAAAACAGTGACACAGAGCTGAGGACTTGGAAAAGGCTTAAAAATTAATTTATGGTAAAGGAGGAAATATTTATTGTGCAAGAAGATAAAGAGATTGTAGGTTAAGTTTACGAGTGACGAAGTCACAAGTGGATTTATTGCATGAGTAGATATAGAATCTTTATTGTTGTGTATAATACAACATTTTCTCTATAGCAGGGTGTCAAGTTTAAGAGAAAAAATGGAAATTACAGCTACGAAGATTGTGGATTTCCTAATGCTGACAAATTCAGACGTGTACATGGGGCATTGTTTCTGTGGTCATGCGGAAACCATGTTAGCAAACCCCGTGCTGATCTGGTAACAGTCAAACGCATGGGTGGGTGGAAATCATCATCCGTTGCAGAAATGTACATTGAAGAGTCAATAGTCAGTAAGATTGCTATATCCAACACTATATTTAGTGGACCAGAAAATCAATCCAATCAATCACAGCAAAAAATTACAAACTGTAATCTTCCAAAAATAAATATTTATGGTAATGTTAATTGCACAATTAAAGTTATCGTTAACCCTTCAAATTTGTAAATTTAAATGAATAAAATAAGCTAAAACATTTTATCTACCTTTGCTGATAAAGTGCTACTTTATCTACACTTGCAATTAAAGTGCTCCTTCATCTACTCAAAAAAGTTGATAAAGAAATAGTTCAACATCTGTTATTGAAAAAAGTTTTTTAAATAGTCATTTACTAGGCCAAAGAAAAACATGCTCCACTACAGTTGTTGTTATAGATATTTAAAAAAACCGACACTAAGCAAAAAAAAGCTAAAAAACTGATTTTTGTTTATTACTACTGACTGAAAGTTTATCTATGTATGAGTAAAAGAAAATAAATAATTTGAATAATAAGACACTTAAATTTCACTGTCTTAGTTACTTTTATTTAAAACAAATTAATGAATACTCACTCTATATTGAGATTATCCTACACTTTTCAGTCAAAGTAATTACACAATAATATTAAGCTGGTTTTGAAGAAAACCTTTCTAGTCCTTTAAATATTTCATACAAACCAGAAGTAAAATACTGCACAAAAATCACTCTAGTTGTACATCTACTAAATAAAGTTCCAAGTTTCAAGCAATTATTGCCTTTTATTTCCAAATAAACACACAAAAAAGTATCATGATGATAAACCATTTAAACTAAATTATAAATTTATTATAAAAACAACTACGTAGTGCAAAAAATGCCTACCTGTACATCCTGGATGATGCCTTTAAAATGGACCATACTCAAAGGAGCAGTAACTGCTGCTGATGCAGTTGACGGAGGCACATCATTTTTAGATAGCGAATAATTTTCGGTCGCCTGCCTAACAGGCCTCAATTGTGGCTGGCCTCCAAGGTAAAGTACTTGAGCATCTAGTGGTCCTGTTGCTGATATTGTCTTTCGGAAATACTCAGTACCATTCAATTTCACCTGCACTAGCGTCACATTTCTGATAACCTGCAATCACATTGTGCCGTTGAATTATATCACATTTATTTTCACAAGAAATAGTTACTTTTTACATGAAATATACTCAGGAATTCGAAAAGAAAGTACAAGATTTACCTGTATAAGATGATTATACCCATTATCCAATTTAACACCACCAACTGTGTATGCCTCTGTTGTACCATTGAAATGTATCATCATTAGCAGTTCCCCCCCTTCTAGTTGTGCAGCTATGTATGTCTCATCATTTGCAGAGCTAAGAGCAGATCCAAGATAAAATATCTGCCCTCTAGGCTGTCTTGTTCTTATGAACATGCTGATATCAACTATGTTACGAACGGCACGTYTCGCGGTGTCCGTCAGTTCTACTGTCACTAGAGAGTCTGTTATGTTTTCGTAACCAAACGTGGCAGCTGTATAATCTGTAAAAGTGAATAGATTACTATGTGTACTTATAGTACAACTTTCCAAAACTAAATATACAATTTTGTTTAAATGGCAAAATCGGCCAAAATATTGATGGACTGCAGAAGGTGCTCATAAATATCAATAATACAGCTTCGATTTACAAATGTTTATACCTTTTCAACAGACTTTATTTGATAAACCACATTTGTCTAAAACAACTATTCTGAATAAATAAGCAAAAATTTAAACATAATCCATCACAAAAAGATACAGTTTTCATTTAATCTAAAAGGTGATACAAGTTTTATTTGCCTCCTTAAAAAAATGCAATGTCAGCTGAGATTTGCAATCTTCATTTGTAAGACTAAACCATTGTAACAACTTTAAAATGTGTTTAAGACTTGTTGTGAATTGTCAAATGATACAAACAAAAGAATATAATAGCAATTTTCGAAATTAAGTTATAATTTGTCTCTTTTTTATTTTTTAATATTTTCATATAAAACAGTTCTTTCTTCAAATTAACATCCAATTGTATTTAGATATGACTTAAAACATGATGTTTGTTTGAAATTAGATTTTAATAATATAACACCACGAAGTGGTACATTTAAACAAAAAATGCAAGCAACACAATGTGTTTAAGGAATATTGAATAAGTTTTCTCAAATTTTTACCACATATGGTTGAATCTTGCCTGGATCATGGAGGCATTCAATATGATGCCCAAATTCCCTAATTAAAGCAGCTACCTAAATATTAAAAATGCATTAAAATATTTTCAATTAGTTAAAGCTAAATTATTAATTCATACAAACTTGGAAAAAACATCTACTCTTTATTAATAGAGTACATTAAAACATTAATGAAGGCCACTGCGAAACATTAAATACATCTGACAAAAAATAAACTAGTATGTACGTATTATCATTAAGGGTAATAATTTTTTATTTGCTGCTACATTTATCAATTTTGTGAAATAATTGTATCAAGACACTGCAATAAAACAAAATATAATAACTCAAGCAAATACAGCAGATATATCACTGCAAAATATCCAAATATATACAATATTAGAATTGTCCTTTCCAATCATGTTTGTTTTGTTGTTAAGCGAAAATATAATGACTAGCTGACGTTTATCCTCTCTAGGAAAGTTTCTTACTATACTATATATTGTTATTAGTATAAAAGATAATAACTTATTTAAGTTTTTTTCAATTAATTTAATTTAACTGTTGAGGACGTTAAAATAAATTCCAAATGCAGTTTGTACGGCTCATGTAAATTAAGTTACAGAAACTAAATTTCTTGCACAACTGTATGTTACTTGACATTATTTTGGCTATCATCACATTTTTTGTAGCTATGTGACCTACATTATATGCGACGTAATTCATTTCAGAACTATGGATGATTTGGGAAATTTTTGGGTCAAATAACAGTAACACTGCCAAAATATATTACAATACTACTGTTATACGTCAGGTTCTACAACATTATATTGTTGAAAAAAGCTGACTATGAAAGTATTTTAAAAGCCATGAAAACTTTTGCACAAGACGAAATGCACAATTTATTTAATAATAATGCCTTTTATGAAATTCTTGAAATACATGCTTGTAATCGAAACTTGGTTCCTTTTACAGTCGTAATTTTCATTACAAAAAGGAACCTAAAAGCCCGCCACCGCCAACAAAATAAAATAATAACGCACGGTTCCACCAAAGCAAACAAATACATTTATGTATTAATATTTTTGACATAATTCACATATGGTTACGGAGTTTATAAAATATTTGAGCAGTAAATGGAATACAGAGAGTAAGTGGAATAATGGCTGGAATATATGGAGTAAGGGGAATGTTTAGTGGAATACAGAGTAAAGTGGAATAAATCAAGGAACAATGGAAATTGAAAAATAATACTAAATATTCCCCTAAATGAGGAAATCGCTAAGTTCGGTAAGTGAGGGAGCCCTTGGTAATTTTGATTAATTAACAATGTAGCATAATGTGCAGCATAAAAGCATTATTGTAAAATTAATCAATTACAGAGCACTTACTATATTGACAGGTATGTCCTAGATACGGCCTTTCACAAGTACAACTGAAATCCCTCCACTTGTCAGTGCAATGCCCACCAGAATGACAAGGATTGGGGTCACACTGTGGCTTCCGATGGCATCCCACCTTAACATCCTGGAATTCTAACCAGGAGGTATCCTGCATCTCCGGCAACACCCATTCTCCATTTATGAGAACGTCTTCGGTGCAGCCAACCAAAAATGGCTGACCATGTGTCACCTTGCGCAGGTTAAGACTTGAAGGAACGCCACCAATATACGTGGTAGGAAAACTGGTTGAAGAGACGTTATTGTTCTCATTGAAAGTTATTGGATATATGGTTTGCTCGTCATTTGCAGATAGGACTAAATGGGAAGAGTTTATTGCCACAAATACCTAAAAAAAAGTTTGTGTTTAAGTGTAAAGCAATAAATTATACTCAGTATAGCAGTTAATTATTTAATGATGCATGTAACATTAAATTACAATGTATAAATAACAATGATAAAACCATAATATATATAGCGAGTTTTTTCGATGTTGTAGCAGAAAGCATTTTTTTTTAATTTATTTCTGACTTCTAATCAGTATGTTAGCACTGGTAATGAGGCCTACACAGAAAATACATTTTACTATGTCGATTACATACTTTTTTTTACAAATAATCCAATATTTATATATTCTGTTTTACATATTCCTCAAGTATTTTATTTAAATTATACGTATTTATACTAATGTATAAATGAGAATTTTGCACTTTATTGCCCCTGCAGTAACCATTTCTAATAGTGGTTCCTGTTCTTACATCAAGATTGTGGTATAACTTATATACTCTATATATATATATATATACTCTAATAGCTTATTTTGGAGTCACTGAAGTCTATATTATATTATCAGGTGCATGTAAGTGTCAATGTTAAAATATAACTGCAGTGCTTTGCTGACAATTGGCTACTGCCGTGCACACAGTCTGGCTTTAGAATCAACTTTAGCACAAGTTCTACCTTATTGAAAATGACGAACGATATGAGTCGTGCAGTCAATAAATTACAAGTAGTGTTAGGTGTGTTTCTGGACTACAGCAGGGCATTCAACACCATTTCTCATCATCTACTAAGTTGCACTATTTTGGATTTCACTTAACTACATTGGAGTGGTTCAGCGACTATTTGAAAGAAAGAACCCACTGTGTTAGGATGCATGACAGGCTTTCGGACGAGCTAGCTCTGATTAAGGGTGTACCTCAAAATCCATTTCACAATATATACGTCAGATCTACCGGAAATCTTGGAAGAAGATGATTGAAGATCCCACCATATGTATGCAGATGACATACAGATTTACCGATCCTGCTAGCCCAGTGAAATTAACAGTGAAATACAAATGTTAAATAGTGACTTGGCTAACATTGCTAAATGGTCGAACTCACGTGGTCTTCTTCTTAACAATCGGAAATGCGTGGTTTTGTGCGTTGGTTCAAGGGTGCTACATGATTGTGCAATTAATCAAATCATCGGTGATATACTTGTGGATAATTCTAAGATTACCATATGTGATTCAGCCAAAAACCTTGGCATTTGGAGGGACTCATACCTGATCTTTGAAAATCATGTCAACAAATTGATGCAAAAACTTAAATTATTTTATAAATTCAAATATTATTTAGACCCATGTGTAAAATGGTACTTGTGTCAAACTCTGATATTAAGCTCCTTTTTGTATGGATTGTGTGTACTACCTCTATCTTACAGGCAGTTGCAAAGATAAAATACAAAAATTTCAAAATGTTTGTTTAAGATTTACCTTTGGAGAAGGCAGGAGACAGCATGTAACACTAGTTTATGGAAGAAATAACATTCTTAAAATGTGTGACATTCATATAGTACAAATCACTGGTCTGATTTTTGCAGTACTGCATACTTGTACCCTCACTTATTCATATGATGTGATAAGACAAAGATCTCAAATCCATAATATCAATGTTCGTTCTGCTCATATTCAAGTCTGCCTTTGAATATGTTTGTGCTCATATGTTAAATAACTTTTGTTTATTTCATAGAATCCAATAGCATATGTACCTTTAAGAACAAGATAAAAAATAATCTGTTATCTAAATATAAATATTTTATGTACTTTATATTTCTTGTAGGTAGGAAAGGAAGACTAGTTCATACTGAACTCCCACCTTTTGGATCGTTGGTTCAATAAAGAGTTTATTTATAAGATTCACAGTTTAGACATTTGGAAGGAGTCACTTGTGTCATATTTATACAGTTTTCGAAAAGAACAGACCCTTTGCTATTGTGTTAAATGGTAGTAGCGGTAGTGTAAAGTTCACTTGTCATTGAGAGAGAAAGTAACAAATTTTATTAACTGTCAGCCGTGGGCAGTTTGCATCAAGAAGGTTTGACAAGCCCATGTTAGTTATTCTAAGAACGATCCTTTAAAAGAACCGAGAGAGTGCACAATGGAACGGCCGATTTATGGCTCAAAGAAGTACTATCTGGCTTTCAGAAACACACCATTCATGCAAACTAATAAAATATAAACTCCATATTTTGATTGGCTTTCATTAGTTTACTCTGCTAAGTTCGTCCCATTCCAACGTGAAGAAAAATTCCTTTGGTTATAGAGGTGTTAAAGTAAAGTGCAAGGATTCACACAAAGAACAATAATTTTTCAAAAATAGCTGAAGTTTATTATTGGAACTGATACGATTTAAATTTATATTATTTAAGTTATTCATCATATTCATCAATAATATGTACATTATTATTCAAGATTATTTAACATTTGTGTTTTAAGATAAATTTATTATTCTGTATCACAGTATTGTGATAAATTGTTTCAAAATGACTGAGTATCAAAAGAAATTAGGGTATCTGTACTACCACTTTTCTTAGTGTTATAAACTTCCAAAACTACAGTGAATATTGTATAATTTTATTTTCCACACAGTTTTATGTAATTCTATCCAAAAATTCCCAAAATAAGAATCACATGCGTAATTTATTGTCAAATGTTGCTATGTGGGATTGTGTAAATACTGTTGAGTTGGTATGCCAAGCCGTTTTATTTTAAGTGGACATGCAGCCATCCTTTTCTTATGTCGCCAGTTAACATGCTCGATCCATATTATTATTATATTATGATCTTTGCCTAAAGTAAATTGGTAAGTAACTCACCTTTTGCCAGTTGCTGTCATTCAAATTCGACCCAATAAACACCCCTTCCCATTTGTTAAGTAAACTTGTGTGCAAATTCAATCTTCCCTTCGACAATTCCAGACTATAATAAGTCGAGCCCCTTCCTATGGCCAGGATGCCATCACCAAGTGTGGTTTTAAACCTGAACTGAATATCATAGCCCTCCTCCCTGGTGGTGTTGACTGTGACGCTGGAATTGCCAGACAATGACATTGTTGTGACCATTTCACAGGTCACTCCATGAAAACCGCTTTGGCATGAGCAATTAAATCTGTGATAAAAAAAAACAGAAATTACAATTTAGAACATAAGCCAAATATAAGCACCTACCTGTGTTGATTCTCGTTAATCAAATATGGTTTACAAGTTCCACCATTTAAACATGGATCATCGTTGCAGCCAATCAACTCAACAGAACAATTCTTGCCACCAAAGTATGGATCACAGTCACAATAATAGTTAGCGATACGGTCAATGCATGTGCCATGTGCACAAGGTTTGTACCTCTCACATTCATCAATGTCAATGTCACAATGCTCACCCTCATAACCCTCATCACAGTCACATGTGTAGTGACCAATACCATCACGACAACTGCCTGAGAAACATGGTGAGCTCTCACACTCATTTATGTCTTTCTCACAGTTTACACCTATTATACCTGGGATGCATAAACATTCGTAACTGAAACAAACAAATAACTTTCATCAATTTGTTACAACACAAGGGCCCCGTTGCACAAAGCGTGGTTAACCAGACCCCCTGGTTAACACGCGGTTAACCAGCCGTTGCCATAGGCAGCACCAATGAAGAACCCTTAAAAAGAACCATTTCCAGACAACTGCCCCTTGACCGTGTGTTAACCAGGGGGTTTGGTTAACCACGCTTTGTGCAATGGGGCGAAATGTGTTTCAAAGACTGAAAAAAAAAACTCTTGTCACATGTGCTACATCAAGTRGTGTTAATTTTTAGTTTTTAATTTGTTTAGCTAAATAGTTTTTGAAATTACAACTCTGCATATTTTCTTTACAAACTAAATTAAATATTTTTATAATTTTAGTTCCCTGTCAGCACTGTATTTCAACCTGATAGAAACCTATACTATTTTCAAGCAAAATATTTAACACAGGTGGAGAGATGCCCAAGTGTATGTTTTGTGTACGAAAAATTCTAAAAAACTGTTTTATCAGTTTGTCTCTCTAAGGCGTAAAAAAAACAACAATAATAATTAAAGCTACCTATAAAATAAATACTTACCCTGCAGCATCAGCATAATCAAATGGCTTATTGAATGATTCTGGTAGTGTAACATTTAATTTCGAAACGACATGGGGTTGATACAAAGTCATGTTTGATTTCTGGAGGCATGTTCCTGAATGCTTACAGGGGTTACTCTCACATTCATTGACGTCCTCCTCACAGTCTTTGCCTACAAAGAAAAAAAATATTGCATCTTTCAAGTAAATAGGAGACCGAAAATAATTCAAGAAGCTTAATTTTGCAGCATAAAGATACCATTTCCTAACTTAAATACTCACCTATATATCCTGCATGGCAATTGCAATGATAGTTTTTGACTTCATCAACACATTCCCCACCGTTGACACAAGGATTTCCAGCACATTCATCTATGTTTATCTCACAATGAAGACCTTTATAACCAGTATCTGTACAGTTACATGTATAACTATTGAGTCCATCTATGCATTGTGCTCCATTCTGACATGGTGAAGACTAAAAGAATATTTTTTTTTAATTAAATTTCACCATAATGTGTGCATATGAAGACGTTTTCTATAAATATTTATTTTATTGCTAAATTTTCAGCAAATAATTAATTATTATCTAAAAACGGTCTATTATCCAAAATTAAAAGTGAATGACAGACAGACATCTATAGAACTATTAAAAAAAACAGCATAGAAACAGTTTAAAAGTATGCACTGCTGAATCAATAGATCTGTAAAATTACTTGCTGACAACAAGGATGAAAATCCATAATAAGCTGGATTAATTGCTAATATTGATTGCTGATTTAATTTGGATGGCTGGGAACAATACTCCACACAAACTATCCTGAATTTTCAGTGTCCCAGAATGAAATAAAGAAAATGCAGATGATGTTATTCTTGCCATTATTAATGAAAAGATAAGCAGCACTGTTAAGCTCCATGATACTGAAAGTGCATATTGTGTAAAAGAATAACAGGTTAATATGAATTGTTAAATGATCAATTGATTGTTTTATGTGTATAACTACAAACAAAGTTTCTTGATTCTCATCCATATTGATGAATCCTTGTTAGAAGCCTTATATTGACTCAATGCATAAAAAACTAAATCACATTACACATTCTATCGGTATATTGAAAAACTACATAAATAGGACAGCATTAACGGTAGTATATTATGCATGTTTTCAGACTGCTTTAAGATATGCAATAGTTTGCTGGGGAGCTAGAGCAGTGCAAAAAAAGCATAGAAAAGGCTTTTATGAAATAGAGGGAATTCATGTAGAATGAGGTTATTAACAATAGTGGAACATTATATAATCAGTTGTTATGTACCTTTAGGCATAAATATCAATTTAAGCAATTAATACTTAGTAGACAGCTATTCATAGAACTTTAAAGTTGCATACTTCCATTACCATCATAAGATACTCGTGAGAACAATGCAGAGGCAAAGATTGAACTTATTTAAGTTAGCATCAGTGTACAATGTTGTCAGATACTTTTCCTTCAAAACATGTTACCAGGTTTAAGGTTGACAGTGACAGTTGACACTGACAATCGACCCTCCGTTTTTTTCTCTGTTAGTGGGTGTATTTTAAAGTTTCTGGCATACGTAGAACACAACACAACCGAACTGCATACCTGTAATGGATTACAAGTATTGCCTGGCTTTACGCATGAACTATGACATGTCAGTTTGTCTGTCTCAATTCTTAAGTTAAACTTGGTATTACTTGGATTTCACCCAGCTGACACACCTGGCAATACATTCTAAGATATGTTCTATATTGTTGAGAAAAAATTAATTATCTATTCATATATCCATTATTTCTACTGTTATGATAGGAACCTTAGATCAGTGGTTACCAAACTTATTTGGCCTACTGCCCCCTTTCTAGAAAAAATATTACTGAGCGCCCCCTGGAAATTTTTAATTTTTTTATTAGCATTTTTATTAATAGCAATTAAACCGAAATATATATGTATTAATGTTTCCACCTTTTTCATAAAATACAGTAAAGAAAGGTGTAAATTAGAAACATTATGAAATTATTTATTGAACTTAAAAAATGAAAGTAATACAAAAAAGTTATAACATTCAAGAACACCTTAATGAGAAGGATGAACCTGGTGTGCTGCTACCAATTTAGTAATCATCAGCTCTATTTTCATTAGCACTAATCTTAAATCACGGCGATTGACTATTTGCAATTGGTTTCTTTCTTTGTTAATAGGTTGGTTACCATAGTGAATCCATGTTCCACCAAATATGTTGAAGGAAATGCAATTAAGAACTTTTCAATTACAGCCCATATTTAAGGACAACCGATCTCCTTTTGCAGCCAAAATTGTAGTGCATAAAATGCTTTCGTTTTAATGCCAGAAATTTGTAAAATGGTGATGGGCATCTAATACTGTCGGGTGTCTTTCGTGGGAGAATTCTGAATTCTTTAACCGACCACCCACTCTTATGATCCCATTATCAATTGTTGATAGCCGTTTTTGAATTTAAATTTCAATTCATCATTGGTAGTTACTTCCATCAGATCATCCTGTAACTGTGGAGATTCTGCTGTGTTTCCACTAGAAAAAATCCCAAATCCAATCAGGTATGTTCATTTTCAAAATATCATCAAATCATTGATAAAAATCTGAATGGAAAGCATTCAAGTGCTCACAATAAGAAAGTATGACCATCTTTTTTGAAAAACTCGTCCAGAATTTCGTTTGTACAGAAGAAGTTCTTCATCGTTTTCAATACAGAACAATGGATGACTGTAAATGCATGCGGCACCCCCTTTTTTAAATATGCAAGAAAACCCCTGTAGTGCCCTACCATCGCTTGAGCACAATTTGTGGTTACTAATCAATATTACTCAAAGGTATTTCTTTTTCTTTAAAAAACTCATCCAATGCACGAAATATTGATTCTACTTTAGGATCAGTTTGCAAATATTTAGCAAATAATAATTCTTGGTAAATTTGTTCTTCACTTCCTGGCAAAGTTGTATAGAAAACCGAGATGTTTTTAAATAGCCACACAATGAATCTTCAACTTCTTGAGCCAATTAATCAGTTCTTTGCACTGTATTATTGCTCAACGAAATTTCCATGATAATATCAAATGCTGGCTTGTGTAGCACTTTTCTTCTTTCTTTTATGCTTTCACCGCCCCTTAACATATATCAATCGCCCCCAAATGGAACTGTATCCGTCACCGGCCCCCTGGATCGCTGCGGCGCTCACTTTGGGAGCCACTGCCTTAGATGATTGGTGTCCTGACACTAGTATTAAAATTAGGCTTGCACCATTTAGGAGTTGTATCAGATATCAGTGATGAATACTGCTCTGATTTTGGGATCACTTTAAAAAACATTTAATCTGTCCATATCATTTTAAATCAACAAGTTGGGCTCAAGCAAAGTGTGCAACGATTTGGATATAACAAAGCGTTTAACCAATTGGATTCCGAAATGCTCATCAGAAAGGCATTCGATTGTCAACTTTAAAACAATTTTGCAGCCCTTTTCAAAAAGATTTCTTAAATTTTTTGGATTAGCTTGTTTCACTTGATAAAAACGTGCTACATGAAAATGGTGGATTCAGTTATTAGATTGAGAATTCATCTGAAGAAGTATCGTGGCAGTGCCAAAAATCTTGTAGCAGAAAAATTAGGTAGTAGCATTCTAGGGTTGACCAAGAAATGGAAGTTCCAAATTACTGTACAGCTACAGAGAGTATACATAAGCCAGTTAGTATAATCAGTGATTACATTGGAACTATAGGTTTTTGATAACCAAAACTAGCTGATAAGTTATTTCTTCTGCTTTCTGATACATTAATGATGGGACATAAAAGCGGCTAGATGATTTTCAACTGAATGTCGTTTTGCTGGTTAAATTTTAGCAAATTAACATTTCTCGGTTTGGCAGATATAAGAAATTTAACCAGTTACAGAAAATAACTGGTTTTCATAAAAATAGATAAGCTTATTTTGTGGAGTCCTTTTGATTATTTTTAGTGATTATATTTATAGGTACTGACTCCAATTATGTTAAATTAAACGAACCTTTTATTTATATGACTTTTCAACCTCTGATTTAGGTCTTTTTCAAATATTTTTTCGTCTTTATTTTATAATTGACATAAATTGATGTTGAATTCATAAAAATCTTCCAACCGTCAGTTAACTAGTTTAAATTAATAGTGTGAAGTCCTTGTAATGTGTCTACAAATATGTTATCGCACTGCATTGTCTCAGCATAACAAAGAATGACACTGACTGCTGGAATATAAAAATGAAAGCAATTGGCAGTAAGATAGTTCTTAAATCTCAGTCTATATTAAAGGTTATTTTTGTGAGCTAGTTCTAATTCAAATCATATCATTAAAAATATACTCACCATACAATCATCTATATTAACTTCACATAATTTTCCTGTCAGTCCTGGTTGACAAATACAAGTAAATTCATTGATTCCATCAATACATTTAGAGCCAGGCATGCATGGCAATGGATCACATTCATCAATATTGATGTTACAGTCTTTGCCTGCGTAACCTAGAGGGCAGATGCATTCATAATTGTTGATCTTGTTAACACAGGTTGCATTGTTGCGACAAGGCATTGACAGACATTCATCGAAATCCAAATTGCAACGTTCACCAGTATAGCCAGGCATACAGTAGCATTGAAAGCCACCCTCTTTATTGACACAGATGCCTTGATTACAAATAGGAGTTCCTAGCAGCTCACATTCATTGATGTCTTCTTCACAAGTGTCGCCTAGTTGAAAAAATAAATATCTTAATATCATTACATACTTTGAAATAAAAAGTTTGGTGTGCAAAACTTTCTGTTTTACAAGCAACAAACAAGAAGGTAACTGAAATTAAATATCCACTTAAAGACCAATGCGTAAACTAATGCAAATAAAAAAGACAACAAAGACAAATGTATGTATTATATGAATGTAACAATGATTTTAAATAAAATTAAATAAATAATGGTAATCTAATAGTAATACAGCAGTCTCAACACAACATGCGTGGTCCGTAAGCAATTATTCATAGAGATGTAATAGCTTCTTGACTTCAAAATATTATAATAAGGGCCAACTTGCATTAATAAACTATTGATATCAAGTAAGATAAAATATCGATGTGAAATTTTACAATTTGAGATTTCTGGGGACTACAAATCATAACTTGATATTTTCAGTATATTTCATAGATGGTGGTGCTTAAGTTACAGTTGTGTTTCATTGTAGCATATTATTTTTATTTTTAACAGCAAAAACGTAGAATTGTTATTACTCTTAAAATTTCATAGTTTTAAACACAATCGCAATTTATCGATCTGTTAAACACCTCTAACTATTCGATATGAAAAATATTTATGTAATTATATAATAACTATAAGGACAATAAATAATGTTTATGCATAATGACATTATAAAATGCCAATTATAACCAAATTTCTTTGACGTAAACGTCTCTTTATAGCCAACGAGCATGATTATGACACAGCGGACCATAATGAAATGTCAAAAAAATTAAGAACATAAACACTAAGCTAAGAGCTTATATTCAAAGTTTCTAATCTAAATTTTGATGTTGCGATAGCAGGCCACAATTTCTCTCTTTTTTGAGAGCTTCTTTAATTTGTTTATCACAATTTTGGAAGGATAGTTTATCGAGTTGAATGACATAAAATGACAATTATAACCAAATTTATTTGACGTAAACGTCTTTTTATAGACAGTGGGCTATAATCAAATGTCAAAAATTAAAAACAATAAACACAAAGCTATAAGCTTATATTCTAAGTTTCTAATCTATATTTTGATGTTTACAATACAATTATTACAATTATGTTGCAGCAGCAGGCCACAATTTCTCTTCTTATTTGAAGCTTCTTCAATTTCTTCATCATAATTCTGGAAAGATCGTTTATCGCATTGTAAACCTACAGCCAAAAAGTCAAATGGATTATCATTCTGTTAGCTCCCTATTATATGTTTCCATCATAACGTGTCAAAGCCTACACCCCATCATAAATACAAAATGTAGTGTATATCTTTTTAAAACAAAAACAGGTTATATTACAATTAATTTTAAATATTCAACATATTAATCAAGCATAAAGTTTTGTATGCATTGTGGGCATTTTTATGGTCCGAGGCGATATTTTGAGCCCAAGTGTGTCAGCTTGAGAGACCTCAATAAATAAATAAACTATTAAGAAGCATCCCCTTCTCTTTGATACATTTCTCTATATTTTTCATAAAAGATCAACACTTACTATTAATGGCATTCTTATAAACCAATTGTTTCATTGCAGCTCATAAATCAAAATCCAGATAATTAAAGCATAAAATTAAGAAATTTTACTTAAATTCCTAAATAAATTTTGGAATATTCAGTCTATCACATCTCTTATTTCTATATTAGAAAAATTACTATGCCTCGGCATTTTCTCATCTTTAGTTAATTAATAGCAAAATGAGCAACCAAGCTATAAAACTGGATTTATAAACTTTGATACTGATGCTGCTGTTTGACTTTGCCATTACCGTTTGCGTTTGCCACTGCCACTTCAATTTACAAACTTTGACGTTATGCTAAACATCTTTGTAAATACAAATGTGCCACATTGTCAATTGGTGGTGGTTGCTGTGAATCTTACCTTACTTTCTTTCGAAATAGTGTTTCTTCATTTACAAGTAGCATATTATTAATTTTATGATTATCATTAAAATGGACAGAGTAGTAGCCTTACCAATCACGGATATTACAGCCCACTTACTAAAATGTTGCAACTTGGAAATTTTTATCATGAAATCAGTCTTTCTTGCCTAACTGTAATATGCGTGACTGATTTTGCAGGGAAATGTCAAACAAATTGTTAGAAACACCGACTACTTGAATAGCTCTTAAATAGAAGTGAATGAGATGTGTATGGCTGATTGAGAAATCGCAATTATCTCCAAGATTATAAAATTTTAAAGCAAAAACAAATATACATTTTCTTTGCTAAAATGAAGTACCTTTAATATTTTTTTATTAACCAATAACTTTTATGACGAAAAAGTTCTGTGTATGTAAATAAGTGGCTTCATCTACGAAATATATCGAATTGATATCGAATGTATGATTTCTCGTTCGGAAAAACCTCTAGTTTTTAGAATTTCACATGGATACCTACATTAAAAAAAAAAGTTATTGCAAAAACAAAATTTTGGCATTTCCTGTCTGGCATCTTGTATCTGTATAACTAGCCTGTATATTTCAATTTACAGAAAAGATGAAAAGGTGCTATAGCAATGGATCTGCATGTTTCAAAACTTTTAAATCAAACAAGTAAAAGCATAGCTGTATAATAACTTCTTTTATAGCAAGAAAAATGTTTTTATATTCTGTAATGCCTTTGTTTTATAGTTACAATTTTTGAAGTTCGAAATATGAGATAATGCTACCTACAAGTATGCTAACATTCAACATCAAATACAGCACTGATTATTATAGAATACATCCATCATTACTTGCCTTTATAACCATCTGAACAAATACAGCTGTAGCTGTCTTTTCCATTGGCGATACAGGTGGCACCATTTTTGCAGGGTTCTGTGTAACATGCGTCCATTTCTACACTACAGTTATCTCCAAAATATCCAGATTTGCATTCAATTGTGCTTGTTTGGCACCTTTCCCCCGTATATCCTAAATCACAAAACAAGCAATATTCATGTTTATGGTATTAGTAGACACTAATATTTTGTAACTTCAAACAAAAATTATAAACACAGTGTTTTAAAATTTGATAAAGTAGATTCTGGTGCATGTTTCTGAAGTGAAATTATGATGAAAAGTTTGTATAAAAGTATTGGCTCAGAATTGCTTCGTTTTGATATGAAGGGTGTTGGAAGTACAAATAAAGAATAAACTTGATTTTTTTCAAAAAGAAAAGCGGTTTTTCTAATTTAGCAATTTTTTGAAGGTTGTGATAAACAATGGTGTTGAGTAGTGCTTTGTATCCAAAGCAGGGGTGGGATTCTGGAAGGGTGGGCAAGATATGTATCTTGAAAGCAAAAGATGTGTGTAAAATTTCAAATTGAGCTAAAAATTAAAGATATAAAAAAGTACAAACCCCCCATACTTCCAGGATAAACCATTTTTGATAAAATTACGAAATTCTATTCTAAACTGTATTATTAAAACATAAAATTTAGGTGCTTGTTATTAACAAATAGCCAGAAATACTGTTATCTTATGGCTGATGATTCCCATGACCTAGTATAATGTAATTAATATGAAAACACTAATTTTCTGTTGAGTTTGCTAATGTTTTTGGAAATACAATTTTATGATTTTTTTTATGACTTCCAATAAGAGACCTTCTTTTTGTTCACTTTGTATTGTATTAAATTTCATACCTTCTTTTAGAAAAAAACTCCGCTCCTATCTTAAATATGAAGTGCTCAAGCCCAGTTATTGGCCATTGTCTATTATAACTTTCCAAGATGAAAAAAAAATTTTTTCTTAATGGGAAAATTATTATTTTTTGCACTTTCAACGCCCTGAATATCAAAAACATAGCAATTGCAGATTCATGTTTATATAAACTTCTGTCATAATTTAACTTCAGAAACATACAGCAGAATTTATGACATCGAATTTTGAAACACATTCCTATAATTTGGGTAATTTGAGAAGCAAGTTTCGAAAACATTTAATTTTGCTGGCMAATTAGGTTTATTTAATCATTGATGATTAACTGGTTTTTCACCTTGAATAACAATCAAATCTTACCTGGAAGGCATGTACAACTATAATCATGTTTATTTTGACCTGCCACGCATGTTCCATTGTTCTGGCACGGCTTCAACTTACAAATGTCATATGGTATATCACAAATAGTCCCCATCCAGTCGTCTGTACAATTGCAATAGAAACCGTTTACTTTATCAATACAAACACCACCATGTTGACATGGCATCGATGCACAATCATTTACGTTTATTTGGCAACGAGGTCCTGTAATGTAACAGGTGTTACCTTGATGTCGTTATGAGACAAATTCAATAATTTCCACATGTTGGGCCAACAATCATTTTTTCTGATAAAAAGGATGGTGAAATTAAAAAAGGAAATAAATGAATAGTTCATTACTAAACTGAAAATGTTAGTTACGAATAGTTTAATGGAAAAGTGTTAAAAGCAAATATTTGTGGGGAAAAAGCATTTTCACACAAGGAATAATCTACAACTTTAAAAAATACCTGTGAAGCCTGCGGAACACAGGCAAGTGAACTTTCCATGTTGAAGTTCTAGGCACGTAGCCCCATTATTGCATAGATCTTCATTGCACGTGATGGTTATTTTTTCTGCACAATTAGCACCAGTCCAACCCGGCTCACAAGTGCAGATATAAGCATTTTGCTGTGAATAATTTTCACGTTACGAGAATAGTGATGTGGGCATCCAAAAGCACAACGAGGACAACCATGCATGAAAAGAAGGATGATAAAGAAACAGTATTTACTGTATGAACAATAAATTTTAGTTTTCATCAAAGAAAAATTAATAAGCATAAATTTTACATTTTTATTACACGCTATGAAGAAAGGGCAAGAAAAATGTTCACGAATCTGAAATTTATACATTACTGTCAGCAAAAGTTATTAATATGTAAAAATTATCAAGTAATACTGTTTCTTTATGCAATGTATACTTACGAAATCTGAACACTCAACAGCATGCAAGCAAGGGCTGTCGCTGCAAGACAGCCTTTTTTCACAGTATGAGCCTTTAAAACCATCAGGACACGCACAATGAGCTTCAAGAAGGTCTTCAACACATGAACCACCATTTTTGCAAGGGTTCTGATTGCAGGATATGCGTTCACATGCAGGGCCTTAAGCGACAGCAAGCAATAGATAGACAAACATCACAGTAAGCCAAAGATTGTTAATAAAAGAACATGTAGATGAAGTTGTATATTTCCTTTTTATACGCTCCATAGAAGTTTTTCATTATAAAACATAAATATTGGGTATAATTAAATCACAAATTCTTGTAAACTGGCTTCTTGCACATCTTTTATGCTGCCTAACACAATCATCATAAAACCAACTAAAAGATGAGTAATGGCGAATATGACAATTTGGGATGTTACAGATAGATTGTAACAAAAATTCCACATTATGTTATATGGTAACACTTGTATTACAGGGTTACATGCTGAGTGCTCTAGACTAGAAAAGCAAAAACTCTTGAAAATGAAAATATCGTATGACTAAAAGAAATGCAAAATCAGCTTTATAAACTAATATGAAAAATGCTGCACTAAACGGGGTCCTTGCCTGTACTTTTTTTATTGTAGAATATGAATCTGCGTAAGTAATAATAGACAGGTCTTTTTCTATTTTTTTCAAATCACTCAGTTAAAGCTTAAAAAAAATCGCAAAGTTTGAAATTTAAATGTGTGAGGTCACAGTCCTCGGCTGCTCGTGGTTAGTTCTGACGGATGTTGCCAGGAGTGTGACGGTCAGTGTTACAAAGCATTCCGGATTTGTCTACTTGTGTCAATAATTATTGTGAAAACTATTCTAAACTTAAAAATAACATCAAATGTGAAATGGTAAATCATGTCCCCTATCATAACCCCCACTCTTTGTAGGACCCATGACGTAGCGAGCAAAATTCAAATTGCGAGAGAAATTTTTGGAAATAAAAATAATACTCTACAACATTACAATATATTTTTAACTGCTGGCAACGTTATCTATTGTGCCTTAGGAAAGTCTGGCATTGTGTTATAATGATGATTTTCGGTTTAGGGCTAGGACCCCATTGTCAAGATATTATAATTAAACAAGAACAAGTAGCTTCTTCACACCTGTCTGCGAGGTAACAAATAATTCATCTAAAGAATAAATGTTTGATTAAAAAATAATTGTAACAGTAGACTTGCCTTAACAGAAATAGGAATAGAAAATTCTATCGGAACGAATAAATACTCTAGTAAAAAATTATCTAGAGTCCAAAGAACAGATTTTATGCAAACATTAAAAACAAACTTTGTATTGCTAATCAAACCAGGCAAAACAAATTCGGATGCTGCCAAATATCCATGTTTACAAACTAACCTTCACTCATTTTGCAAAGGATGAAGGTGACATAGAGACTTATGGAACCAATTTTTTTATACTATTTTTTCAATTTTTCGGACTTCACAAACGCATTGAACTTACACATAGGTAATGTATGGAAGTATTTACTAATTTCACCAAAACCAATGACAATGGAAATAGAAGAGGAAATACATATTTGAGAAGCTCATTCATTAACACAAACAAGTACAGCGGCAGCCAATAAAATCTGTGCACCGTTTTTTCCCTAGATTGATTAAGGATTATACAACTTTGATAGGTTTGTCAGTTTTGAAAGTTTGACTCTCAGAGAAAATGACCACTCTCTTTTCTAAAAGTAGCATAAAACCTCAAAAAGGAAAT
Organism: Rhyzopertha dominica; assembly: GCA_025024175.1. Lineage (NCBI taxonomy): Eukaryota > Metazoa > Arthropoda > Insecta > Coleoptera > Bostrichidae > Rhyzopertha > Rhyzopertha dominica. The sequence continues at coordinate 54,089,516 of QCXZ01000137.1, forward strand.
GGAAAAATGAAAAATAATTGTTAGTTGATTTTTATGATGTACATGCTGCCACTGTACTGTACTTCAATTTGCAAATTAAAAAAAGTACAACAAGCCTAATATTTGATTGTGTCTTTAACTACCGTTAATACCTAAATTGTGGTAATTTCATTGAAAAGTAAAAATTCTTGTGTAGTCAATACAAAAAAGAAATATACATACAAAAAGATGAAAAAATAATGATAAGAATATGCAAATGCAGAAGAAAACATTTGAATCCAACTATATAATTTACTAGGGAAATTTTTGAATTCAGTGGTAAATATTTATTTTCAAAAACATTGTAGATTTAGTACAATTATATACAAACAGAAAATTAAACCTCCATAATAGTCTCATTTGACTTGAAGAGGAGTTTTATTTGTTTTTTAATTAAAAAATACATAGATGCACATTGCAAATTTGAACAAAAAAGCATGTGGCCCCTCAACAATTTTAGCACCAGAACAAAAACACTTATGCAAACAAATAATGTCCACCTTCATTAAACTTACCCGTATATCCCGGTGGACAAGAACAATTGTATCCACCCATCCCAGGTATGCAGATGCCTCCATTCTTACAAATCCCAGGCTGACATGGTGGGTCTTTGCTGCAATTAGGATACACCCCTGAATATTCGGACTTGCAAACACATTTAGTAGAAGACTCRSCCACAATGCAGTCTGCAAAGTGTGGGCATTCATCACATTTGGCTTGGCGTGAGTCGATTTCACAATGTTCTCCAATAAAACCTGGCAGACAGCGGCAGAAGTAACCTTCTGATTGCTCAACACACACTCCATGGTTTTGACAGGGCTGCGCTTTGCATTCATCTACAGACTAAAAAAAGGAAATATTATCATTTACTACTTGCATAACTAATTAATATTACTAAGTAATTTATTAAAAACATACAATAATAATAACACAAATAATAATAGAATATATAGGAAAGATAATTATTACGTAATATGCCTTCAAACCCAATCAAACATCACATATGTTCATTTATAAATAATAGAATAAGTTGAAATCATAGTTTTTGTAAAGTGAGAACTATGTCAGAGTGTAATTAAATTCTAAAGGGGAGAGAGACGGGTTGTGCCTGGTTTTATGCAAGTGGCGCCTATGCTTGGTTGGTGGGAGAAAGTGATTGTGAAGGTGGAGATAGCGTAAATTGGACTCCATCCAAATACTGGAGAGGTATATATATATTCTTATGAAAATCAATAATACATTCCACAGTACTGTTAATTTCATGCAACTACGGTCGACTTTTATAAAAGCGTTGAAAGAAAAGAAATATTTTCATTCAAAGATAAGAGATCTCGCATTTGCGCTTTATCCATAATCGATACATACAAGTATGTATTTATTCTGGATAGAGTATTGAAGAAAACCGCAGAAAACTCCAATCAGATCTCTATTGTCTTAAGCCAGTCTTTAACACCTTCATCAACACGATGGATAGACGCAAAACCACCAGGCCATGCTGGTAGGATCCGTAGGATCACCTATAAGCTGATTGAATATATCATGTTTCTTAAGTTGCCAAACAGAACACCATGCATCTTCAATGGTATAAGGAGCACGAAGGAAATCTTCTGTCCACAGAGGTTTTCTAGAAGTTAGCCGAGTTGTAGGTAGCTCTTGCAGATCTCGGGAAATCAGAAACTCATTAGAAGCTGATTGATATTTTTGCCAAGCTTTATATGTAGCAAACTGTCTGCGAATCTCCGGAGGAGCAATGTTTGAAAGAATCGGAAGCCAAGGTAATGGAGTTGACTTAATTGTTCCAGTGATAAGTCGGATTGCAGTATTTAACTGAGTGTCAATTTTTCCTGTTTGATGATGTTCCAAACAGGGCAGCAGTGCTATAAAGCAAGGCAGTTGCAGAAGTACGGAGTACATTTGCATTTGCACCCCAACTTGTACCAGCAAGCTTATGCAGAATGTTATTTCTAGTCTGTAATTTTTTATTGACGTTTTCTAGATGTTTCTTGTAAGTTAGAGACGTATCTAGGGTCACTCCAAGGTATTTTGGCGAGAAGTTATGTTTAAGAATTATGTTATTTGACATAACTTGAAGCTGTTTCCTCTTTTGGTGATTGTTGAGATGAAAGCAAGTTACTTCTGTCTTCAATGGATTAGGGCACAAGCGCCAGGTTTTAAAATAGCAATTCATAATCTCGATTTCACTTGAAAAATTTTGTTCAAGTACAGAAAGGTCTTTACTTTGCAAAGCCAATGCCATGTCGTCTGCATACACCATCTTTGCGGTTCAGGTTGTTCAGGTGTTTAAAAATCTCAATGGCTTCTCAGTATTTTTAAATGATGTAGGAAGAGAGTGTAACCAGAACTCAGACACCTATTATCTAATAACATATTTTGAATAGTAACTTCTGAGCAGATGAAAACACCTGATTTGATGCCGCATTTGTGTTCGGTAAGGCGGGTTTTAATTGGCCAGCGTGATTCTTCGATGTAGACAACGACCTGATCAAAAAATGCCGTAAATACCTCTAGATAACTAAGCATACAAGTCACTTGGGTTGTGTAAAGTGACAGATCAAAATATTTTATAGTGATAGTACATGGTTCTTTTGCTGAATAGTAATTTTCCTTTGCTAAATTTATTAGGTAAGAGTCTATATTAAAAAATCACTACATTTCAGAACTAAACAACTTAATTTACTAATTCTTTATGTTACTTTTTATTTATTTTTATCATGTTTTTTTTAGATTTAGAACAAAATCTATTTAGCATGCATAAACAATTGACAAAATTTGACACTTCTCTTCCACCAGGGCAAAAAAAATATAAACTAAGTAATGTGAATAACTATGAAAATATTTTTTTCTATTGTGCATTCTTAATGAAGCAAATTGCATTTCGTAATAGAATGATTATGAAACAATCTTTCTGGTAACTTTCTTTTTCCCGAAATGGATGGTATTAACACAGTTAAAACAGTGCAACAGTATGGACAGCAAAGCACATTTGCTGTACCTACACCTGCTCGGGGTTTATAGTCACTGCATTCTTTGTATCTAACCTTATATATTAACTCATTTTATTTTAATGTTATAACCAGGGATGTTACAGAGGTTCGAATCTGATTTCGAAAAGTCTGAACATCCGATTGATATTACACCTCCGATTTGGACTTCAGTTCCTACATTTTTAATCGGAGGTCGAAGGACGATGGCGACGGTCCCCACAATCAAAGCGTACAACCAAATTTATGCTTGACGTACAGAGAACTCCCTTCCCACATCAAGTCACTCGTTTTGTTTTGTCCATTCAGGCTTCAATTAGACTTATCTGAGTTGTTGATGAGTGTTAGTCTGTTTCACACATCTCTCTTCAGCCTCCGTCTGCGATTCCAGTTCTGACTCTGATAAACAGAATTTAAAAACTCAGACTCTGACTTCGGTTCAGATAAAACCAGCTCTGTAACATCTCTAGTCATAACTATCGCCATCAGTGTTATGTGTTATAATAAGGTTTATAAATACTCTTTGTTATTTTGCAAGTACCACAACAATGTGATAATAATCTAATATATTTGTAATAATATCATACACTTGGATTAAATAAAGGTGAAAGAATTTCATAACTATACAAATGACTTTCAGGTCAGTCATAGTTGTAATTATTATTATTGTTCATCAAAAATACCTGCAACACAATTGCTAACTTAAATGACAACTTTTACAGTTGTCAGATTCCTGTGTTTATCTTTTTATTTTTATTCCTTCAAGAAATAATGTGTTTGTGAATAGAACATGTCGACTGCAAGCTTATATGTTTACAGCAATAGACTTTAAAATGTAACAATCTAGGAAGATTGTGTATGTGAGATCATTTGTTTTTTGGTAGTATAATATAACACTATTAGTTGAACAAATATTGCTGTCTCGTAGTAGTACCATCCTATGGTGAAGAACGCTACATAGTTTTATATTTTGCCACGAGTTAAAAAATTTTTATGCAAACTCAAAAAAATCATCCCTCCACACCACAATAGTGGTTTTATGCTTTTTAAAAGTGAAAGTAGTTCTTCAGTACACTTTAGTTACTTTACTAATATTTATAATAGAGTAGGTAAATATTTTTCCAATACATATTAAGTGCTACTAAATTATTATTTAAAATACTGCTACATTAAATTGTAATAATTGAAAATTAATACTTACGAACTGGCAGTTTGGACCATCAAATCCAGGTGCGCACTGGCATAAGTAACCGCCAAAATTATCAAAGCAGGTTCCCCTGTTTAAGCATGGATTCGTCAGGCATTCGTTGACGTTAACTTCACAATTAGTTCCCGTATATCCAGTGTGTGAACATTCACATGTATAATTATTAATGCCATCTACACAAATTCCTCCGTTTTTGCACGGAGCACTGTGACACTCATCGATGTTTATCTCACATTTTGATCCTGTATACCCAGGCAGACAAATGCATTCAGTTTTTGAAGGTTCATCCCTGACCTGACAAGTTCCTCCGTTGAGGCAAACATTGTTGACACAAAGAGGATGGACCCTCAGCTCCGTATCGCAATGTTTTCCAGTGAAATTTGGTGGGCACGTACAAGAATAATATCCCATTAAGTCTTCTGAGCACTTGGCGCCATTTTTACAAAGAGGAGGTATTCGATCACAGGGGTTTCCTAGGTCTATTTCACAGTTTTTCCCACGGTATCGAGGAGAGCACTCACAAGAGTAGGTTGTCTCACCATTTATACACTTGCCATGACGCATGCAGGGCTCAGTTATGCAAAAGTCATAATAGAGAGAAGGAGACTGCTTCAATTCTTGAAGTGGATTGCCTGCAATGATGTGAGTAAATTAGAAGGAAAGTGTTTCCTATGTTTTGTAAAGCAGTAGATTCTACACACGTTAAGCAATAATGTCACATACAAACAATCAAATAGAGATAAAATTTAAGAATCACCATAAATGATAAAATACTAAAATATATTACTTCCACAGCCAATAGATGAGAAGCACTGTATCGCAAACAAATTTTTAAAATATTTTATTTACTCAATCGCTTTAAAATGGTCGGAAACGTAAAAAAACAAAATTTAAGCAAAACAAAATTTCCTGTCTGTGTGTCTATGGTTTTGTTTATGGACACGATAACTTTCGAAAGACTTAATATATGAACTTGAAATTTGGCTTACATATATATCTCAACTACCCAAAGCGACCTATTGTTTTTGGAGTGAGCAGGGTATCGGGAAGGGGGCAAAATTGGGGGCTAACTACCCTTTTTGCAAATTTTTATTGTTTTATTTTTATTTGTTTTAGTATCTGATTAGTAATATAACTGTGAGTATTATTCGCCCTTATAAATTTTCGGTGCAGCAAACTGTTTAGAAGATATTAGCAAAAAAGCGTCACTTAAACAAAATGGTTTTTCTTAAATATCTTCGAATATATTTAATATATTAAAAAAATGAAAATACCATCAGATAGGAAATAAAATTTTTCACAAAAAGTGCCTCAGAAAATTTATCCAAAATTTTGAAATTTTCGAAATATTTGCAAAAAACGTATTTTGTACCCTGTTTTTATTATTTTAATATTATATAGAAAATCAAATTTCTGATCGGAAAGCACTCTTGCAATTTTAAAAATGTATGTAGTTTTGCTAATATCACGAGAACCGTTTGTCTCAAAACCTGATTACTGATCGTATAGTAAAAATAAAAGCGTAAATGTCATTTCGACAATTGGATGTGGAAGTATTGATTCAAATGGTGGCGATTTTTTCTTTTATACTGATAATTTGGTGCTAATAAGGAATTTACACATTTCATGATTGTTAGAATTTGTTACACAAGTTAAACTCTACAAAGAGCATGATATAACTATTACGTAATTTTGAAGCTATAAAGAACAATTTATAAAGTTGGTTCTGCAAAAGGCAGTTAACCCACCATCCATATTAAACCCTACCATGGAAAACATTAATAAAAGAAAATACTTTAAAATCTGTTTTTTCATAAGAACCACTGGGTTAACCATTTGTCTACAAAAATTGGTGGGTTAAAGACTATGCAATCAGCATTATATTTTTTCATATAAGGCGCAGAAATCAGTTAATCTACAGATCATCTAGGTAATGTGCAGATTAACTAGAATGACCCGTTAAAGTGCAGAAAATTGTTTCACTTCTCATATTACCTAGGCAATCTGCAAATTACCTAGATAATCTGCACATTACCTACTAGGCACTTGTTAAACTTAAAATGAGATGTTTGCTGGAACTACAGCAACATTTTTGGACCCTTAAATTAACATAAAGTTATTTATTTTTCAATATCTAAAGAATCAAATAATAAATACAATCAAACAATCAACAAATTAGCTGATAGAATCAACCATTAATTAATTAAAAAACTATAATATAAAAAATCAAACAGTTTAAAATATTATTACAAATAAGGAAATTAACATAATGTCATTTAGTATATTTCCTATACATTTCCTTCATTTTTAAACAATCTTTAAAATTTCAAAAGTGCTTGCTTCAAGATATTGTGTTCTTTTAGAATCCATAATAAATTATAGTGTTTTAAGTATTAAAAGATAAGTTAGTAGCACTATAACAAAAACAAGTAGGCAATTGAAAACTGAGTTTTTATATGATCTATCTATAAAATTCAAGGTTAAGGAAATTCAGATTTGGACCAATTTGTATAGCTCGGCAACCTCTGCAGCATTATGGCACGAAATAAGAGGCTTAATACTATCTAATAGATCTATTACTTTATACTTAACCCAGTACCCTTTGTCATTTCATTGGCTGAAATTAATTGAATGTAGCAAATTTAGTAAATAATGACTGATTCTGTCTCAGCTTTCTTTTTTGTGTGAGGTATTTTCAATATTAAAAACACAATAACTTTTGTTAAAACACCTACATCATGAACAAAAACACAGCCTTAATAAAAATACTTAATTTCAATATTGCTTTCTTGAGCAATAGGAAAACACTTAACACGATGGGCGGGTTGATGTTAGCCAAATTCTACCTAGTAACCACGACAGCACCTTAAATTGAGGCATGTACTTTGTTTATATTTTAAATATAGAGTTGATTTTAACAAAATAGAGAACAGTATACCAACCTATATCTTCTTCCACTCACAAAACTAATTTTTTTTAAATGAAGAACTATGTTGCAAATAATAATCATTGCCCAAGGGCATGGCTCCTGAAAGAAACTACTTAAAATGCAAACTCAGGAGATAACCAGGCTTTTCTTTTTATTATTCATAATATAGTACCGAAACAAAAACGAGGGCTCTTACAAAACATAGTTAGCCTCCTCTCTCGACGATTTATTGATCTTGTAGGTTAAAAAACAATTAATTTTGCTCTAATCACTATGATACCTGATTTTTCTAATCATCCATTGAATTTCCAATTTTTTGAAAATTCATGGAAATTTGGAAGTATAATTGAAATGCATGTCTATGCTATACTATCTGCAACGCAACTATAGTAACTTTATGTAACTATTAAGGCTTTCGCGGCCGGCAATATTACTATTATTATGTCAGAAAAACAACAATAATTATAGTAACTTTGTTATTTGTAGAGCTACAAAGCAACATAAATAGAGGCAATGTTGCAAAATATAATGCTAAACAGTAATATGTTTCAAATCTAAGATATCTGCAAAAGTTTTGGAGTTGTTAAGAAAAAAAATATGAAAATATTGATTTCTTAGGGTTTTGAAAAACATTCTTAGGACACTTTTTAAGCAGTTTTTTCTATGACATTTCAGAAGCTTGTGACCATTATCAAGTTGAATTTTTCCTTATAGAGTGTTACCTCACTTTAGATTTTTTATTTTCTTCTTAATTTAATACCACTGATTTACTTAAAAAAAGAGAAAGGCTGATTCGTGTAACTTTATTGGTCCAGTTTCAACAGATATTTCTAAATTATTTTTATTTCACGTAATTCACATTTGTTTTTTAAACCTCTCTAGAGTATATCGTTTTTCTTGTAATGATTGTGTTGCACTTCATGTGGGACAAATTGGGAGATTTTTAATGGTTAGAGCTATAGAACACCTCGAACAATATGAAAAATATAAAGACGATGATATAGTTATAACAAATCTAATAAATTTTAGAAATGTGGGGGGCCTTTTAAAGACCAGGGAATGGGCTGCAATACTGAATTAGATAACATAAAGTGTAGACCTTCCAGACTCCGAGAAAAAGATAATAATGCCGCCGATAGGTAAACTATTTCCAAGTAAGTCCCACGAGGCATGTAATAGTATAGTAATTTGAAAGCTAGTGTGATGAAAATTGGATTCAGACAGTATTAAAAACATTCTGATAAGTAGTTGTTGCAGTAAAAACGTAGCTTCAGTTCAATTTTTGAAGTTATAGTTCATTTAATGTTTCACTGTCATATTTTTTGACAGTTATGAGTTGAAGTTTGGTTAATATTCACTTGGAGTTAAAATATTCTTTCATAATGGCTGTATTTCGAAACCATTGCTTTTGATAATGACTTCCTTAAGAACGCCAAATAGAAATCCATGATTTTGACACACTTTTGTGCAAAAAAGTCCAAAACCAATCTCCACAACTGTGCTAAGTTGTTATCACCACAATCTTCAACATCCTTTTCGAAACACAAAAATTATTCGGCTCTGTTTCCCCTGTGAAGAACCCCTTACATTATATAGATGGATATCGAAATGTCCCCTAAACAAGTAGGCTGAGTCTCTGTAAGGTAAGATATTTTACTGCCTAGGCAAACAGAGTACCATTTTCTCTTGTTGAATTGTATTTTAAAATGTAATAACTGAAGAAATTAATTTATACATGTGCTTCCAAAAAATAAATAAATAGTGCATCAACATGTTTTTCATTCCTGAAAGCACACATTATTCTGCATAACAATATTAAAAGTAAAAAATGTCATTAAGTACTTTGTAAAAAACAAGTTACAAATTTCAAAAGTGTCTTAAAACGTGATGGTTTCTTAGGGGCTACGAAGTACTTACAACTATCTTCAGGTATAGGACATGCTTCGAACAACACATTATGGTTATGCATGAATGATTCATTAAAAATAATATAAGGGCCTTCCAGCATGCAGCCAACATAATGATTTCCAACTATTAGAACGGCTCCTTCGTTATATAAGCCAGGACTGGTTAGTAACTCACTTCTAAAAGTATTGTTTGCCAACAGCTGTAAAAAAAAACAAAATTAGCAGAATAGTGGCAAGACTTATCCGAGAACTAATAATTATTTACCCTGGATTCACCATCAATTTCTAAAGTTAAGTTTCCCAAACGGTACTGTAGAGAAACAGTGTGCCACCTGTTGTTGACAAAATTGCCATGGATAGTCTCCTCAAATTGTTTGCCAAGTGTTTTGGCAATAAAAGATAAACCTTCAGCATTAACAGAGAGCTCAATGAGATTGTCATTGTGTTGCTGAGAAAACAGTTCTCCTCCTATGAACACGATTTAAGTTAAAAAATAAAACTTGCAGTTCACATACACTGCTGCCCGAAGATAATATACTATACCTGAACAAGTCCTAAAACTGAGACCTGTCTGCCTCTTGAGCGATATCGTTGTTTGTAGTCTAATATATGATGATCCATTAAAATAAGCCTCTGGTTGATCTGACGGTCCAAGCATCTGCATGGTGCTGTATGCATTGCTATTCCATGTGTAACACAGAACTGCAAAAATCAAAGTCAAGAGTGTGAAATTACATTTCCATTGTTACTGGTATTGGTAGAATTTTCAATGACTAAGGCGTTTAATTAACGATTTAATCATTGTTATTCCTAGAGAAGATAATATGTATGCATGTCTTATAGTTTTTTGTCATTCACAGTTTAGTAGTAACTTTTAAATGCAATAAATACATTAAAATCACGTGAGCTTATGAAATAGCTGCAAAAATATTAATTAATTAAAAAACCCAGAGAACTGCAATGAAATAATTAACAAATCAGTTAAAAAAATTGCTAATGCAACCATGTTACAAAACACTTAACCTACTTTAAACTTTACAAACTAACTTCTGCATTAATTCTGTTAGTTTAAACTTTGAAGCATATATTCTACTGTAGAAGCTCAAATTTATTTATTTAATAGACTTTTAGCAGCAACAAGAGAAAAGAGGCGTTGGCAAAACAATGCGAACCAAATTATTTCAACAAAAACTTACCTATGTAAATAAGTGAGATTCTATGCCTCCAATGTGTGTTGAAATTCATCGTGAAGTGATTTTAATTTATTTCTACATGTATTGCACTTAAATTAAATCAACATAATAAACAATTAACACAGAAATATCAACAAACACTCCATTTCTTTTCGTTTTCTAACTGTCTTGCATCTTGCATGTCCTGTTGGTGTTTTGTGCCAAACGTCATATGTCAATACTGTTCTGTTGACAATTGCTTGACATGACATCAATCAATTACAATCTGTCAATTTCCACAGCATTGCCAAATTTTATTAAAAGTATTCATTAACTTGAGAAAACTATAAGCAAAATCGTATTTTTTATGTCTTTGGTTGCAGTTATATTAAAGTTAAGTTATCAAATAATGTACTCATTTTCGTTACTATTTAATTTTACATCGCGCAATATTTCGTATTTTATTAATTACAACAGTTGGTGGTGTTCCCTTAATTTGCAAGATAACATTTCATTTATTACTGATTAAAAAAAAAAGATCCACTATTAGACATATACATATGCACATCAACAAGTGTCTTAAATTATTTTTATTTATTAACATTATCTTATTTTCATACTATAATTTATTTAGACAATTCAACTTTTATTCCATATCAAAATTATTATTATGGACATGCGAACACACTCTCTCCTTGAAATACTTTAAAACAATAACATCTTAAATTTTTTGATATGGCCAGAGATTTAGTCCTTTTCATGTACCACATTGAATCTTATGTACCTACTAAACACAAATCAATAGTTCAATATTTGAATATGGGGTCTGTTATAAGATGTAGTATACACTACGCATCAGACATTTAATCCAGAAATGATAACTTTTAGTCCATTTCAATAACAAATGTAAAAACACATTAAACAAGATGCAAGAATACAGCATTTTTACATCTTGTTTGTTAGCTCTAAGAACTAAATATATTTTAGCATTTTCACTCACATAACCACATACCTATTTTGAATAATAAATAATAATGTTAGTATTTACACTTTGTTGCGAATAAGCTAACAGAGATCTTTTTTGAACAATCATATAAAAAAAACTAAGATAATAATAAGGAAGAATTATTTGATGAATTCAGATTTAGGAATCGCAAATGACGATGAAAATTTCTCATTATGATATTTATTTAAATTGTAAAGGTGAGAAATAAAACAGTTTATGCAGTCAACATTTAATCACTGACACACTAAAACATGTCTCACAGTCGTAGGAAAATACATACACCAAAAAATTCAAGTAACTCCAGTTGAAATAACAATCGTGTAATCACTAAAGGTGGCAAGAATTTGAGTTTAGAACACTATAATAAAAATCAACAACACCAACACGTACAGGGTACCAAACACAACGGGTTTAGATTCTAGACAGCTGTTGCATCAGATTTGAGGGTAAAATGCTCTCAATTTTTTCATAGACGTAATATACAGGTAAAGACAGCCAATTGAGTAAAGACTTTGCCACGACTCCCATTGGTTCCGGATATTGATGTGTTAAAAGTGCAAGAAGTGCTGTAAATGAACATAATCCAGCAGTGAAAATGATGAAAAATGGCAATTCTTTTTTAGGGTACACAGAAACTTCATGGAAAGAAGGTAATAACTCCCTGTCTGCACATTCTGTACATGTGGGATAAGGATAAAATAAATGCCCACGTTCCAATGGATATGGTAGCATTCGAAAAGTACCTTCCCAAGTACAATGTAGCAAATTCAAAGCGCCCTCCATTTGCTTCCAGTGATGAAGATGAAAAAATGCGTAGGCTACAGCCTCAGAATCTCCTCTCTTCAAGACATGCTCTGGAGGTAATATTAGTGGCTTCATTTCTAATAAATATTTGGGAACATGCGGGTTGAACTCAACGGCACGGTGTATAGCTTCAACTGCTGCCATTTCTGCAGTAGTTAAGCCACGTTTGCTTGCTATATCTGGGGAAAACTTGTCAGCAACGACTCGTGCTTTTAATAGTGCTGCAGTGTAGCAAATCGTGGCGGATTTTGGTAGGGAAATATCATCGTATTTGGCTAACAAAGCCTGAACATCTGCATAAGCCTGCATTTCTAATAAAACTTCTATTAAATTTTCATGAATATTCAGTACGTTCATGATTGGAGGAACTTCTTTTGTGAGATCGCGGAACATTTTGACAGCTTCCTTCAGCTTTCCGAGTTTTCTGGCACACATAGCAAGCCTCCGTTTTATATAAATTAAAACATTTGTATCTCTTCGATGCTGAGCTTCCATTAACGAACCTTGCTGCAACAAACTCTGTGAACGTTTGTAATTGATCTCTGCAACCTTCAACGCTTGTTTTAAAATCTTCTCTGCCTCCGTTATTGTTGTAGCTTCCTCTTCGGCTAGCAATATATAAGCAGGGGCACATTCTGGATTCAATTCTAATGCAGAATGTGCAGCTTTGATTCGTACAACTGGGTTGCGTTCTCTCCATGCAGTCTGCATTATTTCATACTCTGCTTTCCCAGCATCTGCCTCACAAGTAAAGAAAGTTTGATGATCCTGTGCTGAGAGGTTCATATCATAATAAGTCAGTGGTTCCTTATTGGTTGCCCAGTAGAAACGTTGATATTCAGCACCTCTATACAGATTTAGAGGATTTCTCCACACTTTACACTCTGGCACACTAGTTTGTTGATTAGTAGAGCTTGAATTGTTACTTTCATTACTTTCGGAGCCACTAATCCATGGGCTGATGTGATTTAATGACACTTGTTCGATAAATGATGTTCCGTATTTGCGGAAATACCACCATTCAAAGATCAGTATTAGTCCGGATATTAAAGACGAAGTTCCAGTTAGAGCTACATAAAATTTGGGCGTTAATGTGCTCAGAAACATTGTAGAATCCCACATTTTTGTTTAGTTCCTGGGTTAGGTTATGTGAAGTTACTAGTTGATTGATTAGCTGTTGCTCTGACAGTATACAGATCAGCAACTGGTTTTAAAGAATAGCACATATCATTCACTTAAAACGATACTTCATTTCAAATGTTTATTTATTAACATCAAAACTTGAACTAAGTGTAATAAACACCGAAAACAGCCTCAAATTAGTTTTCGTTTTCATGTCAATTGTCATGGTCAATTAAGTCTATGAATGAAGTCACGCTGAACTTCAGCAACTTAACTACTGAAGTCCCCAAACGGCACCGGAGCACGGCCAAGTTGCCAGGTTGACACTAAATTCTTAAAAAGGTTTGATACCATTTGATGAAGATGCAACCCACAAAATTAAGAGGAAGACACAAATAACAAAAAAAAAATCTCTATGAATGACATAAGAAATTGTCGGCCAATTGTGAATCGAGCGGTAACCAGTGTTATATGTTTAAAWTAGGACTAAGTATTAAGGAAAAATTCTTAAAACGCAAACMACAAAAAAAATTCTCCACCCAAGCACCTGTTCCGACCAAACTGAAATTGCATATACCAACAACACTAATAAATAATCTTAATCTCCCTTACGTTTCAGCAACACAAATATTCAAGTAAAAATAAAGGGTTAGTTTACTTACCTACTCTATTATTCATATCATAAAAACACTCGGATTCTCACTGTCTGCTTTGTGCTACTAGATGCCAGCTGTTGGTATTATATATGAATCAAAATTAAGTAACCAGTCGAGAAGTACTAAACTCCAATTGGTTTAAAACTACAGTCTCCTTAATCTCGAGAACAAATTTTTTATTTGGACATTCCATCACTACTTGAAACAACTAAAGGCTATCATATCTTTTGCTAATTAAATTTGTTACTAGATAAAATGTTTTTCTCAAAATTAAATATAGACTATTGCGTCAGTCATTAGGTTTGCTAGAAGCAGCATATTTACGTTTACATTGTTTGATCACATTTACACATGACAGATGATTGAAAGAGAGCGGGTATAAATGTGCTGTTTAGTAATAATATTTATTTTATTAATATTGTTAAATATATGACATTTATATAGAATAAAAACAATAACGGGTGTTGAAGATATTTAATTTATTGTGTTTGTTTTAATGAGTGAGCTGTGTCGGAAATTATTAATAGATAATAGTGTACATAGAACAAAGTATTATATTGTCATGTCATTAATACAAAGGAACTTTGAGAAGACATAATTTTTTTTTTACAACGGGCCTGGTACAGAACCCTAAGGTACACCGTATTTTATTGGCTTTTGATCAGATTTACTGCCGTTACAATACGATAACTTGGTTTCTCTCAGCCAAATAGCTCTCAAACAGTTTTAAGGATGTCTTTAGTTCCATATGTTTTCAACTTTTAATGAGTCTACAAGAAATAACACAGTCAAAAGCTTTGGTTAGGTCAAATAAATTCCACAAGAATTTTATTTTCCATTTGATACCAACAGATCAAAATAAGTTAACATATAAGAGACCAAAAAAAACAGCTTTAGCCAAACACTGTTTCGATACTGGACATTATTTTAATGATATAAAACTTTTAAAGAGTAGTGATAGCTACAATCTAGACATATTGGAAGCCATTCATATAAAGAAGCACGGAAGTAGGCTGTTGAATAAAGACCTCACCCAGATAAGTAATTTTAAATTAGCTGAGCTAATTAGAGAAATTTCATGATGACCTGTTGGTTTTTAATGAGTAAATTTTTATGGGTATTTTATGATATTGGTTGACAACTATTAGTAACTTTTAATGTGTTACTCATTGTGATTCATTGCAGTATCCATGAATGTTTATTGATATGAATTCTGTTTTTGTCATTTGAACTCATCTAAAAACTTATCAGTTTGTAGCATTGTCACCGCTGAAGATGGTCGGTGTGGGACCGAAATGTATGTTCGGTGTATATCAAGATGGCCGCCAATGGTGAGCACATGTTAATCAAAAGAAATTGTAAATATTGCGATAAAAACGTTACCAAATTAATTAAAGGTAAAAATACAATCATCACTGACAAAGAGTGCACAATAAGGATCTTTCAAGAAAAAATTACACTAATTGAACAACATGCAAATATAAACTACCATAATATCAAGGAAAATTCCATGCACTCCAAAGATGTTAATACAAAAAGTGACACCACAAAAACAGTGAACTCTACAAGAAACGTCAATACACTGAAAAAACCAAGTACATCAACCTCTGAAAATAAAATCCAAGAACTTTACTCTCACATTAAAGAAAAACAGCAAATAATTATGGATAAAGTTATTAACTTAACAGGATCGTCTAAAAATGAGGGCCAAAAATCAGAACATGATGGTACCACAAACGAGACAGAAGATAAAGAAAAAGGTTTCATGAAAGTTAACAGGAAATCAAGAAAACAGAAATCCGGAAATGTAGGAATAAGTGACAAGCAATAAAACGAGGAGTTTTATGGCAATGCCCAGTCATCAAAACAAAAAAAAAACTTTGGATATTCCTAAAGAAAGTAAAGGATACTGCAAATGAAAATATCATCAAAACCTATTTAAGCAAAAGGATTAGAACAGTAATGGAAAAAATATATGTGAGAAAGGTTGACACTTATCATGTCAATTGAGATAACAACTGTTATCTTGTCGGAGTCCCTATAGACCACAAACAGGTTATATATGATGCAGACACTTGGCCTAAAGGTATGGTGTTTGATAGATTTAACTTCAGAAGGGGTGACAAATTCCTGGGTTCATCAAAGGAGGATTTTGCCATACACTAAATAATTTGCCCAATATGCCATTCAAGTCAACCAGATACTCCATTTTAAATATAAATAATCAATGTGTAAATAATAAAAGTAATTCTGAGAAAGCAGAAACTCAAATTAAACAATTAAGCTCATGTAGTGACAATATTCAAGGGCATCCAAATAAACTACATCACCAAAAAACAAAAAGAGGTTTAAGATGCTACCTACAAAACATAAGAAGTGTGCAAAACAAAACTGAAGAACTAGAAATTGAACTGCTTCACAATAGAGTTGACATATTATGTCTATGTGAAACATGGTTAACAATTTAACATCTCAATATTGTAATTTACAAGGATACCAGCTGTCCAGTGAGTACACCAGGCAGGAATCGAGTCATGGTGGGGTGGCCATTTATACTAAAGATAATACTTGTTCCAAAAATCCCAAGACTTACACAGCGAAATTGCAGCATGTGAATTAAAAACTATGAACATGACAATAGTCTGTGTTTATCATTCCCCATCAACACTTACACAATTTAAAATATTCATGGAAACATTTCAGAAATTACTGGATGTATTAATGAAACGACACACTATTTTTTGTCTATGAAGATTTTAACATTGATATAAACACTAAAAATGCACAAACTATTGAATTTATCTCAACAGTAAATTCTTATGGTTTGAAAACACTAGTAAAAGAACCAACATGAATAACACCAGCTTCTGAAACCGGTCTCGATAACTGCATAACATTTTTCTATGGTGCTCATACAGTGCAAATAGTAGACTTTCCTTACTCAGATCACAGGGGAATTATCGTAGATGTAGAAATAGCTCCAAAAAAATCCAAAGAAATGTGCAAAATTGTCTATTTGAATTGTTAGAAGTAGAATGGCAAGTGCTAATGGAAGATAGCAAAGATGTGAATGGGATGTTTGATAAATTTTTCAAACAGTTCCTAATAATATTAAATAAACATATACCACAGAAAACAAAAACCATACACTCACAGAACCGAGGAAAAAATGGTATACAGAAGAGCTGAAGCAGTTAAGGAACACTGTTTGAATTTATTAAAAGTAGTGAGCATTTGCTCAGGTTGTCTAAGGAACTAGATATTAAAAAAAAAACATTGTCTATTATTGTCATTTTCTTGTCAGATTTAATAGATTGTATAAAAATAGTTATTAAAAGTTACTGCCATCAAGATCCATTAATCCACACCTAAGATTAATACAGTCCACTCTACCGCAATATCATTTGGTCCTTCGAGCCGGATCCGTGGATTACGTCACTATTTAGTTGACAAGCACTACTTTGGTCTGACCGAACCTTGGATTACGATTTATCTTCCTGAACAATTTTATCCAGCCTTTGCCAATCATCAGACTACATCTGCTATTATTGGAGAAGGGTAAAGGGACAGGATTATTAGGAAGTATAGTGCAATTTTATTAGTTATTTCTGACTTTTGAGTTAAAAACTGCATCTACTGACTAATTCCAGTCATCTATTGTGTTTTCTATTAAATTTGCCTTTTAGATTCATTATTGTTGCTTAGTTCCACGACTTTATAATGTCATTTTCTATATTAACTCGTAAACGGGGCGGAATTAAGCATAAGCTTACTAATTTTTCTATTTTTCTTCAATCAGTCGAAGACGATTATGCTAATGAAGCAACAGTTACGGACAAAACTATTATGGATTTGAAATGCAGGCTTGAAAATTTTGAACAGGTTATCTTGGAGTTTGAAAGAGTACAGGATGAAATAGACGCCATCTCTGAAGCAGATAAATTAGAAGAAGAATACCAAGAAAGAGATCAATTTACGAATAAGTTTTGGGAGATGTTGTCTTCAGCAAAACTACTACTGTGTCAGTTACAGCCTCAACCTCCAACTATTCTTGCATCTCAATCTGTATGTCCACAGGTAACAGCTAATTGTAATGAAAATGCCAATTCTATTTCTAACAATTCTGTTGCTGACAATAACAATTACAATTCACTGCAAAATGTAAAATTGCCTACAATTAATCTTCCCATCTTTGATGGAGATATTAATAAATGGCTAGAATTCAAAGACACATTTATGTCACTCATTGAAACTAGTTCGTCATTGAGTTCTGTCATGAAATTTCACTATTTAAAGGCCACATTAAAAGGCGAACCATTAAAAATTATTCAAACTTTAGAATTCTCAGCAGAAAACTATAAAATTGCATGGGAAGCATTGTGTAATCGATTTGACAGCAAACGTCTGCTTGTGTTTAATCATGTGCGTTCCTTATTCAATTTAGAACACATAACATGAGAATCAGCTTCTAGCTTGAGGTACCTAATCGATAATGTCTTTGAGCATTTGAAATGTTTAAATACATTAGGCGAACCTACAGATAAATGGGATTCATTATTAATTTATTTGATATCTACAAAGCTAGATAAAACCACTGTTATGGAATGGGAACGTCAAAGAACTTCAAATAAAGAAGTTCCTACCTTAGCTGAATTTCAACAGTTTTTAAAGTTTCGGGCAGAATTTCTAGAAACTATTAATAGTAGTTATTCTAGTAAGCGCGATAAAGATTGTACAAACAAAGTTACACTATTTTCTTCTAGCTCTAAGAAAGCTTGCAATTATTGTTCGGATAAAAATCATGTTATTTACAGCTGTACTGAATTTTTGAAACTTTCTGTTAAGGATCGGATAGAGAAAATCAAACAATTAAAGTTATGTAAAAACTGTTTATGCACTTCTAAACATGAAATAAGATTCTGCAAAGCAGGTCCTTGTAAAATATGCAAAAAGAAGCATAGCAGTCTTTTGCATTTAGACAATAACGATTTAAATACATCGCAAGCTATTACAATAAACGATGCTTCATCGTCTAATGCAGACAAGAATTCTATTAATCTATTTAACACCATGAAAAAGCATGTACTTTTATCGACAGCTTTGATTTATGTTTTTGATAAAAAAGGAAACAGGCTTCTTTGTAAAGCTATATTAGATTCAGGCTCACAGAGTCATTTTATTTCTCAACAATTATGCGATACATTAGATTTGCAGCAGTACAAATCAAATATTGCTATCACAGGGATTAACAATGTTGTTTCTTCAGTTACCAAGAAATGTACTGTTATGATACAATCACGCACATCATCTTTTAAAACAAATCTTTCTTGTTTTGTCATGCCAACAATTAATGACACTGATTTTGGCAAATTAAATATAGATTCATGGAATATACCATCTAATTTGAAATTGTCTGACCCCGATTTTCATAAAGGCGGTAAGGTAGATTTATTGATAGGAGCCAGTCTTTTTTGGGAATTAATTATCAATGGAAAGATTACGTTAGAAAAAAATAAACCGATTATTCAGAATACTTTATTAGGCTGGGTTGTAGCAGGTATAGTTACAAATGATGTTTCTCATACACATTGTTATTTTTCTAAACAAGCCAATTTCGACAATTTAGAGTTACAAAATGAATTGCGAAAATTTTGGGAAGTGGAAGAGTGTAATTATACACCGAAAGAATCTCCAGAAAATATCGAATGTGAGAATTACTTTAAAAATACTTACTTACGTAACGATAATGGTAGATTTGTGGTGAGAATTCCATTAAAAGAGTCTCGTACACGTCTAGGCGATTCCCAAAACTCTGCTGTTAAACAATTATTAAGTCTGGAGCATAAGCTTCAAAGAAATCCTTCTTTGCAATCTCAATATACAGAGTTCCTCGAAGAATATGAACTTTTAGGACATATGTCTAAAATAAATCATAAAAATGATAAAACCCAAAATACATATTGCTTACCTCATCATTGTGTAATTCGAGATGCAAGTCTTACAACCAAATTGCGTGTTGTATTTAACGGGTCAGCACCAACTACAAGTGGTGTATCTTTGAATGATCTTCAACATGTGGGACCTCAACTTTTAAATGACTTGTTTTCTATTCTAATAAGATTTAGACAGCACAATGTTGTAGTCTGTGCAGACATTGAAAAAATGTATAGGCAGATATTAATTCATCCTGACGATCGTCCATTACAACGAATCGTCTGGAGAAGTAATGCTGAAAGTTCTGTTTCAGCTTATGAGCTAAATACAGTAGTCTATGGCACAGCATCTGCCCCTTATTTAGCAGTCCGTTGCCTTAAGCAAGTGGCTATTAATAGTAAATCAACATATCCTTCTGCTTCAACTAGAATCGATAATGACTTCTATATGGATGATCTAATCACTGGATTCTCATCTGAAGAAGATGCAATTTCTGTATGTAAAGAGATTTCAGCAGTTTTAAAGTCATTTGGTTTTTCTTTGAGAAAATGGATTAGTAATTACCCAAGCGTGTTAGAACATCTAAGAGATGATTCAGATAAAGTTAGTGTTTTACGTTTTAGTGAAAATGAATCGGCAAAGACTTTAGGTATTCAATGGAATTGTAATACAGATTCTTTAACTTACCACGTAGATATTCCTTCAAATCTTCATTGCACTAAACGTAGTATTTTATCAACTATTTCAAAGTTATATGATCCCCTTGGATTACTCTGCGCATGTATCATATTGGCAAAAATATTGATTCAAAGGTTATGGATGTTGAAATCCGATTGGGATGACAATTTTCCTGATGAAATTAAGACTCTTTGGTTGCGTTTCAGTGAAAACTTAATTCTATTAAATGGCTTGCAGATTCCGAGGCAGATTTTTTGTAGTTCTCCCGTGTCTATTCAATTGCATGGATTTAGTGATGCATCTCAAGATGCTTATTGTGCATGTATTTATATGAGAACAATCAATTCAGATACTTCTATTTATTCTCATTTAGTTTGTGCAAAAGCTAAAGTATCACCTTTAAAACCTTTGACTATTCCTCGTCTGGAACTATTAGGTGCACTTTTATTAGCTAGATTAGTAAATAAAGTCATCAAAGGCTTGTCTGCGAATGTAACTTGCTATTACTGGTGCGATTCGAAGATTGTATTATCTTGGCTTAATCTTCAGCCACGCAATCTTCAAATCTTTGTAAGTAACCGTGTATCTGAAATACAAGAAATTAGTAATAAACAAAACTGGAATTATGTTTGTACTAAAGATAACCCTGCCGATCTAGGTTCTAGAGGTGTTTATCCACATATATTGTTAAATGCTGATATTTGGTGGAAGGGTCCTCACTGGTTGTCCAAAGCAGAAGAAAATTGGCCATTCTCTCAGCTAGTGCTTGATGCAGATGATTTACCTGAAACAAAAAGGGTAACATTAATCAATTCAGTTTCAAATGAACCATCATTTATATTTAAAAGATTCTATACACTCACTAGGTTAAAACGTGTTATTGCATATTGTTTGCGCTTCACTTTTAATGCTAAGAGTTCAAACACAATTAAAATAAAAGGCAATTTATCTATAAATGAATTGAATAACTCTATGAATGTTTTATTAAAGTTAAGTCAATTAGATTGCTTCAGGAAGGAATTGAAATTGTTAGTCAGCAATTCAGAACTTAAAACAAAAGGTCGTTTACTTTCATTATCACCGTTCATTGATGACATTGGATTGATGCGAGTTGGAGGTAGGTTGAAAAACTCAAATTTAAATTTTTCTTCCATACATCCTATACTCTTGGATAGCAAACATCCTCTTACAGTTCTGATAATGACACATGAACACTTAAGACTACTTCATGCTAGTCCGCAAATGCTATTAGTTTCAATTAGACAGGTTTATTGGCCTATTTCAGGAATGAATTTGGCAAAAAAGGTTGTCCGAAATTGTTTAACTTGTTTTAAGCATAAACCACAGTCAAGTTTCAATGTAATGGGTGATTTGCCCAAGGAACGCGTAACTGCTACTCATCCATTTAACATAACTGGAGTCGACTACGCAGGTCCATTTTTAATTAAAGAAAAGAAAAGTCGTTGTAATAAATTAATAAAATGTTAATTATGTCTCTTTGTATGCTTTTCAGTTAAGGCTATTCACTTGGAGTTAGTCTCTGATTTGACCACTGAAGGATTTTTAGCCAGCTTTAAACGTTTTGTTAGCAGAAGAGGACTTCCTTCTGAAGTATGGTCCGATAATGCCACAAATTTTGTCGGTGCAGCAAGGTCGTTGAAAGAATTAAGTGATTTCTTTAAAGCTAACCAAAATTCAATTATAACTTTCTGTACTGAACAAAATATTAAGTGGAAATCTATACCTTCTTCTTCGCCTCATTTTGGAGGGCTATGGGAATCTAATATTAAAAGCGTTAAGCAGCATTTACTCAAAATTATTAATAATACTCATTTAACATATGATGAATTTTATACTCTTATAGTTCAAATAGAAGCAATTCTGAACTCAAGACCTCTTTTCCCTATGTCATCAGATCCTAATGACCTGTCTCCTTTAACCCCATCACATTTCTTGATTGGCAAACCCCTGATTGCGGTACCAGATCCTAACCTATTAGAAATTCCTCCTGGGAGATTATCAAGATTTCAACTAATCCAACAATTAAAGCAAAGCTTTTGTAAAAGATGGTCGAAGGACTATTTGGCTTACTTACAACAGCGAAACAAATGGATGAAGACATCACCGTCGTTGAATCCCGGTACAATGGTTTTGTTGAAGGAAGACCATTTACCTCCTTCGCAGTGGGCACTTGGGCGAATTGTAAAGTGCTACCCTGGACAAGATGGGGTCGTTCGAGTTGTCGACATCAAGACATGCAAAGGAACCTACAGACGTGCCATAATCAAAGTGTGCCCTTTGCCTGTGAACAGTTAACGCAATTAATTTCGATTAATTATACTTACCTTGTTGAAACTTGTTCAAAGGCCGGGAGTATGTTTGAATTTATTAAAAGTAGTGAGCATTTGCTCAGGTTGTCTAAGGAACTAGATATTAAAAAAAAAACATTGTCTATTATTGTCATTTTCTTGTCAGATTTAATAGATTGTATAAAAATAGTTATTAAAAGAGTTACTGCCATTAAGATCCATTAATCCACACCTAAGATTAATACAGTCCACTCTACCGCAATATCAAACACCTTAACTTTTATGATAGAATTTGAAAAATCTGCAAAAATAAACCTTTCAAAAAAAATAAAATCAATGTGATATATTTACAACATAAAAATTGATCAAGAAAAACGCAAACACCATGAAAAACAAATATTAAACATGAATAACATACAGAAAACTGTTTGGAATTTAATTAAAAAAGAAAAAACACAAACAATAAGGACAGAAGCTCCAATACAACCAGTTTTCAATCATCATTTCACAAACATAGTAGCAAACCTAGAAAAGACATTACCCCCAAATAATCTTAACCCAATTAAACCTGCAAGTGAAAAATTTAATACTCCAGACAGCATATATCTAACACTAGTTGATGAAAATGAAATTATTAATAATAAACTACTAAAATTGCTAAGAAAAGGGCTTCTTGAGCCACTCACGCTTATTATAAATAAATGTTTCGAACTAGGACAATTCCCAGAAATACTAAAGTTCTCACGAATAATCCCAATACACAAAAAAGGAGATGAGACAGATATGAGCAACTACAGACCAATAACAATAATACAAAAATTATCTAAACCAATTGAAATAGCACTCTGTAGCAGGCTTACAGCCTTCCTCGATAAGAAGCATCTTTTATCTGACAGTCAATTTGGCTTCAGAAAGAATCTCTCAACTCAACATGCAATCACACAGTAGGTGGTAGATGAAGATGGGCAAATATTATTTGCCACATTACAAAATACTACTATAAAAACTTCAAATCTATGGGGTACGAGGCGTTGCACTAAAACTAGTAAGAAGTTATCTCACAAATCGTAAACAAGTAGTCGATTATAACAAAAAATTATCATCTCCCCAAATCACATCGGTTGGGGTACCACAAGGATCTGTAATAGGTCCTATCCTGTATATCATATATGCAAATGACCTGCCTTCCTATATGAATAAAAACACCATATAATATGCTGACGACACAAGCTTCTACAAATTACATGAATCCATGGACGATGTTAACATGAGTAATAACTACATCCTTCAAAAAAGTAAAGCGTGGTTTGGTGCCAGCAGAATGGCACTAAATGAAGACAAAACAATTCAAATACACTTCACATTAAAAAATACACACTGTGAACGCAAATCTCTTAAATTTTTGGGACTATGGATTGACATAGAGCTCAACTTTACTGAACATATACAGCACCTCCATTCAAAACTCGCAAGCATAACCCACCTGCTGAGAAGGATTTCACAAATAACATCGCTAGAAACCTGTAGAACTGCCTACATGGGGTTATTTTAAAGCCAGCTGAGCTATTGCATACTACTGTGGAGTAATTCCTCCCACTGGCAACTGATATTTCAACTACAGAAAATGGCTGAGTTATAGGAGAGATTAAACTGAGAGATTCATGCAGACCATTTTTCAAGAAAATGAATATAATGACGCTCCAGGCACTCTACATTAAGGAATGTCTCCTGGACATTAGGCAGAATGAAAATCAATTTCGAGCTCACTCAGATCTTCACAACTACAAAACAAGATACAATGGAAACTTAGTTGTACCTCAACACAGACTCACATCAACACAAAAATTTTAAAATGCAAGCAGTGAAAGTTTACATCAAGTTACCTAAGGAACTAAAAATACTACCTATAGGAAAATTTAAATCTGAGATAACCAATTTATTAATTGAAATGTGTCCATTTACAATTGATGAATATCTCAATTACAACTATTGATTTCTTTTTTGACAATGCATAAACATTGTAAATACTGATGAGCTGTAATGACAGCGAAATAGATCTACCTGCAGTTGGTTGAGGTGTAGACAGCACAACATAGACATGCATTTTATTGTAAATACATATTATGTGTATTTTGTTAGTATGCAAATACAGTTATTATTATTATTATGAATTAAATAAAATGTGAAATATTTTATGCACTTTTTTTACACTCACGATAACACTATAAATCGGCCGAATTGATTCGATTGCATTAGTAGGTATCGGGTGGCTTATATTCGGGAATCCGGCCTAGCAGCTGGCCGATATCCGGTACCCGGCCAAACAACTATCCAATTCATTTCTAATAAAAAACTAGATGAAGACACTAACGAGGGAGAGAGACCATGTACCGAAGACGATGATTTGTAATATATGTAATTATTAGTTGTATTTTTGTTTACATATTAATAAAATTGTTGCTATTTGAAAACATTATGTCTTTTAATTTTTATATTGGAAAACATTTGACATACAGGACACACTTTAGTAGATCTTATTATTTATTTTCATGATATCTTAATTAGATACAAGCTATCCGAAAATTATAATTTTTCTAAACATCCTTCACTTGTGTACTCATAAACATAAAAATTTTATGGTATTTTATTTCACAAAATAAAAACTGGCACACCTTTTGCATTTTCTTCAAATAGTGACAAAAATAAATTATTAATCGTGTGTCCGAATTCAAGGTACCATTATAAAATTTAGGCTTAATTTGGAAGTTGTAAAATAACTTAAAATAGTCGAACAGTAAAAGGAAAGTGGGTTAACACATAATAAAACTTCTGAAATTCTTAAAATTTGTAATAAAAATTCAAAGTATGTAATAAAATATAGCAATTTAGTTTAAAGCTGCACATATCTGATCTCCCTTCTCGGACCCAGCATCTTCTTCATCGAGTACAAATATTGGTGGCTCAGAATCATCTGGTTCTGTTGCAACATGGAAGTTCTGTGTATCATCCAGATGCAACAAACAAAAATTGTGAAGAGCACAGTATGCTCTTGTTAAATGGATACTTTTGTTTATCGAATACACATCTATAAACTGTAACATCCTCCAACGTCCTTTACACAGGCCAAAAGCATTTTCAACTGGCACTCTTGTTTTGCTTAGCACTCGGTTATGTTTTCTCTGGGTTGCACTTAGCCTACTGGTATCCCTAGAACAATACACATAAATAAAATTAACATTATTCAACCAAAGCAATCTGAACTTCTTGAATTACCTATGAGGCTTCATTAGACATGGTAAACAAGGATATGCTGAATCCCTTATCAAGTGGTAATCATTATAAAATAATTTTTTAACTCCCTCCTGCTGAGTGATTTTATATATGGCACTCTCTCGCAATACCTGTAATGATATAATCAATAAAGGACCATACCATAAGTATGGCATTTTAAAAACAATTTCTTACTCTAGCATCATCTGCCGATCCAGGAAAGCCTACACATGCATTTGTAAAAAGTTTTCTCGCAGTGCATACCCCTTGCAAAATTATAGTGGTGAAACTTTCTATTAAAATAACTATCCTGTTGGTCCACTGATACTTGTATTCGAATATGGCATCCGTCAATAGCACCAATTACACCTATTACTGCAAGACAAAGAAAATTATAATATCAAACACATTTTATTTTTTGCAATTTTTTACCAAGATAACCGCCTATATCTTCGAATTCTAATGCGATGTACACACATCCACGCCTAGTGGACCATTTGATAAACGTAGTTGCCATACCACTAATACAATTAATTATAGTTCTAAATGTATTATTCACGGTTTATGTGGCAACATTAAATCTGTACGACAGATTTATGTGGCTATCACCCTTTGCCAAATACCACAGTGTAATTAACATTTTCTTTAGCAAAACAGGTGTCCTACCACCATAATACACCTTTGTGCTTTTTTTGACATTGAATGTGCCACGATATATGTGAAAATTTCTGTAAAACTCTTCATCTACATATTGACCAATCTATATCTCCATAATGAATTGTGACCTAATATGTTTGTCACATAGAAAATGAATAATTAAACTCAATATACCCAAATCTGTAGGTAATCCTAAACACATTACCAAAGGAAACCATATAAGGAAATCTTGCATAAGTGTCCACAAGACCGGTCACAGCCAATTTTAGTCTTCTATTAGACATCTAAAAATAATTTTACGTGATTATTTTTATTCTTCATAAATATACACTTTGATTACTTACTTACATTGAACAGCTAAATACTTATTGCATATACTTCTATAAATAGTATATGTCAGTAACAGAAAGGAACTATTACAAAAAACACCACTTAATTGTGTAGAAACACACCGATACCATACCCAATTGTCTTTGTAATTATGTTGCACAGCACATGCATCACCCATGCGTCACCTCGAAACGCTGATCGCAGCGTTTTATTTGTTGGCTACATGACGTCACAGTCACACGAACCAATGCCAAAAATTCAAGATCGCTGATGGACTACTGTCAAAAATGAGACCGGGACCGGAAGAAACCGAAGAGTCAATCGAAAATGTCTAAGTTCTGGTTCTATAGATTAATGCTTGCAAAAGCTGGGAAACTATTAGCTTCCAGAAATTCCTAAAAATATTCCTGGTATGAAAGTAATATAAATGATTTAATACATAATCTTGGTTTGATGCAAAATCATCTTTGCACAAGCTCTATTCAATTTCTGATAAGTCCTTTAAGCAAGGTTACAATAAATAATCAAGCAGCACAAAACAGCACATTTATTGTATAAACACATGGTGCACTTCACGTGAGCACGACACCCCAAAAGAACTTTGGTTTTTAAAATTTGTTTATGCTAAATAGACTTACAGTAGCGTGCAAAAAAAACCGGACACCGAGTGAAATTTTTTTTGAACGTCGATAACTTGTGAATGAAATTACCAATTTACACGGGGTTTTTTACTGTTTGATTCTCATTTTCTTCTTGACATTTCCAATAAATATCGTTGAGATTGTTTCAGTATATGAAAAGTTATGGTATCACGTTTCAATGCATATCAAAATCTAACCGTGCAAAAAAAACCAGACACTTTCACAAATTTATAGTAAAACATAAAATTTATTTAAAGAACCACAAAATTACCATTTATCTGACACAACTATGGATTAATATTTAGTCACAAAATTCTTTACGGCAATCACAGCAGCACAACGGGACGGCACGGAGTCGACCAAACTGATAATTTTCTTGAGGAGAATTTTCTTCTATTCCGCCTCCAGCGCTGCCATCAAGTCGTCCCCTTTCTTAAATTTTCATACGCGGCAGTGCTTTTCAAGCTCTTCCCACAAGTGCTCGATTGAATTGAGGTCCGGCGACTGTACTGGGCACTGCATATTTTGTTGGTGGCGTGTGGAAGCATAAACTCTTCCAATATCTTCCGATATTGGTCGGCGTTCATCTTGCCGTCCACACGTCACAGCGGGCCGACCAAGGCTGAAGCAGCCTGGAAAATACACTATAGCATAGTTCACACTCTCAGAAATTTTTAGGAAAGATTACCATTGAATCATTACGTTTCCACCACCGTGCTTGATAGTGGAGACTTTATAACGGTGTTCGAAGCGTTTTCCGACCGGCCGGCGCACGTACCGAATGCTGTCCGAAGACACCAGATTAAATTTAATCACATCCGACCAAAAGATTTTCGAACAGGTTCCGATGGTTGAATTCTTGTGGTGGCATGAGAGTAAAATATGGTATCTTCGGGCGGCATTCCGTTCGTGCGCCGGCCGGACGGAAAATGCTTCGACCACCCTTATCAAGTCCCCACTATCAAGCACGGTGGTAGAAACGTAACGATTCGGGGTAATCTTCTCTAGAAATTTCTTAATATGTGAACTATGCTATAGCGTATTTTTTCAGGCCGCTTCAGCTTTGACTTGGTCGGCTTGCTGAGACGTGTGGACGGCAAAATGAACGCCAACCAATATCATTTGATATTGGAAGAGGTTATGCTTCCGCACGCCACCGAGAAAATGTACAGTGCCCAGCACAGTCGCTGAACCTCAATCCGATCGAGCATTTTGGGAAGAGCTAGGTAGGCACGTCCGCGTCCGAAAATTTAAGAAAGCAAACGGCTTGATGGCAGCGCTGGAGGCGGAATAGAAGAAAATTTTTCTCAAGGAAATTATCAGTTTCGTCAACTCCGCTGTGCTGCTGTGATTGCTATAAAGGGATATGCGACTAAATATTGATCCATAGTTCTGTGAGGTAAATGTTAATTTTGTGGTTCTTTAAATAAATTTTGTGTTTTACTAAATTTGTGGAAGTGTCCGGTTTTTTTTGCACGGTTAGATTTTGATATGCATTGAAACGTGATACCAAAACTATTCATACAGTGAAACAATCTCAACGATATTTATTGAATATGTTAACAAGAAAATGAGAATCAAACAGCAAAAAACCCCGTGTCAATTGGTAACTTCATTCACGAGTTATCCGACGTTCAAAAAAATTTCACTCGGTGTCCGATTTTTTTTGCACGCTACTGTACATTGTAACCTCCTCAAATCAAGCTTGGTTGTCAACCTACAGGCTTGTGAAGATCTGGTACTAAGTGAATTGCAGTGTGTTTCAGACTGCCTCTCAGTTTAAACAAAAAATTTGTATATGAAAATTTTTGACCATTTTGATTAAGGACTCATGTCTTAAATTTGAATTACCTTCGTAGAGAAAAGTACAAATAATTTCTTAAAAGTAATTATTTTGCCTATCTGGACCATTTTAAAATCTTTTCAAAATAAGTACAATAAAAATAGCAGAAATTGTATAGATTACGAGTATGCCCGCCACACATTAAATACAGAGTTAAATGGCAGCCAAACCTTCATATTTGATTTAATACTACACTTGGCCAGTCGTTGTTATTTAAAGTTTGTTATTAAAGATTGTCACGGTAACATAGAACAACATTGCGATTATATTTAAAACTATTCCAATCTAATCATTCTAGTAGCCAACAAGATAATGACATTTACATTAAGTAAAAATATTTTTAAATTGTATCATTAAAACAAAATTCAAAATTGAATAAAAATAGTGACCTATTAGTTTATTATTGAAAAGTTAAAATTATTGTTATAAAAAAGTATTCTAAATATACTTACTGAAAGTTACATGCTGGGTATGAGTAAACTTAACAATCTTTGCAAATTAATTTAAAGTTGTTTTCAAATGCTCTGGTAAACTTTATTGAACTTTTAAATATGGTACCGTGACTGATCATGTGCTGAGCAGTTGAGAGGATCACTATGAAATTTGATATGTTTAGCCTACAAATGTTAAGCTATTTTTGACCTGTTATGGAAATTTTCACTTTCTTTTATGTGTGTAAACAAAAACCAAACATAACATTTCCTTCAATAATCAATACCAAATTAGATCACACACTCTTAAACCTTATAGGTTCATATTTGAAGTGCCCGCTTCACGTGAAGTACGTCACTTCTAAAATCAGTTTTACATGCTCATGCTCATATCAGGTAACTCGCTCTCCATCTGATTAGCTGATTCATCGTTCGTCTCTTGCAAAGACACTTGTTCTGACACCAAAAAATCAGGTATGTGGTCTGGAGCATTCGGATATGCTGGCTGTTCATTGGCAAAATGTACAATGACATAGTTGAGCATAGTCGTGCTAAAAGTGTCGTCTCTTTTTAAACCAAGCGCTTTATGAAACCAATCGACAGCCTGTTCATTTTTACCCATAAGAGTATAAATATAAGCTATTGCAGAATAACTGCCTGCACACTGCGGT
Organism: Rhyzopertha dominica; assembly: GCA_025024175.1. Classification (NCBI taxonomy): domain Eukaryota; kingdom Metazoa; phylum Arthropoda; class Insecta; order Coleoptera; family Bostrichidae; genus Rhyzopertha; species Rhyzopertha dominica. The sequence continues at coordinate 54,120,103 of QCXZ01000137.1, forward strand.
GATAGGATGAGTGCCTAAAACAATAGATAACAATATAATCAATTGGTATATCACTGCCTTAGACAATACTATGCATGCAAAAAATTCAATCCTCCAAAAAAATTATTAACTGAAATCTAAAGTGTTGTTAAAATATTATCCAGTTTTTATTTAGTTATTGTTTGACATTTGTTGCTCTCCCAACAATATGAGGGTTGTTAAATTCATACACAATAGGCCTTCCCCATCTGCAGCTTCAACAGACGATAAAAAATAAGAATGCAGCTTCACAGCACTAATTATGTGAAACTATTTCTATACAGTGCTGTCTACATTAGACCTAAATTGCATTAACAAGTATGAACCTAGCAAAACGGCTCTATCTACAGTTGGTTGTGGTGCAGACAGCACAGCAAAAACAAACATTTTATTACTACAATGGGGTCGTCCCACAATTTTTTATTTTACATTTAAAATGTGCATAAAATTGAAGCACAAAGACATTTTTTGCGATTTTTTCCGGTTCTTCTTTGCCTAGAAAAAAATGTGAAAGTATGGAATTTTCAATATCCGTTTCAAATGCCTCGATATTCCGCCACGGAGATGATGTAAAAGGTTCGCATGCTGACGAAAGCGAGAAACACCAATAATAGCCAGTGCTCTAACAGCATTGCTGCGTCGCGTTGCCAATGTGGGCAAATCTTTGCGATAACGTGAGGAATGTACTTGTAAACTGGCATTGTGACACTGATACCTAGGTCGGCTTAAGACGTATTTGTGAAAATAACTTAATCATCCTTCAGTCAGTTTATTCTATAATGAACAGTTCAATATAATGAGCGCATTCACTGGTCCTTTGTTGAAACGAAAGCACTTTTACCATCGAACCAGCTTTTGAACCAATGTTTTTTGTATTTGTCAGATTAAATGGTGGAGCACGATGTTGTCGAAGTATTTGGGTAATCTGTTGGTTTTTTTAAATGTAAGAATGGCTTACGTTAAGAAGTGTTTTGATAAACAGTTACAGGTTATTCCTATGTTTACATTACAATATTTACGTTGACGGTTATACCTTCGCCCCTCTCTCTCACTCCCATTGCATTATTGTATTTCTCTGGCTATTTATAAAACTGACAACAGTGAGCACCATGTTACCTACGGAGCTGTAACAGTGTGCATGACAGGAATTAGGAACCTTTTGCGTAGTTGTTGGCAGATTTAAGAAAATGTTTGAAACAGGGTAATTTTTCTACCGCCGTTTGTTACGAGTTGAATTAATCTAAAAGCAAAATAGATGCGTAACACTAGTATTCATGACGTAAGCAATAAAAGGCATAGGTTAAAACTATCAAATTTTAATGTGCGGGACGACCCTATTCGCTTGTATAGCTGTTTACTTATGATAAACACATAAATAATAATCATGCTTAACAAATGCAAAATTCCAGATTGCACTAGGAACACGACCTATACTGTTTTTCAACGTATGTGAAATGAGAAGACTCGTGAACAGTGAATAAAAGCAGTTTGTGATGAATTTCCTAACCAAGCATTATGCAAAACTTAAAATTTGTGAGACATTTGAAACAATCAGATATCGTTTCATTTGTTTCAGTGCAATTTAAAAGTGGTGTAATAAACCAGCCTAATCTGACTAGATTGATGCAATAATATACCAGCATTACCACAATAACCCTTTCTATAATACATTAGACATGTCCAAGTTAATACTATGGGTGTATCGAAAATACAGCCTACTTACAATTTGTTTTTAATTTTACTGATAAAACTAACCTGTTTATGGTATTTTAGTGCTTCGTCATATTTCTTTAGTTTCCTGCACACATGTCCCAAATTGTTTAAAAGTGGCTGCCATCTTTGAGGTAACGGTGAAAGAGTCTTCTTCACTCGTTTTACCTGTTCTAGAGCTGCTTTAAAATATTTCTCTGCCCCTTTGTAACTAAAAGATCCTTAGTAATCATAATAAAACAACCACATTGTGACTTACTTACTCCAAACTTTGATATGCTATAACGCCCATCTCGTGCATCACAAACGGATCATCGGGTGCTATAGATTGGGCCTGCTGGAGGAACTTCATGGCAAGACGAACATTATTGGTTAGACCACATTCAAGTCCTATGTACAACAACGGCAAGTGGCACCTGTAATTTATTGTTTTGAGGAAGTCGACTAAATGACTTAACAAGATACCCTTGCATCAGTTGAGATGCTTTGAAGTATGCAGCCATGGCTTGATCATGTTCACTTTCTATGGCAAAGGAATGTCCATAAGCTAGCCAAGCAGGTCCAAAAAGCCTATCGAGAGATGTTGCTTTTGCTAAGAAGCGCCGTGCAGAATCACTTTTCCCTACCAAAGAAAACAAGATATAGCYAGTAAGATAATATAAATGTAATGAACTTTTTAAGTATATAACTTAATGTTGAATACTGAGGAGAAAATGTAAGAAACTATAGTTAAATCAAGTAAAGAAATTTTAGCAGCTAAGGATCTTTTTGCACACAAAAACGAATCACTGCTCACACTTCGCAAATGGTGGGAACAACAATTGCCGTGGACATTGTTGACTGTATTCACTAGCTAGCAAACGACAATTGAAACAACACAATCACTTTCATGCCTTCATGGACAATAAATAGATGGTGCTGCAAGTGTACAACTTTGTTCATACCCATCAATATTTAAATATACTCAAACGACCCTTACTTTACGAATATGCCTTATACATGAAATTTCCTTTAATGATAATAAAGTAAAAATGATCATTCCTACCTATTACATAGTAGTAACACCCAACAGCAAACCAAGACACAGCCAGGTCAGGGTACAGGTCAACCAAATTATGTGCCAAAGAAAATAATTCTGCAAGATAAGTATGTATTAGAAAACTTCCTACAATTTAAGTGTGACACATATACATACTATTACTCTGTTTAAGTTCAACTTGGCAAGCTACGTGAATCGGCAGGCAATCTTGATGGTATGGATCACACTGCAACACACTCTCTGTCAGCATAACACTGTCTTGGTAACTGCAATTGTAATATAGTCGTTCAGCTTCAGCCACGGCTAGATCCAAACTGTTACGCAAATAACCTATGTCTGACAGCTCTGTTGTGGTTGGTTCCTTGGTTTGTACACTCCTTGGGTTCTTGTTGACAAATTTCACCACATTTGGTGTACTAWCAGATATAGGTGTTGTTATAAGGCCTGGAGTGCTTATTACATTGTCTTTTTGAAACGGGCTCAGTACAGGTATTGCACAAAATTTTTGAATTACTGGAGCGTGGTACTTTTTCCGTTTGCAATCATAGAGAGCTAGTAGAATTTCAGCTTCAGGCTCTGGGCATTGCTCTTTTATTGGCAGAGACTTTATAACTTCCTCTTCTGTGATGAGACAAACAATAAATACGATTACTTTTTAATATTCATTTCAACATCAATAAATTAACAAATTAAAAGACTGCACTTGTACCTTTTTAACTCATTTACATTTAAAAATAAACTAGATTAAAATGGAGTTTTAGTGCTATAACATTTTTATATATTATAATAAATGCAGCAAACAATATATTTAAGTGGAAGAAAACCCTTTTGACCATATCACAACCAACTATGCTTTTAATTAAAAAACAAGGGGCAACTTAGATCAGAGAAGAAGCCTACTTGTGACAAACTGTGCATAATACTGCATTCTACTTTAAAAATTTTAATAATGGTTTACATAAAACTATGTCAAAAGAATTCAATTTCACATGTGACGAAATTAACTTAAATAGGTATTGAAATAAAATTCCAGATCTCAAGACACAATATTTTTGTTTATTAGCCAAATGTATACATTTCGGTCTCGCATAACCAGCTTTAGTGGCCAACTGACAAAGAATTCTCTGGCAAGGCGCAACAACAAAGGTAAGAAAAAAAAACATGCAACAATAATTATGTAAGTGAGCATCGAATCCAATAAACAAAACTATGGTATGACTACATTACATCAAATTAAAAAACAAAAGACAAATTAACAGTGTAGCCAACTACAAAATCATAATAAATAATGCTAGAGAAGAGAGTGGTAGTAAATCATTGTTAATGAGTTTATATTTATATGCTATGTTTTGCACTTACGTCCAGATTCAATGCAATCCCTTGCGATGACAGATTTATCAAGTTTTTAGTTCGTAAATTGTTTTTATAGTGAATGGTTAAACTTAATTGAGTTTTCCTTATGTACAATTGCGGCCGTTAAAAATGTCCCGGTCTCCACGGGTTAAGGTTGTCGAATATCACCTGAAAATTAGGCAACCACTATAACGTGCCTAAGCATGCGATTATTTTATCGCTCGAGAATGTCTAAGCTCCCAGATGGTAAATTTGGACGGCTCGTGTTACGTGGGACCACTTTATTTACAGCATGCACCTTAGGAATACATACAAATTAACATAACTTTATTTTTGATAACTTCGTATCTTTCAGATTTGAGTTAATAGCAGAATGAATTTGAATCGAGCACTATTTAATAAAATAAGTATTTAATCAGTTTTGTGAAGGCCAGTACCTAATTATTTTAAGCTAACTAATATAAATAAATTAGCGGATTGTGATACATTTTGAGTTGCAAAAGAGAGATAATAAAAACGTGCAGTATAGTATACAGAATTTTTAGCCAAGTGTGTTCATTCGGTTTGACAATAGAGAAAATTCAAATTCGTTCTAAAGTAAAAAAGATGAATACAACGACTCCTTTTTGTTTGATTAGTAAGAAATGTAAGCTTTGTATTGTCAAAAAAATAAGTAACATAATCGTATCTGGCAACCGCATAATGATACAAATACGAATTGTGATACATTTTGAGTTGCAAACGAGATGCATTAAAACCTTCCAGATGACTGGTATAGTTACGGCATTTTTAGACAAGTATGCTTATTCGATGTTTCAATACAGAAAATTCAAATTGGGAAATTCGTTGTAAGGTAAAATAATCAAAATGACGATTTCTTTTTAGGTTTGATTAGTAAAAAATGTAAGCTTTGTATTGGCAAAAAGTAAGTAACATGATCGTATCTAGCAACTACATAATGATACAAATATGTTTGTTTAAAACTATATATAGCGGTCTGGACATTGCCGGTTTGCCAGTTATACACGATGAGAATGTTTACTCAGCTGCCCAAACCTGACCAAAATTTACCTGTTTCTGAACAAAGGTTATATGTAGATTGCACCCTTGCGATTTCAATCGGTAGTTCCCTACACGTTACCAAATTTCGCGGATTTCCTAATAAGCGTAATTTCTATCCTGAATGTATTTTGAACGAAAATAGGTGTTAGAGGAAAAGTTAGTTGGCTAGTGACCACGCAAGGGTTTTAGTGACTTCTATACATGCATTGTATTGTTATACGGCATATTACATGTTGAATTTACAAGTATGTGCTTAGCAGTTAAGAAATAGTTTGTGCACTGAGCGAGACCGATTCCTAAAAAGAGTTGTCACTGTATAAACAAATGTAATATAAAATTAATCAATCTGCTTGTGTAAAATGTGTTCGAAAACGGTAAACAACGCTAAGAGGAAACAAAATAGTTAAACCAATATAACTAATAGTGGAGATTACGCAGTTTTAATAATACTGCATATATGGCGGACTGATTACCCGTCGAAGTTTGTAAGAAAAATAAAAATCGTATTTACAGTAGATCGAAAAAACTTGAGCATAACATCACGAAGAATGACAGTAGAAAATAATTCATTTACACTAAATATGGCGTTTTAAATAGTTATTGAAACTCCAATGTCTAAATACGGTTATTTTCGATACACCTTTTCATGCTTTTAAATGTAAGTAATTTGAAAGTAGCCATCAGATAAGAAGAATTAGATTAGAAGATTAGATTCATATTTATCTTAGAAGTATGATGTAATAATTGATACGAAATAGATTCATAAGTTGCTTATGCAACGAAAGATACGTCCTGATGAACGGTTGCTGAAAAAAATGTGTAGGTAAAGTAACATCGTTTCAGTGAGATTCAAGTGATAAATATTTTTATGTTAACACACAGGGATTAAATTTCCAAAGAGATGTAAACAGTTATGATTGCCTTCTTACTACACCATCAGTTTTCATACGGTTTTTTTGCAAACACAAACAAATGAACCACCCATTAGTGTGGATTAATAGTATCGTTTTCATAGCCTGCAACTGTCAAACAGCTCTTTTTTTCCCACTAAAATTCTACTGAGTCATTCTTCGTGATGTTTGGATCAATTTTTCTTCAATTAAATAAAAAAAATGTTCAAATTTCGACGGACATCGGTCTGCCATATATGCCGTATAAGAATGCACATTGCGAAATCATAATTATTAATTATACTGGTTTAACTAGTTTGTTCCCTTTTAACGTTGTTCACCGTACTCTGAACACGCTTTACACAAACAGAGGGAATGGATTAGTTGACATTAATTTTATATTACATCTGACCTATGCCGTGACAACTCTTTTTTTCGGAATCAGTTTTGCTCAGTGCACAAACTATTTTATAACAATTAAGCACGAGTTGTAAATTCAACATGTAATATGCCGTATAACAATACAATGCATGTATAGAAGTCACAAAAACCCTTGCGTTGTCACTAGCCAACTAACTTTTCCGCTAACACCTATTTTCGTTCAAAATACAAATCAAGATACAAATTACGCTTATTAAGAAATCCACGAAATTTGGTAAGGTGTAGGGAACTATCGATTAAAATCGCAAGGGTGCAATCTGCATATAACCTTTGTTCGGAAACAGGTAAATTTTGGTCACGCTCGGGCAGCTGAGTAAACATTCTCATCGTGTTTAACTAGCAAACCGGCAATGCCCAGACCACTAAATATAGTTTTAAACAAACGTATTTGTATTATTATGCGGTTGCTAGATACGATCATGTTACTTACTTTTTGCCAATACACAATTTACATTTTTTACTAATCAAACCTAAAAAGAAATCGTCATTTTGATTATTTTACTTTACAACCAATTAACCAATTTCAATTTTCTGTATTGAAACATCGAATAAGCATACTTATCTAAAAATTCTGTAACTATACCAGTCATCTCGAAGGTTTTAATACATCTCATTTGCAACTCAAAATGTATCACAATTCGCATTTATTTTACTTTAGAATGAATTTACGAATTTGAATTTTCTCTATTGTCACACCGAATGAACACATTTGGCTAAAAATTCTGTATACTATACCAGTCATCTGCACGTTTTTATTATCTCTCGCTTGCAACTCAAAATGTATCAGAATTTGCTAATTTATTTATAATAGTTAGCTTACAATAATTAAGTACTGGCCTTCACAAAACTGATTACATACTTATTTATTAAATGCTGTCGATTCAAATTCATTCCACTATTAACTCAAATCCGAAAGATACGAAGTTACCAAAAATATAGTTATGTTATGTTCATTTGTATGTATTGCTAAGGTTCATGGTGTAAATAAAGTGGTCCCACGTAACACGAGCCGTCCAAATTTACCGTTTGGGAGCTTAGATGTGCTCGAGCGATAAAMTAATCGCATGCTTAGGCACGTTATAGTGGTTGCCTAATTTTCAGGTGATATTCGACAAACCTAACCCGTGGAGACCGGGACATTTTCAACGGCCGCAATTGTACACTTTATTGCATTCATTGCAAGACATTTTGTACATACCTGACTTGTCAAATTCGTTTTTGTTGTTAACTGGGTTACATAAAAGATGTTCAATAATGCGATTATTTGAAAATGTCGGAAGTAAATTAAAATTTTTGAACACAAATTTTATACTATATTGCTAAGACGAATGAAAAGTAACTTTTATATATTGATTAAAAGATCTCTATATTACACAACAGTGAAAGCCATTTTATTTCTATGTTTATGAAATTTCTCACTATATTGCTTATGAAAATTTTTTTCATAACAAGCAAGCAACTTAAGCTCTTTTTCATGATTATCTTTTGATAATCGTAAGTTATACAATCAGCAAAACAAACTGTTAATTTTTATAAAAGGTTTGAGATGACTCGTGTATATAGTTGTTAGTGTGTGTATTTTTTCAGTAATCAAACTAAAAATGACCTTTGTTTATACAGACTGTAGGGAGAAATATGTCAATAAGCAACTCTATCGACTTACTTCATCAACACCTTCAACAACAAATTTTACAAACAGATATTTGGGATTCTGATGGGTAACCCATTATCACGATTTATAGGCAGTATATTTATGAATAAACTTGAAGGCATTGATTTACCAAAAGTATGTTTTAAATACCTTAGTATTTTTGCAGTTGTGAACTGCAATTTTGATTTGGACTTCCTATTAAATGTAGTATATAGCCAGCAGAACAGGAAAAACAAAAAAAATTACCGTTTTTTGATTTAACATCCTATAAATAACGGGCATTATGAAATTGACACTTATATTATATATATATATAAACATTCAGTGTTTAACAAATAATATAACTTACCTTATCGAAATGTAATCATGAAAAAAGAGCTTAAATTTATACAGCAAGTCACTTGCTTGTTACAAAAAAAAAGTTCGTAGGCAATATAGATAGAAATTTCATAAAGAAATATAGAAATAAAACAATTTCCACTCTTATACCACCTAAAGACCTTTCTAAAAAATAAGTAAAAGTTACTTTTCATCAGTCTTGACAATATAGTATAAAAAATGTGTTAAAAAAATTACTTACAGAATTTTCAAATAATCATACTGTTAAACACCTATTATGTAACCCAATTAACAACAAAAATGAATTAGACAAGTCTGGTATAGTAGCACTTGCCCAAGAAGTTCACTCATGCCATATTCTGCATGCAACGGAAAGAGTAAGTGATTCTCATGCAGCAAAATAAATACAAGGCATTTCCGAATATATTTGCCTACAGGTTGCCACAACCTTGATGGGGTTAAGTCAGCATAAAAATGATGACGTGAGTAAACTCCTAATACAATCCGACCATATATATAAAATTTCTTGTAATGAATGCGATAAGGTGTACATAGGATAAAGTCAATGCAGTTCGGGCATACGGTATAAAGAACATGAGGAACTTGATAAATATGTTATCACAAGGCATTGCATTGAATCTGCTCATAAGTGCAAAGACATAACTGTGTTAAAAAACGCCAAAGATTCTAATTTTAATGTGAAATGAATTCATGCAAAAATATAAAATCATTAACACTGACTTAGCACCATCTTCCTACAAATTAAAAGATCCACTAATCTGTTGTCTATCAATTTCATATAGTGTAGTTGTAAGCTGTTTATTTGTTTCGGTGCTCACATATGTCATTTTTGTTATCTTTTTGTTCTTGCACTTTGCCATAGAATTTTCCGCCAGTCGGCCGTTGAAGATGGATCATGGTGAATAAGTTCAGCTTATAAATAATATATAATAAAATATTTCGTGACATGAGATTTGGAGTTTTACTTTAAAATGAAACCATGTGTTATTCATCATAACAAAATTTAACAGCTAGTCTTTTAGTTAAAAAAATGACTATTATTAGAATTATCTACTTCAAGAATGTTATGCTCCTTCAAATAAAAATATTATGGTTTACCTTCTTGGGCAGAGAGCATCTGATGTTTAACCAATGCATCGAATGCTTCATAACAGTACACATCATGTTTCAAGGCCTCTTTGAAACAATCGGTGGCAAGTTTGCGATTGTCCATGTCTTCTAAAATTTTTCCCTTCAAAAGTAATAGTGCTGATCGGATTTGCTGCAAAGCTTACGACTAATTTGATGAGTTTATTAAATTGATCATACTTACATGTTTAGGTACGTCATCAAAGATATCACCAACGATCACCGATGAGCTGTGAGAAAAAGCATTGTCCATCAAACCAATAACTTTTATAGCTTCATTTAAATCATTGGCCTCTTTCAAGCACAGAACAGTTAAGTAATTGCACATAATATTGGTCTACAATAATCAATGGTTAAAAGTAAACTAGCAACATTTTTTTGCAATATACATACCTTTTCAAGATTATGTCTTCGGAGCAAATGAACAGCCCTGTGATACTGTTTCAGTAAAAACATACATTGTGCTAACCAATAAACATCTCTGGGATTATTACAACTTAAGGCTACAACTTTATCAGCCCAAAAGAGGGCTGCAGAATAAAGATTCTATAAAATACTATAATAAATAAATACATATTAAGAAGACGCAAAAACTTACTAGCTTGAGGTAGTTTTGTACCAATCTCCTGTAAACATCAATGTTTACGCTACTTGCGTTTGAAATTTCTGTTTCGGAATCCATATCCGCTGCCATATCGTGAAATATTCAAAATTTCTTAGGTTAGGATTGGTTTAGAAACATTTTTACATTGTCCTCACTTATCAACACATCACACGTTAAAAGAATTAAACATTGGAACGTTGTACTGCCTTCTAAAACTGTTAACAAGTACCTACAGGCTATAATGAGTACCGAAAAGCAAAATTTTAGTAACTGTTTTGTGTATTGCTGGTCAGTATAAGCTTGGTACAAACGAACTAAATATATTATCAAGAGTATATCTACCACAAAGACATATATCTACTGTGGTTTGACCAACTATCGCAATTTGAGCTAATTATAAGAATAACATTTACGATGTCATTTTGACAACTTGTTGCAAATGCTATTAATATTAGTTGCATTATTTTTGTGCTGCAGCACGACAAACATAAACTATTGTAGCATTTGTCCCGATAACAAGCACGTAATGTGTAAATATAGATTTGGACCATCCCCTTCTTGCAAGGGGTATAGGGCCACGATTATTACGCCGAAAATACAAAGCAGTTTGGTAGATTTACACAACCAACTGAGAAATAAGGTAGCTATGGGCTTGGAAGAACGCGGTAAATATGCTGGACAACCCACCGCTGCAAATATGAAGCTGATGGTAATAATTTATCTATTCTAGTGTCGTTTACTTTAAATTTAAAAGTATTTTTTATAGAAATGGAATGAAGAATTGGCGGAAATGGCTGAAAGATTGGTGGATCAATGCTTTGGACACGAACTATATAATTTAGATCCGTGCAGACGATCGAGTATGGACATTTCCTTACTGATTACCTATAAGTAGTAGAATTAATCACTCAAGATTGAAAACTAAAAACATGTTCATTAAAAAAAATATATTAAACACTTTCTAAATTGCAAATGGAAAAAAAATTAAAATATAAAAATAAGGTAATTGCAAATATATTTTCAGCTAATTATCGGAAATTTCTATAAATTATCATATTTTGCATCATATCCAAGTAATAAAAATAACGTTTACATTTAGATCTATTTTACTACGCGTGGTGTTCTTCGTATGTTACGTAATTGTTGCATGTTCCTCTCCTACGCGTTGTTCAAATATCGCAACCGATGCATGGGAAATGCATCCGGGGAAAGGGTAAATGATCTACCAAACCGACGCGAAATATTTTGCTCTTAATTAATCGTAGCATTAAGAGCGAAATTTTATTCGTCGCGAAAAATTCGCCGAGACTGCGAATATTTCGCGTCGGTTTGGGAGATCCTTAAAACGGTGACTGAATTGCTACGCTTAGGAAATGAGCATGCGACACTAAACAATCTGAGATAGATAGCTACCTCGGGGTTTAATGTAATGATGAGATTTTGTGATAAATGATCATCGCAATTGCAGGGCCAATCGCATGCGCAGTAAAGATTATATGGGAACGTCATGGCAACATCACAACAATAAAACAAAAGAACCTGCCGCAGATTTCGCCAATCGCCAATCATTTGGTCACATTTGTGAATTACTGCGCAAAGTCGCTGCCCTACAAATGAGGAACATAGAACTACTTACTGCTCGTCACAAAATTTTATCGCACGTGCCATAAAATTTAGGCCTCCAGATAAAAGATGCGATGTCTGTATACACAATAATAGACGAAACGTCATGAAGTGTAAAGTCGGACTAAGTGTAGCCACCCGTTTTTTAGAAAAGTGGTCTTTTCCGCAACCTAAAATTACTTGCATGTGACGTAAAGTATGATAATCTACACGAATTGCTAGAAATTAGCTTTCAATTCGCAAGTGACGTATTCTCAATAATGACCAATAACCATAATAAGAAAAACCTAACCGCCCTCATATGGCTTTTATAGTTTTGCAGCTATAATGTTATAAATATAGATACACTCCATCTGAATAGAAAAGAATACAGGAGCGTCATCATTTGCATGCGCGATTTGCACGTCATAACCAGGGTCGCCGTCGCGTCGTTAATAGGTTTCAGTAGAATACGCAGCTCACAGCAAAATAGAAGGATATATTATGCAGACAAAACACTAATAATAAATAAACCATGCTGTATAAACAGTAAATGCGAAACGCAATAATAAAAACACACACTCTGACCGTCTACTCGAAACGAAACGCGAACGTTAAATTAGACGAATGCGAGCACGCCACTGAATGGTATCGTTACCTGGCAACGGTTGGTGTCGCGTGCTAAAAATGGTTTGTGCGCCTGACGTCATTGATGATACCCTGTGTTCTTTTCTATTCAGATAAAGTGTACCTACCTATCTATACTTATTGGTAGGTATACCTAAATATTATTGAAATAATGCCTAGAATGTGAAAGTAACATTTTCTAAGCCATGCTTATCAAAAATGAAATTGTGCATATTCATTACATTCATTGTTTTTTTTTTGGCAAAAAAAACATGTATATTGCTATATTTTTTCTTAGGTAAACTTCAATAGGTAAACATTAATTTCATTTTCGTTACGATTTAGCTGAAATAAGTAGAGGTGGTACGATGTTCCGAAAATTTGTTATTCTTAGCAGAAATTAAGAAAACACCGAAGTCAAAATAATACAAAATTAGCTAATGGAGTTAGCAAAAACAAGTGAGAACCTCCAATACGTACCACTTGTTAGCTGGGAAACTGTTTTTTATTCATACAGGTAATGTAATCTACAGAAATTAAGACCAGGAAAGGAAATATGTTGTTGAATAACGTTTGCTAAAATGACGACAGGTTGCTACCCTAAATTATGCCTACCGCGTTATCATTTGTCAGCATTATGCGCTTTAAATTCCTTTCAGGCGTAAAGTGTTTCGAATTTGTAAGTGCACCAATGTTTAAAAACTTTATTAAAAATGTTATTTAAGACATTAAAACTTTAATCTCTTTTATAACATGTCTTAATATATTTTTATTTTAGCAAGGACCAACATTGGTTTAAATATTTATTCCGGTGAACAATTCAACAATAAACCGGATTTTCATCACATGGTGACTTTTTGGTATGACAAAGTTGAGAACTACAGCTCGAAATCAGTGAAGAGTTTTAAGCAGTAAGACGAGACAAACAATATTAATTCCGAAGAGAACAATTTCTTTTCTAGCGGGCATGGAGACATTTCCGATTTTGGACAGTATACACAGATCGTTTGGGCACTTACTGAATACATTGGTTGCGGACACGCAACATATCTAGAAAAGACGCATCCCGGTAAAAATTCGTCTTCTGTCCACAGAATTCACAGTTTAGTTTGTTACTATGAACCTGCTGGCAATATACCAGGAGAAGAGGTTTACAAAATTGGCGAGCCTTGCACGGAGTGTGAAAAAGATCAGCAATGCGATGAAGAATATGAGGGACTGTGTGGGGACATGTCCACAGGTACGAGGTCATATTGATATGTTCAAGGCCTACCATATAAAACGCCACAATATTTTAAAACAAAATTTAATTTATTCAACATAATCTTTACGATTTATAAATTTAGCAGAACTTTTCATAAATTAATTCTAAACCCTTGGAAAAAATCTTTGTTTTGTATCACTCCTCAACGATACATATGACTTGATTATTTGTAGAAAATCTCTTACCTTTCAAATGTTTTTTGAGCTTTAGGAATAAATAGAGTAGTCTTGAGGTGCTAAATCAGGAGACTGGGGCGGGCAATCAACCAATTTTTTGCAATGCAATCAACGACGTGTAGACAGAGGCGTTATGTTGCAAATACAACACGCCTTTGGCAAGTTTTCCGCGACGTTTTTCAACATTTCTTTCTTATAATTTAGGTAGCAAATCACTATAATATGCTCCCCCTTGTTTCAAAAACTCTTAACAGAATTATCCCATCTTGTTCCAGCTCCATAACCTTTTGGTAAATGAGTAATTTCTTGTCGCAAAATTATATAATTTGATGAAGGGATTCTTAGGTTCTTGAACAATTTAAATAAAACTGCAGTATCAGTTCAGGTCCACGTTTCGGTACTGTATTGCTCCTTTATTAAGACTACAATACAAAACATAATGGCATTACTTCCAATAGAACCATAAATGGTTAATAAAAATACCTACATGTAAAACAATTAGTAAAAAATTGTATAGTAATAAAATTATAATTGATGGTGAAGAGAGACCTACCTGGATTGAAAAAAAATCAATTTTTATAATACATATATGTTATCATATGACAATATACCATTAATAAAGGGGAACACAAGTTAGGTTCCTCAATAGGATGGTCGTTTTAAAAAGATATGTATAAGCGACATGGCGAGAGCTCATAGTAAACCTGCTGATGATACACTTAATGACATCAATATCCTTTTTGTGAACCAGTGTGAAAACATAATCTCCAGAACAGACATACAGCTGGCTAATATTAACAAAAACACCCCCAAACAATGATCTTGTTTGATACAGATACCACTGAGGTATATAGTATAATTCATTCACTAAATTACACATCTGCAACTGGACATGATGAGATACCTACAAACGTTCTGAGAAAAAACTCCATTTTCTGAGCTTATCAATGTGTGCTTCAATATGGTGTAGGTTAGAAATTTACATTTGAATTTCCCGCTCTTAGTCTGTACACTGGGGAGATGTGTCAGGGGAAGTCAGGAGGGATTTTAAGAGGTTATGTCGATTATGGGGTATGAGAAGAGCATGTTGCTCTGATCATTTTAGTCATTTAAGTTTTGTGAAAGTTATTCAGTTAATAAACGTTTAAACACATCTACGGCCATTATTGTGAAAAGCCTACAGTAAGTCAGAAGTGGGATGATGTGCCGATTATGAGATAAAAGATTTTCCCTGACCACATGTTAAGATGAGTTCCGGTTTCCGGTGAAGGAGAAGAGGCTGAAGAACGCCAAAAAGTCGGAGCTCTATATTTTACGGTGGATGAGCTAGTGCAAGCTAGTGTCTGCTTAGTTCTTTTAAGTGATCAGTATCGTCTTGAATCAAGCGAAGCAAATTTTACTTCGACTGCTAATCATGGTGCCACTAATTCGATGCAGTTTTCAAACGCTGAAATTTCGGGACTGTTGCCAAAGTTCGAAGGTACAGGCCAAAATATTGACTTATGGATTGAAAGAATTGACGCTGTACAAAACGTATACCATGTACCGGATAAAATTATTCAACTATTGGCTGTTGGAAAGTTGGAAGGACGTGCTAAAGAATGGTACTTATCGAAACTAGATTTTGTTATGATGGACTGGCAAACACTGAAGGGAGATTTTAGAAAAATGTATGGAATTCAGCAGAATACTGTTCAGTTAAGAAGAAATTTTGAAAAACGAAGACGGAAGTTCTCTGATTATTTCCATGACAAGGTCCGCCTGGGAAACCTTGCAGGGATTACAGAAAATGACCTTATACAATACACAATTGATGGATTCGATAACAAGAATCTGCAAAATCAAGCGAAAGTGGTATTAGGTCAAATTGGTACTTCCGAAGAACTGTTTAATGTTATGATGAATGTAACAAATGAAGCATTTCAGACGACTCGCCATGTGGGATCATGCAGTAATGTGTCATCGCAAAATGTCACTGCACGTACTACAGGTGTTGGGAGAGGAGCGCTTTCAAGATAGGTTGGCAGTGCAGGTTCCAGTGTGCTAACGATGCCAAGAAATAACAACCGTGTGATGGGAAGGTGTTTTAATTGTTTTAGAGAAGGACATCGGGTAGCTCAATGTGACAAACCAGCCAGAGCACGTGGTTCTTGCTTTTCGTGTGGGCAAATGGGTCATACTGTTCGGGACTGCCCAACTTCAGCGTCATCCTCAGGAGCTGACAGTACTACGAACATCATCCAGCTACCGAAGCCCTCTATTTAGTGGAAGTGGAGTATTCCATTAACGAGGTCGATGATAAGAGAAAAGTTGTGTTGACTGCACTAGTAGGCAGTGGGTCTCCAGTGAGTTTGATAAAGTCTAGATTTGTTTCTGATCAGTTGGTTGACATAGATATACCTCCACCTAATTTAAAAGGTATAAATGCTTCTCAAGTAAAAATACTAGGTATATTTCGGAGGAGTGTCCTTGTCAATAACTATTGTCGTTGAAATATTGATCTTTTTGTTGTTCCGCCTGAAACAATGAGTTATCCTGTTCTGTTAGGCAGAGATTTTATTAGAGGTAAAAGAATTACTTTTGCTAATGGTAAGATAGAGATAGCTAATAATGATGTTAGTGATAAACTCGACAACTCTGCAGACATAACTGAAATTATGAATATTGATTATGTTGAAAAGCCCTTTACTGTTGCGTAAGAGATGGAAATTAATTCAGATATTCCTTACGGTTCTCGAGTTCCGTTAGTCGACCTTTATGAAAATTATTTACATGATATTGACCACATTAAGAAAGAGGAGAGTAACGTAGAGATGGCTATTAAGTTACTACATTCTAATCCTATAAGTTTTCGACCACGAAGAATGGCTTATTCAGACAAATTAAAACTTCAAGGTATTTTGGATGACTTATTAAAAGAAGGAATAATTCGTCCTAGTAATTCTCTTTATGCTAGCCCAGTTGTATTGGTGCGTAAGCATTCAGGCCAGGTAAGACTTATGTCGACTACCGTGGGCTTAACAAAATTACTGTCAGAGATAATTTTCCAACTCCATTAATAGTCGATCACCTTGATAGATTGAGAGGAAAAAAATATTTTTCAAGTCTAGATCTCAAAAATGGATTTTATCATGTCAAAGTTGAAGAAAGCTCTATTTCATACACATAATTTGTAACCCCCTTAGGCCAATTTGAATATTTATATATGCCGATGGGATTGACTAATGCTCCCAGAGTTTTTGCTCGTTTTACTGAAAATATATTTAGTAATTTAATCCGAGAAGGACGTGTGCTTTTGTACTTTGATGATTTACTTATTGCGACTGATACTATAGAAGAACATTTCCAAATTATGACAAAAGTTTTTCAACTTGCCGCCAGATTCAAGTTGCAATTTCGATTGGATAAATGCCGATTTTTGGAAAGTTCGATTACTTACTTGGGTTATGTTATTGACAAGAATGGTATCCAATCGAGTCCTGCAAATATTGAATCAGTAGTTAACTTTCCTGTTCCGAGGAATTGTAAGGAGGTTCACAGTTTTGTGAGTTTAGCAAGCTATTTTCGTCGGTTTGTCAAAAATTTTGCTATTATAGCTAGACCGCTGTATGCATTACTTAAAAAGGGAGCTGTATATAAATTTCAGGAAGAAGAAGTACAATCATTTAACAAACTAAAAGGATGTCTCATTTCACCATCAATTTTGGCAATTTATGATCCTCAGCTTGAAACTGAGCTACATTGCGATGCAATTTCAAGTGGGTTTGGAGCTATATTATTAAAGAAACAACCAGGTTGTGGTAAATTTAAACCTGTCTCATATTTTAGTCATAAAACAACTACAACAGAAGAAAAATACCACAGCTTTGAATTGGAATGTTTAGCTGCAATACATGCCATAAAAAGATTTCATTTATATTTGTTTGGAATAAAATTTAAGCTTGTAATGGATTGTGACAGTTTTCGCTTAACACTCAAAAAGACAGATATCAATCCTAGGATATCCAGATGGGCTTTATTATTGGAAAATTATGATTACACTATTGAACATAGAACCGGTAAACGTATGGGATATGTTGATGCCTTAAGTCGTTGTAATTCTGTTTTAGCCTTGGAATCTATTAGTTTAGAACAGACACTAGCACTAAAACAGTGTCAGGACCCTGAAATTGTCAAAATTAAAGAACGGTTAGAGAAAATGGAAGACAAATATTTTTAATTACATGAAGGTGTTGTTTATCGTAAAGAGAAACAAAAATTATTATTTTATGTCCCAGTTAATATGAGGGAAAATATAATTAGATCGTGCCATGACGATTATTGTCATGTGGGAGTTGACAAAGTTGTTGAGATAATATTAAGAAGTAATTGGTTTTCAAATCTGAACCAACACGTAAAAGCTTATATTGAGAATTGTTTAAAATGTATAGTATATTCACCTCTTTCTGGTAAAACGGAAGGGATATTGCATCCCATTCCCAAGGGCAATGTCCCATTCGAAATATTGCATATAGATCAAAAGGTACACAAAACCGATATATTTTTGAAGTTATAGACGGATTTACAAAGCACGTGCGTTTATTTGCTTGTCGCTCCACAAAAACGAATGAGGTAATAAAGCATTTGAAAGAATACTTCAGGTCATACAGTCATCCTTCGTAATAATTGCTGATAGAGGCTCAAGCTTTACATCTGACGTTTTTAAATCATTTGTAAAAGACAACAACATTCAACTTATATTAATTGTTAGAGGTACTCAACGCGCAAATGGTCAGATTGAGAGGATCAATAGATGCTTGACACCCATGTTATCAAAAATTACTTATTTGTCAACTTGGGATCAGGTTCTACATCAAGTAGAGTTCGCTTTAAATAACACAGTTTCTCGATCAACTAAAACTATTCCTTGTATGTTGTTGTTTGGAAAACATCAGAAAGGAGAAGTTAATGATGATTTACGGGAACAAAGAAAACAATGTTATGAAACGGAACATGATTTGAATGAGTTAAGAGCAAAATCTGCACAAAGTATTGAAAATTCACATTTGGCTAATAAAGTTTATTATGATAAGCGACATAAACCACCACATATCTACAATGAAGGTGATTTTGTGCTGATACGTAACATAGATGTCACAGTTGGTGTCAATAAAAAAATGATTCTCAAATTTAAAGGCCCTTATGTAGTGGTCAAAGTTTTAGATAGGGACAGATATGTTATCGAGGATGTAGATATGGTTTTCAACTCTCGCAACGTCCATTTTCTAGTGTAGTCGGGCCAGATCAAATGAAGTTATGGTCCCGTTGATTGGTATTACATGTATTTATGTTTTCTTTGTTTTGCCATTATTTATGTTTCTAGGTTAAGATTGAGTGTCTTATTAATTGTCTTATGTTGTTAGGTTATTATGAATATGTTCAGTATTAGTGGTAAAATCTGCCATAAGGATTACGTTATGAATTTTTGGTTCACTTAWTAGTTTATGTCTTACATTACGTAACGTCTTATGATTTATGAACATTATGGTKTWTTATGTGTATACATGACTTATGTATCATTATGAGTGTTGTTCTGATCGTGTTATGTACACGGCAGGTTGACCGGGACGGTCATCTTGTCAGGATCGCCGAACTGTAAGTTAGAAATTTAAATTTGAATTTCCCGCTCTTAGCCTGTACACTGGGGAGATGTGTCAGGGGAAGTTGGGAGGGATTTTAAGAGGTTATGGGGTATGGGAAGAGCATGTTGCTCTGATAATTTTAGTCATTTAAGTTTTGTGAAAGTTATTCAGTTAATAAACGTTTAAACAAATCTACGGCCATTATTGTGAAAAGCCTACAATGGAAACATTTCTCGATGTGTTGAAATTGTCAATAAACAATAATTAAATCAGTTTATAAGAAAGGTTCAAGAGCGGATATCTCCAATTCAGTGGCGGCTGGTGAGGGAGGGCTGCGGGACGCCGCCCTCCCTACGCAAATGACGGTGCATCAAATTCAATTAAATTAAAACATTTATTTACATTTACATATGATGATCTAATATACCAATTATTAGTTATGACCCATAGGTATTTAATTTACAATCTTATGTAGAATTGCGTTCAGCGCCTGCTCTGCGGGAACCCGCAAGCCATCTGATTCACTTGCCTACCGGCTGCCGGGCGGGCTGGTTCCTGTAAGCCCAAAGCGTTTCGATGCCGATGCAATGTTGTGTGGCCAATGCGATGGAAATGGCACGCGTCGACACGCGATTCTAAGTGGAATTTCGGGCTTAGTTCGTTCAGCCCGAGACACGAGCGCGCATTCCTGCATAATGCACCCGAACGTGAGCGGTTATTAAGCGTACGTAGAGGTATCTTTTTTGTGGAAAATTGTATTCAAGACAAAAAATGAGGGTGTGTGATTTACTTAAATTAAACTTCAGTTCTCTGAGTTTGACGGACAAAGTAAACATGAAGGAAAACGAAACGCCCTGTGCCTGTATTAAATTTAAATCAAGAGCAACCCAGTTACCAAAAATCGAAAATCATTTACTAGAAAGTTTGGTGCAAATGTTTATGAAAAGACTTCAAGGTTGCCCGGATGGGAAGAGACAAATGAGTTTCTTTTTGTTTTGTTTGTTTACTGTTTCATGGCTTGGACTTGGACATTTCTAATAAGAAATAAAAGGAAAAGTTTTATATACTTTTTGTATTATTCAATCAGCGCCCCCCAGATAAAAATGCCACCAGCAGCCACTGCTCCAATTACAAGCCTATTGCACTTGTTTCAACAATTGAAATAAAATTTGAAAAGGTTATACTTGTTCATATGATCAGCTTTATAAAATTGTATATTTACATGTCAAAACGTCTACATACAGAGCAGATCCATAATTCGTGCCATCTACACGACTGTTTGTGAGATATTGGATGCTTTAAATAGTAAGTCGCGCACTATTCATAGATTTATCTAAAAAGTCTTCGATAGCGTTGACCAACTTTTGATTCAAAAGCTGGATCGCATGGGTTTTCGCGGACGAATATTGAATATTATACCATACCTTTATAACAGGATGCAATGTGTGATGGCTGAATCAGCGAACAAACAATTTACTTTAGAGTGGAAAATAATCAAGAGAGGCCCTCTACTCTTCTATTGTACATCAATGACATACCAGGTGGTTTCTCGCACATGCTAGCACTATATGCGGACGACACTGCAATTATAATAAGGTCGACAACGACTGAGGAACTAGATAATGTTTAAAATGTTTAAAAGTGTGGGAAGAATGGTTTTCCCCCAACAACTTCAAACTAAATGTGAATTAAATCCAACTACTGGAATTTGGCTTTAGGAATCATGGAAATCTAGTAGTAAACTATGGCAATCATAGACTTACATCGAGCGTCAGGACAAAGTTTCTTGGAGTAATTGTGGATTCTTGATTGTCCTGGAAACCACATGTGTTAAAATTGGCTTCAAAACCGAGCTCTATTGTCTATGCATTTCGCAATATTTCTAACTCTTTGAATTGTCAGACTGCGTACTATGCACATGTTCATGCGGTGATAAGCTATGGAATAAACTTTTTTGGGAAACTGTGTTGAAGCATTGAGAATATTTAGAGTTCAAAAATCTTATCTACGTGCTATCTTCCACCTGAAAAGAATAGATTCGTCTAAGGCTATTTTTAAAGAGAACGGGATACCTTTCCTGCAATTTATGTGTATGAATCGCTGTGTTTTGTTCGGGACAATTATTACACTCAATTTTTTTCCAAACATGAACTTGACCACGGTTACAATACTCGTGGCTATGCTGGCTTTTCGACGAATTCTAAGAAGACATCTCCAAGACATTGTTCTATATGATATTAAAGAATTGTTCTTTTAACTTATTAATTATTGTTATTTTTATTTCTTGACATTAATTCTACATAATGTACATGGTATAAATGAATAAATATTATATTATTATTAAGGGTTATTTTTTTTTAAATTTTATTGGCTCTGCCTGTTTGGCAATTAGCCAGCACATTACTTTTTTATTATTTATTTAAAAATTGTGTAGCATTGCATATATAAATGACCTACACAAAGACCCATGACTCAGGCGGGACCCAAACCCGCGATCTCGGGGACCAGAGGTAGATGCGCTATCCACTGAACCACCAATAAGGGTAATGCCGTATTGGGTGTCATGGCTTATCTCTGGTCATGGCTTTCACTAAAGCATGCTTAGGCAAGGCTGTTTTGCTGAGCAATTCTAGTGGCTAAATAATTCTTTGATGACCAATATAAATTGAACTGCAAGTTTTGTATGAAATTTTGTAGGCTATATTGGCTTTTTTAACCGGAGAGTTAGATTTTAATTTTGAATAGAATTGATAGTCATTATTTTTGATGCTGTAATCACCTAAATCTATATCATGTTTACAAAAGTTATTTTAAGTATTTTGGGGAGCAGTGCCAACATAAGAGAATCTGTACGAATGAGAAAAAATTATAGAGACCTAATACTATCACTATTATTAATATGCCGGTTATTGTTAGTTGAAGAGGTATAAAAAATGTATTTATTAATGTCTTAAGAGAAATTATTATTCATACGTGTACCCTGTGCAATTTTAAATTCATCTTCAACATAATCAGCGTGGCACAGACTTTTAATTGATATAATTATAGGAACTCTATGTGCTAATGGGCATATGCTCTTCTAGTTCAAAATCCGGTTGCTCGAAGTTGGTTTTGCTGTAAATTCTAGTTACTATCCAATATATACTCTTTGTGTACAAATAAAACATATTATCAATATAATATCTAATGAAACTAACAATTAATTAACCACTTATGGTTCTATTACATGTCATGCCACTATGTTTTATATCGTAGTCTTCAAATAGGAGCAATACAGCACCGAAACGTTAACCTGAACTGATACTGCAGTATCAATGTCTCGTCCATAGTGACAATGCGATCCAAAAAGTTTGAGGAATCTTCAAAATCGACGACGCATTTCTTTCGACATTCTCACGCGAACACGCTTCTGATCAGCGTTCAAGCATTTTGGAATCCATTTGGCCGAAACCTTTCTCATTCCCAAATCGCGGTGAACAAAAAACACGTTAGTAGGAAATATGTAATGTTTCTACTGTTTGTGTGAGCCTAATTCGTCGATCTTGTTAAATCATATCAGGGATAGAAAGAATATTTTCCGGAGTGGTAACAGAAATTGTTTTTCCTGAGAGGTGCTCATCTTTGATATTTGATCTTCCTCTTTTAAACTCCGCAATTTAGTTTTTAATATTGGTATATGAAGGACACTGATCACCTAAGGTTTGCACCATACCAGCCAAAATTTATTTGCTCGTTAAACCTTTAAAAAATAAATAGTTCATAATTGTTCAAAATTTAGTCTATTCTCAGACATATTGTTTTCACAAATTCACAGTTTTGTCACATTTGAACTTTTGGATGCCAAACTTTGACAGCTTATTTCTAAAACATCACATCTTTTGTTTACTGAAAAGCATAGACAAGGTAAAGCATAAACAGGCCGCATAGATATCAATATGTCCTCGAATGTCAAAATTTTGGACAATGGAATTTAAGTTCCACATATTTTTTTCCGTAGGTAGTACCGAAGCTAGTCATGACATATCTTATAGCAATGGCAACAAAATAACGAAAAAGCATAATCACGCCGACGAGGTGGCATACGAACGTATTCAAGGTATATGGAGAAGCGGCAAATGCTTGTGTGACTTTGAACTTAGAGACAAGGGTGTTAAAAATGACTTTGGTTTATTTGTTTTCCTTTTTATATTTGTATTGTTTAAGAACTGGTATCTTCTAGGATAAGAAAAATAAAACCGTATATTTAGTGGTATGTTCACTGCGCTAATATAAGGATGTTAATCAAAATAACTGGATAGAAAAGTTTCTTATAGACAATAATTATTATTACTGAAATAAAATATGTTTCTTTTCCTGGACAAGTCCATTATTCTATGCACCATGTCCGGGGTCTTTAAAAAAAATGCGATACTTTTTCTTTATTCAAGTCTGCCGCACATTGTGCGCTGATATTAATTTCGTACGATGTTTTTAATGTTTAATATAAAACGTGTGTTATTTATAATATCCTTACAAAAGAGTTGCATCCGTAACGTTAATTTTTAATATTCTCCAAAAAGCAGTTAAAATCGACGAATTTACGCTGCTTGTAATCGAACTTTCTCAATTTCTAATAAGTAAAAGAGATGTTCTGCTTCGAAAAAAAGGAAGATGCATTTCATTCGGTTCTTGTTCGTAACAACTTTACATACATGTTACATGTTATAACTAATAGGCACCGACTTTTGTTTTACATAATAGCACCTCAAAGGCCGGGGCGGAGGGTGTTGCCCACTCTAAGAAATCACCGTCTATCAGAAAAAAGGTACTTATGAAAATGTTGAAAAAGGGCACATTTAGTTTCAAAGAAGAATCACTTAAACCTATTTACTATCACATACTGTCACAACCGTCGCTTTTGGGTTGTGCACCTTTGTGCTAGAGATTACCGGAGAAAACCTGAAACGGAGAACTAGGGGCTAAGGCAGGAGAGTACTTAGGTTCTAAGCAAGTATTTATTAATATAGAGATCTGTAAAACATAAAATAGACATTAGTAATTGTACCATAAATTAAATATCTTACCTCGTTATTTATATTGTGCTAGGAGGGCTAGCTCCTGCCAGAGAGATGACGGTTTAGATGATGCTGTGTTTTAAGTTATTCCGCAATTATTTACGATTGATTTATGCGCGAGTGTAAATACCAACCTGCTAATACATCATAATGCTTCGCTACCGTTACATTTGGTGCTACCGGGAAGTGCAATGACACAAAAATGTTCACATAGCTATAGTAAACGTTCTGTTCTAGAATGTGGAAAAATCTAGTAAAATAAA
This sequence comes from Rhyzopertha dominica, assembly GCA_025024175.1. NCBI lineage: Eukaryota > Metazoa > Arthropoda > Insecta > Coleoptera > Bostrichidae > Rhyzopertha > Rhyzopertha dominica. The sequence goes on from QCXZ01000137.1 coordinate 54,144,966, forward strand.
TTAAAAGTAAATTCAATATTTGACATAACTAACAAAAACCTAGAAACTCAAGATGCTCAAATGACCAGTACCAAATTCTGCAAAAAAAAACATAAACAAAATGGGTTCGTGCAGAAGTTGATTCAATCGCTCTTTATCAGAATCAGTTGGTCGTTCAGAACGAGGTCCATCATTCAGGTCGAAATTGCCAGTTTCAACTTGGTGAACCAATCCCAAGCAGTCCTTTAAGCTATGGCACCCTCTCCGTACATGGCTCAAATCTCGGCCTCTGCGGCTTTGGCGCTTCGATTAAACTAAAAAAGAAGATGGTGTCGAAAATGCTTGTTTTTGTCGACCTGGCACTCCATCTAAATGATCTAAAAATTGGCAAAAATTAATTCCAACAAAAAAAAACAAATACATTGTCTTATAGAGCAACAAATTGTCTTTCGAATAAAACAAAACACTGAAAATTTTTATTTTTACCGCGTAATTTTAAATACAACATAAACGGCGGGAACTTATTAGCCAACCCATTACATATAAAAAATTTCTTTAAAATACATTTTACTTGAGAATCACTGCTCACATATTTTGTTGAGGAAAATAGAAACTTTGCTCCTTTATAACCTTAATAAAAATTTGACATGCAGCATCATACGGGTATAAAACAATAATAAAAAATCACGTTAAACGACACCCATGAAGCAATATATTTTGTATGAAAAATAGGCATTTTGATTTTAGGGGCAGCACCCTGCTCAAACCAAAAAGTTGCTTCGGTATGCCTATAAACCATGGTACCGTCTAGTGGAAACCTCAATTTGAAACTTACGTGTTGTATGAGATCTCACTATCCGAATAGCATATAGTGAATCGGTAGGTACATGCATGGTGATTGGTGAAGACAGTCTTTTTCTAGACCTGTGGATGTATCCCCACCTGCCAGTATCAGCTTTTAAGTCCAACGCCGAACACCTTATGGATATCGTCAATTCTGGGTAATGCATAACTGTCCTTCCTTTAATTCTGGTGGTTTCACAAGCAGTCACACAGGCGTCATCAGGGGCAGCGCTAGCTCATTTGGGGCCAAGTACGGATAAAACGCAGGGCAATTAAAACTCGGCATCTACAAAATATGTTGTATTTTATTTTGCAGCAAACAATAGTGGAAAATAGCAATGGAAAGTGAATTACCGTTTTTAAACAAAGAGGTACCATCTACAAATTTTTATTTTTGACCTTTTTTCGTATTTTGTTATTTATACTAAATAAATATTTTTTATTCAGCAGCAGCATCGGATTGATAACATAAAAACCGCGCTCCCTCAATGAATTGTAATTTTACGTAGGAATCCGACTGAATACTAGAATAGTACCAACATGTTACCCCCTTGTGGCATAAACGCGTTTTTCTTCTAATTTCAATGTAATCGAAATAATTACTAGGAAACTAATGACGAAGTTAAGAACTACATAAAACTGGGAAAAACAGAATTAAACACGAAATATATTAAGAGAAGTTATCGCATTCAACAAAGGATTAATACAACGGTTTCTACATAATAGCTGTTATTAAGCCATTTATAAGAACCACAAACTCCATATTCGTGGACTGTTACTTTGTACTACAGGTTTGTACAGTTTCAGAGCTTTTCTATTGTTTGACGCTTTTTTCTTTTAATTCTGGATATTAAACTTAGACAGTGTTAATAGATTATTTGGGAAATTTTTTAGTTCATGTAGAGTATTGTTACGAATACTAATTTAGTAAATCACAAATCAGAACACTACTGTAGACACTAGCACTTAAAACACCGGAACACCTGTTTTGCTAGTTTTTCGCTCTTTTCGTGGGCTATTTATGTCCCTAGTAAAAAATTCCAGATGTTTCTGGAAGAGATATCTCGCTGTCTGCCAAACTTCAGGAACATATTATTGTCTGCTGTTGTGGGAAATGGTCCGATAGCAATGCTCTCGCATGGTGCCCCCACATTATGCTGCTTCTACCTTCCCTTTAGTCATGTTGTTGGAACCTTAGTAGCTGCGCAAGGTGCACACCTGCGGCACTATTTCTCTACATTCTCTCGACACTCGACAGTGTACCCAACCGAAACTTTCGCGAGTTTTTAACAGTCTTGTTTACTCTCAGATGGGCACCTGATGTTCTCCCAAGCACCTCTTCTAACATCAATGGTACGTACATCCACCGTAACGGCATGGTTACTTGCTTCCCATCAACGCTCTGCCACGATCTTTTCAACAGGCCGTTCTCAGCTCGCAACGATTCCCACTGAACCAATATCGCTTCTAGGGTTGGAATTTCCTGGGTCACTTCCTCCCATCCAGATCATGGTCGATTTTCCTCTTTCAACTTAGATAGAGGAGCAATGTCGCCTTTTTCTTGCTGAGCCCACCTGGCGTGCTCAGCTGAGCATTCTCCTCGCTTTGCGCGATGGTGACTACCCTTACATAGACCGTGCCCTCGCGCTCGTCCACCCGCATGCAATACTTGTTTTCTACCAAGGTCTGCCCGATAAAGCATCGGCGTTGTTGAGTCGATGCCTACCTGGACGATGCTGTATCTTGAAATCGTACTGCTGCAGTCTTTCCATCCATCTAGCAACTTGTCCTTGATCTCAGTCGTAGCTAGGATATTGGTCGGTCCTTATGAGAAATTCTCGTCTATAAAGGTACTTGTGAAATGGTCTATTGTTAAATGTCATTTTTTGTATCTACGTTATTATTAAAATAAAAGGTGTTTTTGTGCGTTTATTAATTTCTTGCTATGTTTAGAATCGCTGTTAATAGGATAAAAACTAAAATGGAAGCGAATGCGTATGCGTGCGATTAATTGTTTTGGCGAGAAAATATCAGCGTCGCGAGGAGATGCAAAAGTAGGCAATGAGTATTGAGGTGTCATTTTTGACAGAGAAAAATGTTCTTGATTTTGGCTCAGTGAGAGCGAGGTCTTTGGCCATGATGTGCCTCAGGCAGTGAGAGTAAGGTCTTTGGCCATGATGTGCCTCAGGCAGTGAGAGTAAGGTCTTTGGCCATAATGTGCCTCAGGCAGTGAGAGTAAGGTCTTTGGCCATGATGTGCCTCAGGCAGTGAGAGTAAGGTCTTTGGCCATGATGTGCCTCAGGCAGTTTTAAACCCCTAGCGCAGAGTGCCCGGTTAAGAGCCGTGGTTCCTTCGAGTGGGTGACTTGCATTCCGGGGGGTAATGCGGGCTGCTCGAATGACATAGTTCTGGTGGAGAGGGTAGCCTTATTAGGTGCCCCCGATCCGGGCTATTGGAATGCGACCCTATAGGCCTTAGGGTGAGCGTTCGGGGAAGCCTCTACTATTTCAGGTTGACACTAGCTAGTTGTTGAAGAGAGAAAACTAACAAGGTATTCATAACCACCATTGATAAAGATGTAATCTCAGGGATGAAGCCATAGACAGGACAAGGATGAGGCCCTGGGGTGAAAACCCCTCTGTGAGTCTTAAATGTATCTGTTTGAGTTTAACGGATGAGTAACTTATGTTTTGTTTTTGCATCTCCCGCGCGTATGTGAAACCGCCTTGTCTGTCCACCGGAGTGACCGCATTGTTATGACCCACGGATGAAGGCGGCGATAATGTAAGTTTTTCTTGGATATTCCCGCATTAGTTTTTCTATGTTTTTTCATTCAGGTGTGGGGTCAAACAATCGGTTCACAGATTCGGTGAGATGAATTTAAAAAGTTTAAGCACGTTTTATCGCAGCGCAGTGGTTTGACAAATTATCGTTTGTCGTAATTATAAGTGGCGTTTAGGCAGCGGCTGACAGTTTTTGTGCAAAAGACGTTTATTCAGCAAAGTTCTTGGCCTTAACAGGATCTCTTTTGTTTCGGCGTGATTATTGGTAGATCTAATACCTCTATCGTACATGTTTTGCATATTCTTCATGTTCATGCAAATATGGGTACCCATCATCAACATCATCAACATCATATTCTTCATCATTTTCCTCCGTTTCTTGATGTTTAATTAACTATTTTATTAATCATACAAGTAAATTATCTACAGTTTATCTGTTGTCGTGACATTTTTTTTACACTTGTCAGTTCATCTGGTAACTTTGATTAATTCAACATGATTCAAACATTACTTTAATACTTGTAACGTATGGACTTAACAGGGTTAAGTCAAAGTAATAGTAAATGGTTGTAAATACTATGTAAATTCTGTTGACGATGTAGTCAATATACAGAACAGTATTGGTAGCAGTTAATTGGCAACGTTATCTTTTTATTATGTGTGGCGCAGATTTGTTGCTAGCTTAAAATGTAATGCTTTTCCGGGAGCTACCGCCGGTTGTTAAGTATTAATTTTGCTTTTCTTTAATTTAACAATTAAACAGACTTCAATACAATTTAGTTTAATTAAGTCAGGTTGTATTTGTTCTCATTTAGAGGTAATGTATTGTGTATTAGTTTAGCTTACATKTTTTATGAAAGTTGCGCATCTTAATGTAGGATCGCTCTTAGCATATTTTCAAGATTTTATCAATTTAGTTCAAAGTGCAAACTATGATGTTGTTATGGTTGGCGAAAGATTGTTGTCTAATAATGTAGCTCTATTTTAGCAATACCTGGTTACAATCTTCGTTATACGCATCGTGCTCAGTCTACGTGGCAGAGTGGCGGCATATATCAAGTCGACTTTTTGTAACTCGTTAATAGAGTTCGATTTTGATATTAATTCCTTTATTGACTGTTTGTTTTTTTTAGAATCCGCGTAGGGACTGTAAATTATGCATTCGGCGTATGCTATCGTCCCCCTAACTCCAGCTTGGGCAATTTTGTTGAAACCCTTGATAATATATTTGGTTTTGTTACTCATAAGTCTTTCAGACGCTTTGATGTCAGTGAGTTTCGAGAAAGTTTGGATTCTATTGAATGGACTGATGTGATACGTGAAACCAATATTGATAAGAAACTTGAAAATTTCAGCACCCTAAGTATTTCTCTCTTTGATTGGCATGCGCCGATGGTAACTTCTAGGGTATTAAAGTCCAATGCAATGTGATGTCCTGAACTCAAATGTCTCATGAGAGAACATGATGCATCCTTACGTAAATACAAACGAAGTAAACTTCCTGAAAATTTTGCTGTATACAAGAGGTTTAGGAACTTGATTGTAAACTTTGTTAGGACAGAAAAAAGTCATTACATAGGTTCAGTTGCTTCTAGTTGAGATATAAAAACTATTTGGTCGGCTCTGCCCAATTTAAACATTGGTACTAACAAAGTCAGTTCTAAACTGCCTTCTAATCTGTCTAATAGCAATTCTATTAATGCACATATTTTTCAGTTAAAAAAATGATATCTTCTTTAATCATAGAATGCAATATTGTGAGAATGCTAGATTCCCATCCCTACAAGAATTTTCCTTGAGAATGGTTACTTTAGAAGAGGTACATTCCGCAGTCTTTAACGCAAAAAAAAATAATTGTGTCACAAACAACATCTCGTTGAAAATGTTGCGCTTACGTAGCCCCATTATTGATTTAAGCCTGTTACACATCTTCAATTGTATCGAAAAATCTTATTTTCCCACAATGTGGAAGAAAGTCATCGCAATACCTCTACTTAAAAAGTCTAACCTGAAAACTTACCGGATTTACGTTCGATTAGCATCTTACCTGCAGCTTCAAATCTGTTTGAATCTCTAGTCTACGAACAAATATCTGACTTTATCTTGTCTAGGAAAATCATTTCGATGCTCAGTGTGGATTTAGACGCGGTCGAAGCACTCCTACTGCACTAGCTTCAGTCATTGATGATCTCATTTCAGCTTATAAGGGTTTAGTCAGTGCTTTGGTTTTGCTCGATTTTTCAAAAGCGTTCGATACTATTAATCACGGTATGTTATGCGCCAAACTAAAGTCTTGCGGTTTCAGTAGTTTGTCGGTACAGTTTATTAGATCTTACTTGAGCGATAGAACCCAAGTGGTAAAATAAATATAGTGTCTCCTTTGAATTGTCAGTTAGATCTGGTGTTCTGCAAGGCTCCACATTAGGATCTCTGCTTTTCATAATATGTACGTCTGATATAGCGAGCTCAGTTCTTCATTGTAAAGTAATAACTTACGCCGACTATACACAGTTGTATTTTAGTTTCGGTAAGCATGATTTCGCAAGGGCTGACAAAATTCTGGATAAAGAACTTGAAAAATTAAGAAAATTGTCTGCTGAACATGGCCTTCAATTGAATTTGGCTAAGTCGCAGCTGATTATCTTTGGTAATAAAAGTGGTACAAAATTTCTTAAACAGTCTTTCAATGTTTGTATAGATGGTACAAGATTAAATTTTGTTGATCATACTTTGATCTCATTATGGACACTTAGATCCTGTTTAAGCTGCATGTAACTAAGTCAATACAAAAATCATTTTTAACCTTAAACTATTTTTATGCTTGTAGACACTTTTAACCGTTAATTTGAAAAGGCAATTATGTGATTCACTCGTTCTCCTCCTCTTTAATTGTTTCAATTTTTATATTACCCCTGTTTGGATTCGGTTGATAGAAACAGGATTCAGAATGTTTAGAATGCATGGTGTCGCTTATTTTTTGGCTTGCAACGCGGGGACCACGTATCTTACAGAATTAACTCTTTGAATTGGCTACGCATAAATTCCCGCTGGAATTTTTATTTGAGTTGTTTCGTCCATGCTTTACTAAATTCTCCTGATGCATATGAAAAGTTGAGGTGTAAGTTTGCCCCTCATTCATCTACGCATTCACGTGATACACGAGATAAAGCTAAGTATTTGTTGCCTCGCCATCGCTCTGTTACGTTTGTTCGCTGCTTCACATACAACGCTGTAAGGCGGTAAAGCTGTAAGGCTCGCCCTTCCGAGCGAGTTTAAAAAAAAATAAATATTAACAAATTTAAATTTAAACTAAGGCAGTCCTTTTCCGATCGTCAGATTGCATGATAACCACGACTTCCTTAGCTCATTCGGACTCAATGAGGTTCGTTGACTGCTATTCAACTAATATTCAACTAATAGGTTGTTTAATATCGCTTTTGAACTTGTGCTCTATTTTGTTTATTATTGATTCTATTTTTTTGCTGTCCTAACTAATATAAATAGTTGAGTTTACTCTAAAGATTAAGTAGAATAGCTTCTGCTAGACTTTGCCTTTATTGTCATGTATTACTCTGAGTATCTGCTCTTGTTTTAATAAAATCTATTTATTATTATCAAATCTATTTATTAGATCAGATACTACCGATGAGGACAGTGGCTCAAATGAAGTGCCATTGTCTAATTTATCCGAATCAAGTAGACATATCGAATAATTATGTCGCGAGGACACGACCCTGTTAGGTTGGCCGAATATTAAATGTCATTTTTTGTATCTACGTTATTATTAAAATAAAATGTGTTTTTGTGCGTTTATTAATTTCTTGCTATGTTTAGAATCGCTGKTAATAGGATAAAAACTAAAATGGAAGCGAATGCGTATGCGTGCGATTAATTGTTTTGGCGAGAAAATATCAGCGTCGCGAGGAGATGCAAAAGTAGGCAATGAGTATTGAGGTGTCATTTTTGACAGAGAAAAATGTTCTTGATTTTGGCTCAGTGAGAGCGAGGTCTTTGGCCATGATGTGCCTCAGGCAGTGAAGTAAGGTCTTTGGCCATGATGTGCCTCAGGCAGTGAGAGTAAGGTCTTTGGCCATAATGTGCCTCAGGCAGTGAGAGTAAGGTCTTTGGCCATGATGTGCCTCAGGCAGTGAGAGTAAGGTCTTTGGCCATGATGTGCCTCAGGCAGTTTTAAACCCCTAGCGCAGAGTGCCCGGTTAAGAGCCGTGGTTCCTTCGAGTGGGTGACTTGCATTCCGGGGGGTAATGCGGGCTGCTCGAATGACATAGTTCTGGTGGAGAGGGAGCCTTATTAGGTGCCCCCGATCCGGGCTATTGGAATGCGACCCTATAGGCCTTAGGGTGAGCGTTCGGGGAAGCCTCTACTATTTCAGGTTGACACTAGCTAGTTGTTGAAGAGAGAAAACTAACAAGGTATTCATAACCACCATTGATAAAGATGTAATCTCAGGGATGAAGCCATAGACAGGACAAGGATGAGGCCCTGGGGTGAAAACCCCTCTGTGAGTCTTAAATGTATCTGTTTGAGTTTAACGGATGAGTAACTTATGTTTTGTTTTTGCATCTCCCGCGCATATGTGAAACCGCCTTGTCTGTCCACCGGAGTGACCGCATTGTTATGACCCACGGATGAAGGCGGCGATAATGTAAGTTTTTCTTGGATATTCCCGCATTAGTTTTTCTATGTTTTTCACTATGTAGTTTACTATGGCTAGCACTTCTCTCCTTTCTTAAAACTTTGCTGTAACATTCTATCACCTTTCTTCACCGTCAAGTATCTGCGACAGCACAGCTCCAATGCCAATCCGTATCGAAAATGATTTTTTACACCGTTGAGCGTATGCCAAGATCGGACTAATGCATAAACTGTAGCTGCAACTTTTGCGCGTCTTTCCACACATATTTTGTAGTAATTGCTGATTACCAGGAAACGCCTTAGTTCGTGCCTATCTTGTGGACGTGGTCAATTGCGAATTGCCATAATCCTGTCCTCGCCGGTATTGATCCCATCCGCTGAAACCTTATGTCCAAGAATTTACACTTTCTTATGCACACTCTTTTGGATACAGATTTAGATTCCCTGCTCGAATTCTGTCGAACACCTCCTAACGGTTCCTCAGGTGCTCTCGAAGGTTTGCCCCACAACCATGACGTCATCCAGATTACACGTCAGTCCACTTGACACCAGTTCCATTAGTCGTTCAAACTGAGCGTTGCATAGGCCGAATGGTATTAGCGTGATCTAGTATAAACCGCAACTGGTGGTAAAAGCAGTTTTCTCCTTGTCATGTGGATGTATTCCCACCTGCCAGTATCAATTATTGTAGGGAATGTATAATTGTCGTTTGTGACTTCATTCAGCTTGCGATAGTTAACACAGTATCGAAGTGATCCTTTTTTAGTGACTGGCACTACCAGTGAAGACCACGGGGTATTCCGTTCTTCAATTATACCTTAATCCTTCATGGCCTTCACCATTTTACTACTTGTTCTTGTCTTGCTAAGGCTAACCTCCTGGGTGCCTGTCGAACAGGTTGGACATCTCCGGTGTTGATCCTTTGCTGGACTAAGTCGCGCTTTGCTTGCTTCCTCCTTATTAAGGTGCCTCAAATCGAAGTTAAGCTGGGGCGGTGCTCCTGTTGACTTGGGTGTTGCTTCCTGGGCTTCATAGGTCTTTATCTTGATCACAGGGGAGCACGACGCCAAGAGGTTTCCTTTGCTTACCATTATCCATATAGGAGCAATAAACAATAAATGTCTTAGCAAGAGTCCTTGCAACTAACAAGTGTTGGTGAATCAATCCATCCCAGTTCTCCATGATGGCGTTCACTGGTTGTTTACTGCTTCCTTTAATCCTATCACAATCAGTCTCAGGTTTGGTGCTTCAGAACCTGGAGTTGATAAGACGAACCACTCATTGCCAAATTTGAGAGTTCGTTGTTCTTTATTGTATGCAAGTCCGTACTTCCCTATGTGATCCATTCCCATAATCATAATTCGAAGCTGCTCCTAGTTGCACTTCCTCTTCGGCTTTCCTAAGCGCTGCAAAAGTATTTTGTAACCGTTCGTAGAAGGACCTTCTCCCATAGTGGAATCACAGCTGGTACGATAATCTTCATTATTGAAACGCCCCGTCGAAAATTTCGGATGTTTTGGATGCTCGACAATCGACATTCCCCACAATCTATATGTTGCTGGGATCACTACCTAAAGGATTGCAGTGTCCTATTAACATCACATCTGCCGTGAACGTCATGTTTCCTCCAAATTGGTTTGCAAGCAAGTGTATGTATGTATGTATGCCCTTGGAGAACTGTTGTTGGCGAACTAAGATAAGGGCTTACGGTTTTCACTGTCGTATTCAGATCGTGCTAAACTCGATCACTCTAGGATTCCGGGAGTCCTGTTATTCCGGATTCATTTTTAACGCCAATTAAACAAAAAAATAAAGGCGCCAAGTCATTTCTTGGGCATTTTGGTTAGCTTACCTACGGTTTTATATAAAAATCGAGATTTTGAGTTGATAACGTTTGCAGTCCGGTATAACGCTCCGGTAAAAATCCGTAGCGGATTTTTGTTTTTTTTTAAGGTTTTCTTTGCCGTTTGAGCTAGCCAGATGAAACTTGGTATCTAGGTGTAAGTTTGTTATGATATATCTTTTGGTGGATGAGTGTTTGTTTCCCGTCTTTATATACGCCACATCCGTCTGTGAAAAACATATTTAAAATGGTGTGTGTGTGTGTCCGGATTAGGCCGAGTTGTTTGATATGTGTTGTAAAGGTATGTGGGGTAAGGCATGTGGTGGAGATTATAAGCACTATTTTTCTACCTTTTCTTGCTCCCATATTCTCCCCATCTTCATAGCAAGATAGGTGTATTTAATTATTTTCCCATTGTATTTAGTTTGAACGTTTTGATCATTTGGTATAGAGACATCGAGGTAGGTGATTTGTTTCTTTTTGTTTTGGAAGACCATGCCAGGTCACCTCTTTATCTATGCGGATTTTTATGCCCCATTATACTTTGTAGTCTGTTGTCCAAGATTGATGTCGGAGTGCGTTTGTAGTATAGTGATTCGTTTGTGATCAGTTGTTATGCCTTTGCAAGAGCTTGATGGATAACTCCCGCCCATATTATGTGTTTCAGTATATTCTGTGTCTGCGAGGATTTTACAACCACCAGTAATGTGGTCTAATAAATTTATGTATTTTAAAATATATTTATGGTAATTACGAGTTGCTATGACCTAATCCTGTATAGCTAACAGAAACCCCTCAGTCTCCGGGAACAGTTAGTTGTTCATCTTCGAGCCATTTATAGGAAAGCTGTTTAGAAATGTGGTTGTGTTGTGTTATGCCTGTTTCCCATGTAATGGCTTTGATGACCATGGATCTTTGTTAAAGTTGATGTTAGCTAAAAATCAACCAGTAACCATGACAACACCTTAAATTGAGGTATGTGATTGGTTTAGATTTTAAAAACAGAGTTGATTTTAGCTTAAAATAAAGAAGGGAAACTGGCCTCATGTGTCAAGGTTTTCCATTTGGTGTTCGGTCGTGTCGAAAATATCTGATGGATGGTTGGGCGTAGGCATGCTAAGTGGTGTGTAATTTTTATAGGCTCTGATAATCACCTGGTGAAGAGGTGTTTGTTTATTGCCAAAGAATTTTTGGAGGTGCTGGAGCTGCTTTGCATGTAGAGACTGGATATCCTGGATATCTATCATGCTCTTCCTCCTTCTTTTCTGTCTAACGTGATTCTTTGTTTGCAGGCTTTTGGGTAGTATTTTCTGTACTTCGTTAGTTCTTACCTTGTGAGAATCTGCATGTTTTCCAGGTCCGTGTCCACCTAATAATGTCAAAGGAGTATGTCAATATTGGCACCGAAAAAGTGTTAATCACTTCTAAAAGGGTCCTGGAGTTTGCTGGCATTTTAATGCAGCTCATAATCTTTGAATTATTTCTTTAGCTGCATTATAATGTCTGTATGGTTTATTCTAGTATTACATGTTGAAACTTTTAAGGTTTATTTTTATAACTTTCATCTTCTGTCAAATTGTCTAGAATTTCGTGTTTAATGGTTTTCTGTTTTCAGTTTTTGTTCATTTGCCTTTCTCTATATGGATTACTTTGCATTTGCTGACGCCAGTTTTCATTTGGACATCTGTTATGAATGTTCCGTTATCTTGATTAATCCTTTCAGCTGTGTCTGTGTGGGGGCGCAGATCTTTATATCGTCCATATAATAACAGATGGTTAATAATTGTATGCTGTACGTTGTTTTGTCATTTAGCATGTTTGATAGTGGATTTAGGCACATGCAGAACCATAAGGCGCTTAACAAGTCTCATTGAAAGATGCCTCGTCGGATCTAACGTTCATTAGACTGTAGTGTTTCCAATAGGGACGGGTCGATGTTGAAATGGAATAAAAGAAGCTGTGTGTGAGGTACTAACGAAATGTTTTTTTTTATTTGAAAGGCCCAGGTATGCCATTATGTATGAATTACTACATCGTTCATATGTCGCCGCGGCTTTTCACGGTGGCGCGAATCCTACTGGTTCCAATTTTCAATTACTCTGTCGCATAGATCGGGCTGAATTTTACCAATGGCATGAGTTATGGTTACCTTGATCGCATCAGTCGATTGCGCCTTATTGGTATAAACATGGAGACTTTAGAAACCCCCCACAAGAAAAAGTCTAGCGGGATAAATCACACGATCTTGGTGGGCAATTTACGTCACATCTACGAGAGATAACCGCAGTGTGGCACGTAGCGACGTCCTGCCGAAAACACATGTTACCCACGTCCATATCGTTTAAATCAAGCCAAAAGAAATTTGTTAGCATTGACCTGTAGAGCTCGTCGGTGATTGCGGTTGCCTCACCAACTTTGTTTTAAAAAAAGTACGGACCAATGAGGCCACCGGCCCAAAGTCCGCACCAAACAGCCACTTTCTATGGATACATTTTCACCTGTTGAACATCGTGTGGGTTGGCGTCACCCCATCTACGACAATTTTGCTTCTTAACATAGCCATTCAGTAAAAAATGCGCCTTGTCGCTAAAAGTGATTTTTCGTCCAAAGTTAGGATGCCCTTCCCAACGCTTCAAAGCCCAATTCGCACACAAACGGAGTTGTCTGTGATCGTTAACTTTGAGCTCTTGGATCAGTTGGATCTTGAGTTGAGGTCTGCGAAAGGCCGAGTTCTTGTGCACGACGAAGAACTGACTGCTTCGTGCTCTCCTGCCCACTTTCACTGACAACGGCAATGTTCTCGACCGATCTGGCGTTCCTTGTACGTAAGCATATTGGCTGATTGTTTACGGAACCGGTCGTCTCAAATTTGGCCATCAAATGTTGAAGAGTCAACTTTGAACGATCACCGCGTCTGCCATAAAATGAACGCAACGCAAAGTTTTTGCCAATGAACATTCACTTTGATAATAAAGTTTTATCATTTGAACAAGTGGCTCAATCCTGTAACTTGGCATGATGATTTGGCATCTGTGACTGAATAACAAACAACAAATTTGACAGCGGTCGCTATAACAACATAGCCGTAACATCCTGTCAACATCGACCCGTCCCTAATGGCAAACCCTATATTAGGTTAGGTACTGCGCAGGGTTTTTATTTGTAATATGGCAATATTATTAATATTAATATTAATATTATAATAATATTAATATTATATCAATATTATTATGTGTGTGCTATGGCAGAGCATACTGCGATTACATGTCTACCGCTTCTTGTGCATCATAACATATTCGACAATGTCTTGTAACATTTCTTTAATAATACTTATATTTTCTGTAGTTGTTCGTTGAAACTACACAATCTTGTAAGTATAGCTATTATTGAGCTTTCCGTTTTTGCATATAAAAGTCCTTTCTCCAGCCAGCTGTTTGAAAGTCCGGGGTCGATGTACATTTGTGTTAATGTATTTATATGTTTACCGTGTAGAACCTTTTTCTTCCATTTCTGAATTTATTGTTCGTTTTTTGTATATATTTTCTAGAGGTTAATAGTTTTCGTAGTTTGGCGTAGCGTTAATATGTATGTTTACAATGCTTTTGTACAGCTGGATAGGTTCTGCTTTCACATAGAAGTAGTTTCGCAATTTACAGATTTGCTTGAGTGAAGATACTTTATGCCAATAATTGTTCGTCGTCTCCCCGCTTTCCAAGGTACCTAGTGTGAATCTCTCAAAGGAAAAATGTATATGGTGCACTTGGTATTTGTATTGTAGCATGTTGTACGAGTGAGTGTGTTGAGCCAATCAAGGTCTGTATCGTTCCATTTTATTAAGCCAAATGAGAACGTGAGTATTGGAACAGGGTAGATGTTTATGGCTTTAATTTTGTCCTTTCCTGTTGTGTTTTTGGTATCAGTGTAATGCGTGGTGAAGTTTGATTGTTTGCATGTATCTAAGACACTTGTAGTGCTCTTCAGGATGCATTGCTTTTGTTTGCCTTTAACCATTCTGTTAATTCTACACCTGTTTCATTTGTATACCTATCTTTGGCGTACGTTTTTATTAAATTTAAAAGGTGTTTCAACTGTTGTTGGTTTACTGCATATATCTTGAGGTCATCCATGTAAAGATGTGATGCTGTGTATGGTGTATGACCTGTGAGTATAATTTATATCCATATCCCGTTTGTTTAAGCTAAATAGAAAGAGACTTTAACGATAATATAAACCATAACGCGATAAAGGGAGTCACCCTGAAAGATCTCTCGCGCTATATGTATATTGGTATATTATATTGGTTTTGTCTTTATTAATGTCGATTTTGTTTTTAAGTGTAGTGTTGTTTTCCAGTTTAACATGGTTATCCTTACTTTGTATACAGGGTGTCCTCGAAATACACCGACGTCTGACAGGTGAGWGAAAACGCAATTTTAAAAACGCTTGGTTTTTTATGTACAGGGTGTTGAAATTAAATTCCTGATTTAATTAATTTTAATTAATATCCTGAACTATAAAGGATATCAGTTTCAAATTTGGTGGGAATCATAACGGCATAAGTTACAATGAAAAAGTAATCGGGGGGGTTTCTAAAGTACCAGTGGCGTACGCTGAGGTAATGCACCCCCCTCCCCTTTAATAGAACTTTTAGGTCTGTGGATTTAAAAGGACTCATTCGTCCCTAAAAATTGATTTTTTTGATTCAAAAACACTACACCGCCATTATTTTGATAAACTGACAACGCTTGAAAAGTGATAGAAAATGCAATTTAGAAACTTTTCGATTAAATAATTTTTAAAAAACGCTTTGGTATTCAGATAAATTTAAAAAAAATCATATTTTAAAATTCAATTTCAACACCCTGCATATGTAGAACTTGTATATTAAGCAAGAATACTACTACTACTACTATTATTATTATTATTATTATTGTTTTGATTATCATTATTATTTATACCAGAAATTTAAAAATTATTAACTATTAATTTATTTACTTAATTTAGTGAGTAACTTATAACTAATGACTAAACGATAAGTCAAGGAGTAGATATTTGTGATTTATATTTTATATAAGGAACTCCAGGAATGCCATTAAATCTTTTGTTTTCTGACAACGAGGTCAATGCTGGAGCTCACGTAAAGCGTTTAAAGTCCTATTCGAGCAAACCCTGGGGGGAAAGTAGCAAAGAAGTTTAAATGTTACAGGGATAAAATAACGTTCCACGGGGATTAATACAGTAGCGTCGTTCTCCAAGGGGATGCACCGTTATAAAATATTTATTTAAATACTTACAGCACACATTTGCAAGAACAATATCGCAAGATGTTATTCTCAGCGTGAAATAGAAATCTATACTTTGTAATTAACCAGTGACGCTTACTTAGTGTTTCTTACGAACTAGGTAACTTTATTTGATAATAATTTGCGACTGCAAAACAGGTCTGAAATTTACTATGAATGAAATGATCAAATAATATTAGATACTTAGGGAAAGTGGTTACTTTTTGATGGCGCCACTGGAAGTTAGAAGATCGATGTTCCCTAGGGATCTAGCAAGCAGACGTGACAAACTCGAGAGGATTAACTTAATTAAATCTCGATGTAACCGCTCTGAATAATCTACAAGGAGAACTACTTTGAAGAGGATTTTTGGTTCGCTGTTTTTCTTATTGATAGGTTTGCGATATTAATTTTTAGACCGTATGTCGCCGCTAATTCTAAGTTCGCATGCTTTTTATTGACGTTTATTAAAGTAAAATTACGGACTGAATATTTAACGTTTGTTAAAAAGAGGTGAAATAGTAAATATCTTTTACTTCACAAGATCGGTAAATTGATGTTATGGGTGAAGCGAAATGTTTGTAGGGCAATAATTGGGCGAGCCAAGTGCGAGCAAGTTTTGCTGTGGTAACTAAAATAGTGTATTTAGAGAATAGAATGTCAGTTCATTAACGCAAAGTTCAAAATATTACTATAACTAAATACTTTATTATTCTAATCAGGTAACTTCCTCAAATTACGCAATATTAGCTACATGCATTATATCGGCAACAACGCCGATAGCGCCACCTTTTAGGTTGGATTACACTAACGTCCAAGGAGGAAGAATAACAGGAGGGAGCGTCAGTTTGAAAAACTGGTCGCGCGCGCCACAAGGTTTAGGGCAATAAAAGGTGTTTCGCGACTACGATTACGGCCTGTGGTTATTGAAAACAAGCGTCGTGTGCCAGTGGTTTGTAGAGAATCCCGACTGCGCAAGTCGTAACAGAGTAATAAAAGGTGTCTGGCGTGGTGCAAAATATTTTACATTGGGCTTACGGCCGCGCTCCCTCCTGCTATTCTTCCTCCTTGCTAACGTCGTCCTATTAGCACGATCATTATGTGTTTCACTAAATAAGATGACAAAATATCACACATGAAACTATTATTTATATTCATATCGGTGATAGCAATTCCGTTTTTTTCCTTTACTTATAAGCTTTTTTAACAACATAATTAACATAGCAATATTTTCAGTATAATGTAATATTCTAAATCGTTAAAAATAATAAATTATTAAGGCTAACTTTTCCCTAAGACGCAATGTAAAAATGATACACCTGTAAATTGCCGCTATCTACCGGTAAGATGTTGAACCTCTATCTAAAGAGATCCAATTTTGTAGCATAAAATGGGGCAAATATCGTTGTCCTTAGTATAGAGTTTAAGTTATCCGTAGCTAAATACAACCAATGAATATGTGCGTTGCTTTAGCGACTTTACAAGCACCATGGGACGTCCGTATACGCTCTTTTAGCAAATCAACATGAAATGGCTAATTGTATCGGTTCTTGTAATGTTGGTTCATTGTAAACATGTTGCGCTTTAATTTGAGTAAACAAGCAAACTGGGGTTAAATGCTGTACGTATATTCATGTTACAAGATTTCTTATTGTACTAATTCATAATTCTTGGTGATATGAATTTGGCGAATTAAAAATCGTGCGCACAAAAATATTTACAGCAAACCTTATACAATTTGCACTAAACACTGAACCACTGAACAGCATTTTTTACTTCCAATAGTCGTTTTTAGAGCACGAAATGGTACCTATACTTAATACTTATATGATGTATAGGTATATATTATCTTGCTTACACATATACAGAGTATAATATCTGTTAAAAAGTTCACACACTCGCAGGATAATGCGAACAATTACTTTACAGAAAACAAAACAAACTCCCTTTAGGGGCGGCAACTACGAAAAAATATATTCCAATTGCATGAACCTAGAAAATTAAGAAATACGAAAATAAAATTAAATTTAACTGGAACTGAGAGGCTTCAGCAGACAAAAATAGACAAGCCTGTAGGTTCTGGGTAGCGAGTACTACCAGCTAAAATAAGAAAGTGACGGAGAGCTGAGATCCAACTCATTGAATAGCCGGAAGGATACTTTTGGATTTCTATACGATGTCCACATACTTAAACACCTGTGTAAAAAGGAGGTACTGCCACATTTTAGACTGGAAAACATCTTAACAATGAGATTCGTCCTATGCTTTAGAATTGGTTGACGAAATAGACCTTAAAAAAGCTACATGATGTCCTTAGGTTCATACCACCGCTAGCCAAATGTTAGAATTGCTTTAAGAATTTTGCTAACCCCGCCCACAACAATTGCTAACGGCAAAAGACATTTTCTATACTAGTGTTAACGAAAAATTAGTCAACTTGGCAACGCCAGCTGCGCCTGGCACATGCGCTGAACTTGAAGGTTAGCGAGAACTTTTGATGTACAGCTAGCGTGGTGCAGATGTTTGTCACTCGATATTATTGATTTCATTGATTTGTAAGTTAACATTAAAAATACAGTCCACTAAATCGAGGCGAGGTGTTATTATTAAAAACCAGCGACCTCTCGCCCAATCATATGGTCCTACGACCCGGATTAAGGATTGGATTATTGGTTCAGCCAGGAAGATTGGTACGATCCGTGGCGGAGAAGAGTGCGGCAGCCCAGCAGCTATTGTTTCCTGTTGCTTCAGCTGTTATCCGTACACAACACCTTCGTTTATTTCGGTGAGGCCTTTCCTTATTACCTGTTACCTTTATTATACATATTAGTACTCGTTATTGCTTGTGTGTTAGCAGTGTGATTGATTTCTTGGTTTCGCATTGATTACCTTATTGATTAAATTAAATGGCGGACGAAGAGCTCAAGAAATTGCGCCGTCAACGTGGCAGCGTTAAACACAAATTAACAAATTTCACCAATTTTTTAAAGCCGATTAGATTATTGTATGATTCCAAAGAAATGATTTCAGATGATACTGTCCAGGAATTAAAATTCAGGATTAAGCATGTGGATTCGATCTTATCTGAATACGAAAATGTTCAAGGTCAGATTGAATGCATTTGCGATGACGATGTTCTTGAAAAAGAATATGATGAGAGAGATTCATTCTTTGATATCTTTTCAGCAAATTTAGCCACAGCTAATGCGATTTTGGCTCATTATGGCGACAGCCAAGATGACAATGCTAATGGTAGTACTTCCAGTATGAGTAGCTCTGAGCAACTGACGCCACCAGCATTGCAGATTCAAAATGCTGTCCAAAATGTACAAGGGGTAAGATTGCCTACTATTAATTTACCAAAATTTAAAGGAAACTTTGATTCTTGGTTAGATTTCAGAGATTGCTTTGTTAGTCTGATTGACAACAATGCTTCGATTAGTGATATTCAGAAATTCCATTATTTAAAAGCTTCATCAGAAGCAGATGCTTCAAAAATTATTCAATCATTGGAGTTTACTTCAGAAAATTATAAGATTGCATGGGATTTACTATGTTCAAGATTTAACAATTCCAAATTACTTATTCATAATCACATTAAGTCCATTTTTGAACTAGAGCAAGTGACCAAAGATTCTTCGGTAGCTTTGAGGCAACTAATAGATGGTATGTTCAAACACCTACGTGCTTTAGAGTCACTAGACCAACCCACAAACCATTGGGATGCACTTCTAATATTCATTATTACTACTAAGTTGGATAAGAATAGTGCTCAAGAATGGGAAAAATTCAAATTAACATGCGATTCTTTTAGATTAAATGATTTGAAAACATTTCTAAATTCTCGTGCTGAGTTGTTGGAGACTTTAGAGGTTAATCATGGATTAAAAACAAAGGAACAAGGTATGGTTCGCAGTGGGAAAAAGCATTATTCACTACTGTCAACAAAAACTAAAATTTGCAATTACTGTAAACAGTCTCATTTAATTTATTCATGTGAGTCCTTTTTACAATTGTCAATTCCTGAAAGAATTAAAAAGATTATTGAGTTAAAATTATGTGAAATATGTCTTTGCACTGGCCATTCACCTACTAAATGTCGTGGTTATCCTTGCAGAGTGTGTAAAGGGAAACATAATGTTTTGCTTCATCAAGATAAAGTTTCTAATGATCGTCAAGCACCAGAAACCAGTGTTGTGATGTCAAGTCATAATGAACAAAATGCTGTTCTTCTTTCTACAGCCAAAATTTATGTGATGGATTCTAAAGGTTCAATGATTGTTGTACGAGTGATTCTTGATAGTGGGTCCCAGTCCAATTTCGTTTCGTTGAATCTATCTAAAAAGCTTGGATTAGAATTAATGTCTACTAATGTTTCGATTATTGGTATTAATTCAACAAATACTGTTTTAAATTCACAGTGTCAAATTAAGATTAAATCTATGTGTAATAAATATTCTACTGCACTTACATGTATCGTGTTACCACAAATATCAGGATACCTTCCTACTCAAAAGATTGATTGTGATTCGTGGAACATTCCAGCTAATATTCATCTAGCTGATCCAGATTTTGATGAACCTGCAGAGGTTGATTTGTTAATTGGAGCAAGTCACTTTTGGGAGTTCTTAAAACCTGAAAAGATTAATTTGGGAAAATACTTACCAGTTCTTCATAATACTGTGTTTGGATGGGTTATTTCTGGTCCAATTCCTGCAAGTTCTTCCACATCCTATTGCAATTTTGCTAGAACTTCTCCAGTCGATGATTTAAGAAAATTCTGGGAAATTGAGGAAGTTTCTTCCATGCCGATGCCCCAAAAGGATGCTGAATGTGAAAGATTTTTCTCTGAATCTGTTACCCGAACAGACGAAGGCAGATTTATGGTACGAATTCCTCTTAAATATCCTCCTTCTCAATTAGGTGAATCTAAGAATTTTGCTGTAAAGAGAATGTTGCAATTAGAAAAAAGATTTGATTCCGATTCTGCATTAAAACATGAATACGTTAAATTCATGGATGAATATATTGATTTAGGGCACATGTCTAAAGTCACAGAATGTAAGGAAACAGATTACTTTCTTCCTCATCATGGAGTTGTCAAAAAAGATAGCTTGACTACAAAGCTAAGAGTAGTTTTCAATGGTTCATCACCATCTACTTCTGGCTGGTCTGTCAACGATCTGCAGCATGTGGGACCTCCTATATATTCTAATCTGTTCTCAATTTTACTTCAATTCAGACAATATGAGATTGCAGTTTGTGCTGACATCGAAAAAATGTACAGACAGATTCTAATTGACCCTAATGACAGATTTCTTCAGAACATTGTTTGGCGATTTGATTCAGATTCTGATTTGTGTTCCTATACACTAAACACTGTGACATATGGAACTGCTTCAGCACCATATTTAGCTATTAGATGTCTAAAGCAGTTGGCAGAAGATTGTAAAGATTCATGTCCTGAAGCTTCGAAAATTATATGCCATAACTTTTATGTAGATGATTTGATTGTCAGTTTTCCTTCAGAAAAAGAAGCTATTTCTGTATGTACTGATGTAAGTAATATTCTTGAGAGTGCCTGCTTTCATCTGAGAAAATGGGTGTCCAATAATTCATCAGTTACCAACACGTTCAAAAATGAAAAGGATCCGATTAGTACAATTACCTTTTCAGGTGAGAACAAGATTAAAACTCTAGGCATAAATTGGAACAATACTTCAGATACCTTTTCGTATGTGATTCCCAAAGAGAATTTGTGTGTTCGAATTACCAAAAGAATGATCCTTTCTGAGATTGCTAAGTTATTTGATCCTATTGGATTTTTAAGTCCCTGTATTTTATTTGTAAAGCAGATAATACAAGATTTATGGAAAGAAGGCTTAGATTGGGATGATATGATTCCTCCTCACCTGGAGAAAAAATGGATTTTATTCAAAAAGCATTTTCCTTTGATTAATAATCTCCAAGTTCCGAGACATGTCACTTGTAGTGATCCTATTTCACTCGAACTACATGGATTTTGTGATTCTTCTTCCTATGCATATGGAGCATCAGTTTATGTCCGAAGTATTGATAGTTCGGGAAGAGTTCATGTAAAATTACTATGTGCAAAAACAAAGGTAGCTCCTATTAAGCCAATGACTATCCCAAGATTAGAGTTATGTGGTGCCCTCTTGCTGGCCAGACTTATAAAATCAATTTTACATTCACTTTCTTTGAAATTTCAGATTTATTTGTRGTCTGATTCCCAGACTGTATTATACTCGATACATACTTGTCCCAGTCTATTGAATGTGTTTGTTGCAAACCGGGTTTTAGAGATAACAACCTTAACAGATGTAAATTGTTGGAAGTATGTTAATACTAAAGAAAATCCAGCAGATTTAGCATCCAGAGGTGTTTATCCAGATGTTCTATTAAATTCTCAATTATGGTGGCAAGGCCCAAGTTGGTTGAAACTGGATATTTCAGAGTGGCCAGAACAACCTATTGAATTTGAAAAAATAGATGCACCAGAATTGAAAAAGCATTGTTTCTCTATTATAGTGTTACCTGATTTTTCATTTCCATTTGAGAGATTTTCTAAATTGAATCGACTCAAACGTGTAATGGGTTATTGTATTAGATTTTGCTCAAATTCAAGATTGCCCAAAGACCAAAGAAAATTTGGCCCGTTGAGTGCTATGGAACTTGATGTGAGCATGAAAAAGTTGGTTAAGATAGCTCAATATCAAGATTTTTCAAAAGAAATCATTACATTAAAAAAGAATGACACACTTAATTCAAAAACCAAATTGTCAAGCCTGTCATTATTTTTGGATAATGAAGAATTACTTCGTGTAGGTGGCAGACTAAAATATTCTAATTTGACTTATGATGCTAAGTATCCGTTGTTACTTAGTGGTAAACATACCTTAACAAGATTAATCTTTGAATATACTCACATGGCTTTGTTGCATGCTGGTCCTCAACTGCTCTTAGCTACTGTCCGACAAAATTATTGGCCTACCTCAGGCATGAATGCAGCGAAAAGAGTTACTCGTTCCTGCGTAACTTGCTTTAAATCTAAACCTACGTCAACATTTCCATTTATGGCTAATTTGCCTCAAGAAAGAGTCAATGTTGCTAATGCATTTGATATTGTAGGCATAGATTATGCGGGACCTTTTTCTGTAAAAGATAGAAAGGGTAGAGGTTATAAAATATATAAAGGCTATATTTGTTTATTTATTTGTTTTGCAAGTAAAGCAATTCATTTAGAGTTATCATCAGATTTAACAACTGAGACATTTTTGGCTACTTTAAGGCGTTTTGTCTCAAGACGAGGAAAACCTTCACAGATTTGGTCCGATAATGGTACGACTTTTGTAGGTGCTCAGAAGCAATTATTAGATGTGTACAAGTTTCTAAAGCAAAATGAAACCGAATTAATAAATTCATGTGCTTCTGAAGCAATTGTTTGGAAATTTATCCCTCCACATGCCCCACATTTTGGTGGTTTATGGGAGTCTGGAGTAAAAAGTGTAAAATTTCATTTGACTAGAATATTAGGGGAAACAAAACTTACCTTTGAAGAATTTTACACACTTCTCACACAAGTAGAAGCGACACTAAATTCCAGACCCTTGTATTCCCTCTCTAACGATCCACATGACCTGTTGCCTTTGACCCCAGCTCACCTTTTGATTGGAAGGCCACTAGTCAGTTTGCCGGAAGTCAACCTACGACAAACCCCTGTTAATAGATTGACGAGATTTCAGTTTTTGCAATCACTGCATCAACATTTCTGGACACGATGGTCCAAAGAATATTTGTCTTCCCTTCAACAACGAAGTAAATGGAAGCAACATACCAAGAACGTCAAGGTTGGAACCCTCGTTCTCATCAGGCAGGACAATCTTCCACCTGGACAATGGCTCCTGGGTCGCATCGAAGCAGTGCATCCGGATTCTTCAGGTGTAGTTCGTGTTGCAAGTGTGCGCACACCAAAGAGTGTTGTGAAACGGGCAATTGTAAAATTGTGTCCGCTGCCGATTGCGTCAGACGAACAAGCTGAAACAAACAATGATTAACATTCTTGATTTCTTAAACATTTAAATGAACTTGTTTACTTACCTGTATTTTGAATTTATTTATGTGTAATATCTTTCATACTTACCTGTGTATTTGAATAATGTACATTATAGTTTTGAACAGAGTTCAACGCGGGGAGTGTGTTAACGAAAAATTAGTCAACTTGGCAACGCCAGCTGCGCCTGGCACATGCGCTGAACTTGAAGGTTAGCGAGAACTTTTGATGTACAGCTAGCGTGGTGCAGATGTTTGTCACTCGTGATTATTGATTTCATTGATTTGTAAGTTAACATTAAAAATACAGTCCACTAAATCGAGGCGAGGTGTTATTATTAAAAACCAGCGACCTCTCGCCCAATCAACTAGAAATAAAAAAAATAAGAACCGTGTCTATTTCGAATCGTCTTAACGGATTAGTTATGTTGACCATTGAACATAAATTGTAAATTATTTGCGACTATTACGTGACGATACCACAAAGGCTTTATTAGCCACCAAACAACAAATATTATAACCACAGATCTTACCTTCACAATAAATCTAATAAACCACGGCGATATTCAAGAGGGTTTCGCTGGCCTCAGCTTACTCAGTGGAGACGGGCTGGGTTCACAGATGAAAAAAAGAAATAATGGGCGCCACGCAATTTGAAAAAAAGCCAACAGCGAAACAAAGAGCCAAATAAAATTGCGAAATATTTTTTATGCCCGTGTTTATTTACAAAAAAAAATTTTAACATGCAATAAAAATATAAAGTTAATGAAACAAAGTTAATGATTATAATTCAAATTAGTGTAATAACTACCCTAAGACCCTGCAACGGTCTAGCAAGCGAGCGTCGTGGCGCGAGGGAAGAACGGTCAAACCGTATCACTGTATTTCGTGAGTAGTGAACGTATTACTTAATTATCGACACCCGGGGGTGGAGTATTGGCCAATACCTTCCCGAATACACAATAAATTCACATTATCCCCGTAGCTATAGGCAAAACGCCGCTGCGACTCGCAAACCGCTATTTTACAAAAATAACAAGCTATTCTAGTTTGAACAGTCAACGAAATTCCTATCTTTATCAAGGTAAGTTATTTTTAGAATAATCTAACAGAAAGGAAACAAAAACTACTATAAACCGACGCTATACAGGTGAGTATCGATTAAATTTTTGAGAAAATAACAAATTGCATAATGTAGAGATCAAATTGTAAATTCTAATATCAAATTGTAAATTGTAAATGTTGAAACGTTAACTCTTCTTTATTTCAGGGAAACGACGAACGACGATCCACGGAAAACCGCTTCTACGTGCTTTCGGAACGGCAAGAGTGTCCAAGTTATAGATAACGTAAAAAAATAAAAGTGTCTGACCGTAAGGTAAGCTGGTCCTCTGGGAGTCCTACTGGTCCAAATGGGCCTTCAGCTGCTATCCTAGCTGTCAATTAGCTTCCCGGAGTATTTTTCCTACCAAATAGCCCTTATGCACGTGGATTTAGCGAAGTAACAACCGGAGGATGAAGAAGTAAGAAGCAAGAAAGTAAGAAAGGCTGCAATAATGAAAACGCATGGTGAAACCATTGTACTATTGAATAAAAAGAACTTACGTCTGCTCTTCGACCCTCTTCTGCAAGGACTAGCGATTCGCTTTTCAAATCCCCAATTAGGCAATCAATTATGATAATAACAGCGCCTTTCAGATCCAATACAAATATCTAATTGCGTTTCACACACTCGATAAATCAAAACCAATTTTAAAGGCAGCTGTTTAGCGAAATTTACTAGGTGAATCTTGCAGGTTCAAAGTGATAGTGATAGTATTTTTGTGGGCAAAACCGTTTTTGACAAAAACGCGCAGACCGAGTTTCGATAAGATATACTGATGGCAGCACCTACCGGATTCATTTAGGTTTTAAGCTAAACTATGTTAAATGTAAAGAACGCCGTAATACGACTTTGCGGAAAAAAGGTTCAAAAGAGTATTTTGATTTAATTAATTGAAACTTTGTATACTAGCTGCACTAGTATTCTATATTCTTTGTTGTTTAGAAAGTATTATTTGTACTAATATTAGTTCCGAAGTTAGTGCTTTTAATTTAAAAAAATCCTAAATATTGTAAGTGTTATTGTCCTAATTAAAATAATGTTTTTTGTAAATTTGTTTTCTTTTAATTTTTAGTATTATAAAGCCTCGGGGGCGGCATTTCTTGACGTTTACGTATGGAGGCAAAAACGCGAGGGTCGGCCTTAAGTTAAAGCAGGATAGCACCGCTCTGGTACAAATAGTCGTTAATCAAAGATCAGTCCTTGCTAAAACATCTCTATGATGTGATAGTCGCTAGGTAATTGTTAAACTGAAATGATTCATGTTTACAAAATTCTGTTAGGTACTACATCCCTGGCTGCCATCACCCATATATTGGAAAATATCTCACTTACACCTCATCTACACTATTTTAAGAATTCACAGATTGACATTACCTGAGGAGCAATTAACAAGATTACAAAAAGTATTCCAAAGGTTACAGTTATCGCTCGGCGTAATCATCCCCTGTGAACAAAATACCGCTCTGGGCATTCCCTACCTGTCGTTCGCACCATAGGGAAATTAGGTGCCATACACCGTTCTGTCTTTTGTATTCCTGGATCAAACCTGGTCTAGAATTGGCGGTACCTTATAATGTAGTGATCTTACTTGAATCTGAGGTTCTAAAGGTCCGTACTGACTAGAGCACTTTTGCGCGCACGAAAAAGTTAGGCGCACAAATAATTTGCGCACACAAAAATTTGTTCGCGCAAATGTTTATGTGACATTTAAGTAGTGGTGACATTTGTGCACAAAAATCCGTCCCAGTTGCGCGTGTGCTATTCTGAGTGTATTATTATTTGTATTTGCAAGTTGTTATTGTAATAAAACAATAATAATACGATGATACCACAAAGAAAAAATTTAATTACTGTTGTATGGTAAGTGCAGCATTTATTGTTATGCATAGTATACTTAGCAATAAACATAAAAAAATAAATAAAAAAAGTTGGTGGATCACACAATTACATCGAAGCCGAGAATTATATAATGGTACTAATTTGCTGACTGACATGAAATTGCAAGAAAACAGCGGTCATTTCAATAACTTCATCCGCATGTCGTCTGAGGATTTTGAATTTTTGATCAACGCTATTGGACCAAAAGTTAGGAAAGTGGATCCCAAATTTAGAAATTGGCACTGTAATTTTGAGTGCCGTCCACACTGAGCACCGCTTGCGCGTAAAACCCTTTGATGTTTCCGCTGAGACCGACAAGCCACGAAACACGTTCGTGCGTGCTCAAACGTTGCGCGCACAGTATACGCGTGCGCGCAACGCGGTACTGATTTGAACTAGTGATGTCAAATCCGATTACTTTTATGTAATCGCGATTACTCGTTACTGGTATAACTAGTAATCGCTACTTCGTACTCGTTAACGATTACTCAGCGGTAACACATCCGTGTTGCCATTCTAGAATACGGGAGAAGTACGTTACAGTCTTGCCCTAATAATCGTTATTCGTAAAGTAACCGCGGTTACGGAAGGTACTGTATTCCACGCGAACATGTACGATTATTGCAGCTGCGTTTGAAATTTAATAAGTAGGTATCTACTTTAAAACGGAGGCGCATAAAAATTACGAAGATTTTATGTAATTATATATAATTAAAAATAAAAGCGATGAGAAATACATTTTATGTATGATATGTAGTGAAATCGGGATGTCCGTTCAGACTAGATAAAGTTTTAGTACGTAAATTTTAGTGGGTACACCTTTTTTGTGCAAAAAATAACCAAAGATGTACAACGGCAAATGTAAATAATATTGTTTGAGTAAAAATGAAAGGTAGGTATATATGCAAAAATATGCACATAAAATGGTTCACTATTTTTTTTTCGTTCGATGTAATTATAGAAACAGCGTTTTTTATCAGTAATTGGCATGGGATTTCCTACATTATTCTTATTATAACTATTGTTTTGCATCCAACGATATTAATTTTGCTCTTAAGGAGATAAGAAAGTTCTATCAAATACCTATATACACATTAAGCAAATGCGTCAGTAATAACTGGAGTATTTTTCGTTAATGGTATTCTTGTATTTAAGAGAAAAAACAAACACTAAGGATACCACAAACTAAATTATTATATGCGTTTAGTAAGGCACTAACAATATTTATTATATTAATAATTTTTAAAAAACAACATTCACCTGGACCATAATATTTTTAAACTTATTTCTCAAGGCGACCTTTAGAATCTTTATTTTGTAAGCTAAAAGACTAAAAACCTACTTTTCCCCGCTTTTAACTACCTTCAACTTTATCTACAGTCGATCCACGTATCTTACTTCAGTCGTTACGTATCGAATCCGAACCGACTCTTTCCTTACTCGTTATTCGTCGTAGTCGTTACTCGCTACCGCATGACTTGTGCTGTGCTGCGGCACTGCAGAATATCGGTATACGAGCAGTAATCGTAGTAATCGTGTAACGACTACTGGTCACAATTGGTAATCGATTATTCCATTCTTGTGAAGTAACGATTACTGAGTAACGAATCATTACAATATTGACAACACTAATTTGAACATATTTGCGCGCAATCTGTTCGTGAGCGCAAATCTGCTCAAGTCAGTACGGAGCTTTAGGGGTACCGACAACAGTTGCGACGTATATATTTTCTAAATAACTTCTGATAGTTCCATCTACAGAAATACTTAGTTACCTGGAAGTATACAGCCATGATAAGATTTTGTGTAAAAGATTCCTCGCGCATGTAGGGCCAGACGGATGCGCAGTAAAGATTACCTACATGGGAACGTCATGGCAACGTCACAACAAACAACAGCACCTGTTACACATTTCGCCGATCACCATTCGCTTGGTAATACTTGTGAGTTGCTGAGCAGACTCGCTGCGCTACAAACGAGCAACATAGCGACTTACAAAAACATTTTCTCGCGTGTGCTATAAGATTTAGCCGTCTAGATAAAAGATACGATGTTTGTGGTTTCATCTCTGTTATTAATGGATTTGACAGCTACGACAGCGGTGGTTGCCAGGCGAAGTTGCAACATGGCAATACTTGTTACCCCATCTCTCGCTCGTAGAATAAGGAAAAAAATTATGTCTTTTGTGTTTCCGAATCAAACCTGAGACTAGAGTTGGGGTTACCTTATGCAATGACCAGTATCGCGATATTTATGACAGCATGGCTGCAATCTATCTTAGAAACAAAACTAATTCTGAACAATCGTTGTTTTGTTCTTGATGGACTGTATTTTTTGTTAACTCGTAATTGTTAATTGCTTTGCTTTTGAAACCAATGGTTTTAATGAACCAACTCTCAAAATTACAAAATGAATATCTGACTGACTACTCAATCTATTTTTACATTTTCTTGCTTGATGTTTTTAAACATGCCCCCCACCATTGAAAGGTTCACTTTCAATCTGAAAGCGGCAGTGGACATATCTTCTGGAAACCTCGCTTGATGATTCCATTGCTCGTTTTGATGGAAGCTACACGAGCAATACCATCCAGTCCTTTGTGCAATTCTAGGATACGTCCAAGTTTCCAATGGGTAGGCAAACTTTGTTCCTCCTTAACGATGACAAGAGCTCCTTCACTTAGTTGCCCTTGTTGAGACTTCCATTTTGTTCGTTGCTGGAGTTCTGATATATATTCCTTCGTCCATCGTTGCCAAAGATGCTGWATAAGTTTCTGCAAGTATTGATAGCGAGTAAGGCGATTATCGTTGATATTGAGAAGGACTTCATCTGGTACGGCAACAAGTGACCTGCCAACCAGAAAGTGAGCCGGGGACAAAGGCGCGAGATCATTTGGATCTGATGAAAGGGGGGTCAGTGGCCGGGAATTTAATATCGCTTCTGTTTGTGTCAGTACTGTTGTAAATTCCTCAAAAGTGAGTTTATTATCAGCTAAAACGCGCTTTAGGTGATGCTTGAAACTCTTTACTCCCGCCTCCCACAAGCCTCCAAAATGCGGAGAGTGTGGAGGTATAAAATGCCAATCGATGCCCTCGCTTGCTAAATTTTCAATGACAGTTTCTTTATTTACAGATAAGAATTTATACAACTCGCGCTTGGCACCCACAAAATTCGTACTATTGTCGGAATAAACTCTGATAGGTCTTCCTCGTCTGGATATGAAACGTCGCAAAGTGGATAAAAATGCATCGCTCGACAAACTAGACACCAACTCGAGATGCATGGCCTTTGTAGCAAAGCAAATAAATATGCACACATAGCATTTTGTTGTTTTACCACCGCGTCCCTTTTTATCTCTTATTAAGAAAGGTCCGGCACAATCAACTCCTGATATAGAAAATGGGCTAGCTGGGGTAACGCGATCGTGGTGAAGATTTCCCATTATTGGCTGAACATTTCTTGCATTAAAACGAAAGCATTTTATGCACTTATGAACAATAGTACGCGCAAGGTTCCTACTACCTATGGGCCAGAATTTATCTCTAATTGAAGATAAAAGTAACTGCGGTCCCGCATGTAAAAGCCTGACGTGTTCATAAGCAAACAAAATTTTTGTAAAGTGGTGATGGGCATCTAATACTGCCGGGTGTCATTTTTCGTGAGAGAATTCTGAATTCTTTAACCGACCACCCACTCTTATGATCCCATTATCATCTAAAAAAAGGCGTTAGGTTGACAATTTTGCACTTCGGTTCCAGACACTTACCGCGAGAAACTTTGGCAAGCTCCTCTGGGAAGGATTCCGATTGGGATAGCTTTGTAAGGCAAATAAGTGCCTTATTTAGCTCGGTATTGGAACGTGGACCTCTGTTTCGTTCAGGCGTATCGGTCGAGCAAACGCCCTTCCACCTTAATACGTATGCTACTACTCGTTTCAATCTGATAAAGTTTGAAAAATTCTCAAATGGAAAGCGAAGAGGTATAAAGGCAGGTAAGGATGAACTCTGAGTTTTAAGCCCTGGCGGCGTTTCTGCTGGATGAAGAGCGCGTGGCCAATCGGAGTAGTCTACCTGAAGCAACTCCGGACCGTTCCACCAAAGACTGGAACCAAGAATTTGGCTAGGGTAAAGACCCCGTGAAACTAGATCCGCAGGACTGTCTTGGGTGGGGACGTAGCGCCATTCGTAGTCCTCAGTGAGCGACTGAATTTCAGAAACCCTATTGCTGACGAATGTTTTTAAGAGATTGGGACTTGAACCGATCCAGCAAAGGACGACTGTTGAATCGGACCATAAGACACAACGACTGAACGAAATGTTCATTGACTTCACAACCTTATCAACTAGCCGGCTTAATAACTGTGATGCACATAGCCGTGGTGTACTCTGAGATTTTATGGGAGCGACTTTAGATTTTGCGCATAGCAGTCTTACTGAACACTCACCCTTATTGCCAATGCTACGGATAAAAACGCAGGCACCGTAAGCTCGCTCGGATGCATCTGCAAACCCGCGCAATTGTGGATGACGATCTGATGTATTCACCACTTGACGTTGAATGTGCAGATCGTTTAGTTCAGCAAGTTCAGCTTTAAACTTGGACCATTTTAAGGCCAAATGACTTGGAACAGTTTGATCCCATGATATATTTAAGCACATAGCTCTTGGATAATTAGTTTTGCAATTATGGTGCAAGGGCTTATCAATCCAGGGGGATCGAAGACATTAGCAATAGCAGCCAAGATTGTCCTTTTACTAATTGTTTTTTGCAAAATGGGTTGGATTGCGTAAGATAGCTGATCTATTTGGCAAGCCCAAATTAGTCCTAAAATTTTTGCATGCTCGCCGGGGGAAAATTCAATCACGCCGCATTCTAGCCCTAATTCCTGCATATCGCGCAATACTTCTGGATTATTGGAGTACCATTTTCGCAACTCAAAGCATCCAGTTTTTAGAATACGATAAATTTCCCTACAAATATGCGCTGTCCTTTCTATAGTATTTGCTCTTGTGAGCAAATAAATCATCGACGTAGAAATCGTGACGAATAATTTTTGCGATATCTGGATGGGAACCTTCAAATTCGTTGGCCAGTTCAAAAAGACACCTTATCGATAAATAGCTGGCACTTGCTTGGCCATAAGTTACGGTGTTTAGAGCAAACACTTTTAATGGATCGTCAGGTTCTTGTCGCCATATGATTTTTTGGAGTTGACGCTGAGATGGTTCGACCAGAACTTGTCTATACATTTTAGCAATGTCCGCAGATACCACAAATTCATGTTCACGAAACCGTAACAAAATTGACAAAAGATCGTCTTGAAGCACTGGCCCGACCATCTGCAAATTGTTGAGGGATAAACCGCTACTGGAAGGAGCAGACGCGTCGAACACCACTCGAAGCTTTGTTGTTAAACTGGACTCTCGTAAAACGCCATGATGAGGCATGAAATTACTCAGTACCATTTTGCTTCAAATTTTCATGAACTTCACTCATATGATTTAATTCTACGTATTCCTTCATAAATGTTGAATATCGTTCGCGCAACGATTCATTTTTTAACAACTTGCG
This sequence comes from Rhyzopertha dominica, assembly GCA_025024175.1. Lineage (NCBI taxonomy): Eukaryota > Metazoa > Arthropoda > Insecta > Coleoptera > Bostrichidae > Rhyzopertha > Rhyzopertha dominica. Next base: position 54,176,973 of record QCXZ01000137.1, read on the forward strand.
TTCGCACGAATAAAATCTTTGCTCAGCTTGCGTCTTAGATTCCCCAAGGTTTTCTGCAGATTGTTTTAGTGGCAATGTAACTATAAACCTGCCATCTGCATCTCTGCATGCAGTTTCTTTGAAGATCCTCTCACATAATTTTTCTTCGGGTGCAAGCAATCGGGGGAATCTATCTCCTCGATTTCCCAAAATCGTGAAACGAGCTTGTGTAATTCTACTCTTGAACTGCTTACATTACACGAGACTTTCGAATAGCGCAGCACCTATTAAACCCGATACGACCCAACCTAACTTGGTTTTTTGGAAAATGGGTTTATCTTTGTCGAAAGAATTTTTCCCTGGACATAACAACGTCCAGAAGAGGTCCGCCCCTATTAGTAAATCTATAGAGCCTGGCTTGAAGAATTCGGGGTCTGCCAAATTGATATTGTTAGGAATCGATAACCGACTAATGTCAATTTTATAACTTGGAGTTACACTTGTGATTTCTGGTAAAATGTAGCAAGTTAAATTTGAAAATTGAAAACTGATCCATCTTCTCTAAGTGGAGTTATTAATTAATTCTTCAAAAGGAAATATTCTTAAAGTGAACTTCCACTTTATTTTTCAATTGTAAAGCGCTTTCGGCTACATGTTAGCCATCGTCATTACAAAAGTTAAAAGTAAACAGTTTGACAAAGTCAAAAATCAGAAACAAGCAAATTAGACTACAAACTGAAATGTAACCCACATGCCAGTAACTCAAATGAAACATTAATTTAGATCAAACAAAGAATTTAGAATAGTACAATTGAAATTACAAAAATCATTTAGAATAGTAAAATTTTGTTCGTTAATAATTTTATAAATCTCAATTTCCAAATAATTTAATTTAGATGTGTTTTCCCGTTTTGTCCGTAACAAAGACCAAATTTCAGTTTTAAATAATTCAGGCGTTTATAGTTTTTCATGTAATGATTGCAATTTAGTTTATATTGGACAAACCGGAAGATCCTTTTTAATTAGAGGTAAAGAACATTTGAAACAATTTGAAAAGTATAAAAATACAGATATTGTTACAACAAAATCTTCGTTAGCTAACCATTTATTAGTAAATAAACACACTGCCACGCTAGACAATCTAAATTCATTACATTTGTGTACTAAATCATCTAAATTAAATTATTTGGAAATTTTAGAGATTTATAAAATTATTAACGAACAAAATTTTACTATTCTAAATGATTTTTGTAATTTCAATTGTCCTATTCTAAATTCTTTGTTTGATCTAAATTAATGTTTCGTTTGTTACTGGCATGTGGGTTACATTTCAGTTTGTAGTCAAGTTTGCTTGTTTCTGATTTTTGACTTTGTCAAACTGTTAGTTTACTTTTAACTTTTGTACTGACGATGGCTAACATGTAGCCGAAAGCGCTTTACAATTGAAAAATAAAGTGGAAGTTCACTTTAAGAATATTTACTTTTGAAGAATTAAGTTAAATTTGCTTGGAAGGAGATTTGCATTGAATGCAGCTTGACCTCGCTTTTGTAGTTTGCTTTACTTAACGAGTTTGAAATTCCGTGTATTGCTAAGGTAGTTTCCTTAACGGATAGTCTTAGGCGCTTGAGCATTCTTTCTGTAAGAAATGATGTTTGCGACCCGCAATCTAAAAGCGCGCGTACACGATGAGCTTGACTGTCGCTGTCCAATAGATTGACATAAGCTGTTGAAAGAAATACGTATCCGCCGCTATGACAAATGATCGAACTATTTAGCGTGTTAGTTTGTTCTGGCTTTTTGTCTGAAGCTACGTTGTCTGTGTGCAATAAAGTATTGTGCCAAGCTTTGCATTTTTTGCAAGGTCCGACTTTACACCTTTTACCCGAATGGCCAGTTCGTAGGCAATTAACGCAGAGATTAGCACTTTTTACATGTGTATGACGGTCGCTTACTGGTAGCTTTAGGAACTCCTCACACGTATAGATGTGATTTTGCTTACAATAGTTGCACGAATAGCTTGAGGCCACGAGACCTTTAGTCGCGTCGCTTAAATTGTTTTTCGCTGGTTTTAGAATCTACGGTTTCTAAGAAATCTGCGCGATTCTTTAAAAAGTGTTTTATATCTTCTAGCTTTGGAGCTTTTCTCGCTTCTGCAGTGTACCGTTCCCATTTACGCAGCGTTTGCTCGTCTAGCTTTGTAGTGATAATGTAGATCAACAGCGTATCCCAATTTTGCACTTGCTCTCCTAATTGTTCAAGAGATCTAAGGTGCTTTAAAACACTATCGATTAATTTTCTGATTTTTGACGATGATTCCTTTTGAATGGTGTCTAAGGAAAATAGCGATTTGACATGGTTATGTACCAGTAGCTTTACGTTATTGTATCTCTCGCAAAGCGCGTCCCATACCTGATAGCCCGCTGCTGTAAATTCAACCGACTTTATTACTTGCGCCGCGTTACCAACCAACGATGCCCTTAGGTAGTGAAACTTCTGAATATCTGGTAATCTAGCATTGAATCAAACGTATCACGAAACTCCAACCATGCATCATAGTTGCCGTCAAATTAAGGTAATTCAATAAGCGGTAATTTGACTGAATTTAAATTTGCAATAGAAACGTTCTTGCTTGGCGAGGAAGACGAACTAGAGCCTGCGTCGGTAGGCATTATTTGCCTGGTATGCATGGTTAGAAGTACTTTTGCTAAAGCTACACTGCTAAAGAAATCATCTTCAAATTTAGCCCTTTGCAGCATTTGTGCGTCTAAATCGTTTGCGATTGCTTCGATCTCTAATTGTGCGCTCTCAAAATCACCCATAATTTGCTGTGTTTTTGTGAGCCTTTCTTGTAATTTTACGTATTCTATATCACTTAAAGTGTGTTCGGCTTGTACACTTTCAACGTAATTTTTGAATACAGTTACACTAGCTTTTAAAGAGCCTCGTTTTCTAGTTAAACTTGTTAATTTTGCTTCCGCGGCCTTGACTTCCCTTTCATCTAGCTTGGTTACCTCTGACGATTGTGACTCGCCTACCTCTCTTTGAGGCATTTTGAAATTGTTAACAATCGCGTGTTATTAGAGAAATGCCCTTGGAAAAGTATAAAATTGGAACGACTCACCCTCTGGCAGACAAAAGTCTACTTGCGTGTTGCGCTGTTGCTGGGACGTTCTTGTCTTGGTTGGCTGCAGTGAAAACTTGTAAGTGACCGCTAGCCTCTTGCGTATCGTCTTGCCTTATTCAGCAGCCAACCACTTTGTCAGTATCTTTTGTACGTCGTTTGGAATCTGGCAGCTTGCACTATGGATTGCGTGAAGCTTGATTCTTCGCTATCCGGCTCGAAGATTGACCATGTTTTGTTCTTGATGGACTGTATTTTTTGTTAACTCGTAATTGTTAATTGAATTAAAACACTTTGCTTTTGAAACCAATGGTTTTAATGAACCAACTCTCAAAATTACAAAATGAATATCTGACTGACTTTTCTCAATCTAGTTGTACATTTTCTTGCTTGATGTTTTTAAACAATCGTGGTTTGCTCTTGATTTTGCATAAGCAATTGTAAATTGTAAGTGGAACTAATTAAAACAATCTATTGCGAAACAACCACAAACAATATAATGTTATTGCATTTCGTTCCAAGTCGTCTCTTGCAAGTGCATGTTACATGTGAAATAATTGGGTATTATCACTTTTTTTGAAAATTAGGTAAAATGAATCTTGAAGTGCATATATATCGTAAGCCATGTCAAAAAAAAACAAAAAAATATTTGTAGGTAGAGAATTTCACGTCTGAAATTCGAATCTTAGGAGTCACCGCCAAAACGCTTCTATCCAAGGTTATTCAACTCGTGACGTGAAGTGCAATGTAAKCATTACCGAGGAGCGTGCTGTTTAATGGTGTAGTATCATTCTTGTATTGGAAAAGCTTTTATGTGGTGTTCATTGAAAGGACGGTGTAAGAAGTCGCACCAGAAAGTGATTTGTGTAGTTTTACAAGCATCTATTATGGATAGAAAACAAAACAAGTGTTGGTTTGTACATGGTTATAAAAGTACTTCAGTCAGTACAGCTAACAAAATTTTTGTAATCGTTCCTTGAGATTATCAACGTACGAAAAAGTTGTTTAAGGCCCCTAGACGTGATATGCCGAAATCGCAAAGTTTGTTTTTCTGTTGTGAAGAACATTTTAATTCTTACTGCAAGTTTTATTATTCTTTTTGGGGTTATAAGTGTTTACCATTCAGTTTCCATTTTGTTATAGTTTGAAGAGGATATGAATATTATTATTAATATAATAAAGAACGACGTTGTTCCCCATATATTCGACTGTTAGCCAGACCGGAAACGAGCCGCAAGAGCCCCGAAAATAAATGCAATTTATATTTATTCTGACCTCTAAAATAAATGTCAAGTTTAGGGTACATTTTTGATTCTTACATTTTTATGTTTACAAATAGTATGTTCCCAACAACCCACTGTGATCAAATTATCAATGCTACGTTAATTTGATAAAAAGTTCACTTATGCTGTTGCTTTTACGTTCCTCATCTCCGCCGCGTTGAACCGCTCGTCGCTGTACACAAATTACATAACAATGAACAAGCATTTAGAAGTCATAAAAAATAAGTATTTAACTTTTTCTTGGCGTATTTTAATTCGCTTGTTACAAAATGAACGCAAACAACAAACGGAGATATTGACGGGCTGAGGCTGACGCGTGACGCGCTGGCCCCAGATCCCAGATGTAAACAACCGGCCATTTACAAGAGACCTGACGTCACGGCCAATATGTTCGCGTTTTGGTGGTCCCTTTAAATATTTACATTTTTAATATTAAAAATACACCTTACGATCCATTTTTTCGAATTTATAAGCTGTCACAGCTGTTTTGTTGATTAGATGCTACCTATTCATATGCAATTTAATAAAATATAAATACATGGCAAATACCCAATTAGAGTTGGTGTTAAGAATTTATAATTTGTTCGTACAAGTGGCGACCTCTATGTGTGGTGGGTTGATCTAGGTGACTCGTTCGGCATGGAGGCGAGCGAAGCGGAACCAGCAGCCAATCAGCACATTTTTGGTTGGTAACCGATTGACTTCTCTCCCTGATTCTTTGATGTTTTCAATAAAACAAAATCCTTCAAGCACTATAACGAAACGTAAAATACTTTCTGAAATCTCTCAGATATACGACCCGCTAGGATTATTAGGTCCATGCGTAACTTTGGTCAAAATTATCCTACAGCAGTTGTGAAGTTTGAAAATTTCCTGGGACGAAAGCCTTCCTATTGACATGACAACCAGATGGGTGAAATTCCGTCAGCAATTATTTATGCTAAACGACTTGCAGATCCCTCGACGAACTATAGGTAACCACTGTGTTCGAGTCGAAATATATGGTTTCCCCGACGCTTCTTCAGAAGCCTACGGTGCATGTATGTATATGCGATATATTGATGCCAGTAATGTTGTCCATGTAAATTTTCTGTGTTCTAAATCACGTGTTGCTCCTCTCAAAACCATAACGATACCCCGACTTGACCTGTGTGCTGCATTAACACTTGCGCGATTATTACACAAGGTTCTTAGCTTAATATCAGTCAAGGTTGACGACGTCAAGTTGTGGTCAGATTCAACTATTGTGTTAAGTTGGATTCGAATACCTCATCGTAATTTGCAAACATTTGTGACCAATCGTGTATCACAGATCCAATCCTTGACGAACCTAGACAGCTGGGCTCATGTAAGTACCAGAGACAATCTAGCCGACCTTCTTTCTCACGGTACCCTTCCTAGCACGTTGATGAACTCCAATTTGTGGTGGAATGGTCCGCCTTGGCTCTGTCGCCCTGAGCTTGAATAGCCATCGTCCAACTTCCAAACTCATTCAGAAGTCTCCGAGCTGAAGAAAAATGTCCAATCCTTTAAAGTTGTTGAACGACAATTGTTTCCATTTCATAGCTTTTCAAGTTTTATTAAGCTGAAACGAACTTGCTCTTATGTTTTACGTTTAACATTCAGTTGCAGACATCCCAGTGCAAAACGCTGTGGTATTTTGACCGTCGATGAACATGAAGCGCTCAAGCTGTTGGTAAAACTTTCCCAACATGAATGTTTTAATCTTAACCTACGAACTAATGATTCCGAAGAATTGGTTATCCTAAAGGAGACTTAAAGCGTTTATCCCCCTTTATAGGTGATGATGGTCTACTTAGGGTAGGTGGACGTCTGCATTCATCAGCATTTTGACACAAGAAGCATCCAATAATATTTCGAGCCCGTCATCAGCTGTACGACACGAACATGAACGATTGATGCACGCTAGTCCACAGTTATTGTTATCATCTATTCGTGAAAATTTCTGGCCCATCAGAGCGAGAAATCTGATCAAGTTTGTTGTTCATAAGTGTGTCCGTTGTTTTAAGTCAAAACCTTCAAATCTAGTTTCTGTAATGGGTAACTTTCCTGCAGCAAGAACAGAATACGTGAGTCCCTTTTATACTACAGGTGTTGACTACGCAGGCCCGATAGCTGTAAAAACCAAAGGAGGGCGGGGAAGTAGGACTATAAATTGCTATATTTCATTGTTTATTTGCTTTGCCACTAAGGCTATCCACATCGAATTGGTGTCAGATCTAACAACCGAATGTTTTATAGTTGCATTCCGTAGATTTGTAGCACGAAGAGGAAAACCTCTTCATATCTACTCCGATAATGGCAAAACATTTGTTGGAGCCAAGTCTGAACTATCTGAACTAGGCAAATTTCTCTAATAATAGATAGAGAGGTATACGCACGACTGTATGGTAACTATGCAACTGCGGCCCAGATTCGTAGTCAGTGTGGGAGAGAGAGGTCTAGTAAGAGATGCAATATAGTAGTAAAAGCGCTCGCCAGTGGCATGCATAACCATACATTCGGTGTGGTATTTGTGTGAAGTTTTTTGAAATAACAAAAATGTGAAAGTATTGTGTGGTGCCGAACTGTAACAGTAATTCTTCTGATAGAGCTTTATATGCAAAATATTTAAATCGTCGAAATGCTCCACATGTAAGGATCATCCTTATCGAACAAATGTTTCTGATACAACTGGTCCTTCATCTAGACTTACTATTTTAAATTCCAGAAGACGGCTAGGTCATTCAAATCAGATCAGTTCACAGTTTAAAAAAATATTTTAACCAAACATATTCAGTGTTGTTTTTGACAATGTAGTGATTGAATTGTTTTTAAACACATATTCTATTTCGTTTCCTTGTAAAGAACATGAAGCAGAAATACTTTCAAAATTTTGTTTATTGTTATATTATAATGAGATTTTTTTTAATTTTTGGATCTTCTTGTATGTGTAATTTTATTAACGTTGCCTGCAGAAGCAGTGTAAAATAAGTATTACCCTCATAATATAAGAAATATATAGAGTAATCGTATTTCTGTACTTAATTTTACTTCCACATCCAACGGATTGTATCGCGACAGAAATTTTCAAAATTTTTTATTTGCTCAATCGCTTTAAAATGCTTGAAAACGTCCAAAAACAAAATTTGAGCAAACATTTCGTGTTTGTATGTCTGTCTGTGTGTGGACCCGATAACTTTCCAAAGACAACATATGAACTTGAAACTTGGCATACATATAAATCTCAACTACCTAAAGCAACATGCTGTTTTTGGGATGAGTAGGGTATAGGGCTCCCTTCCCTAAAATTGTGGGGTAACTACCCTTTTTGCAAACATTTATTTTTTGCCTTTTAGTATGTGATTAGTAGTATAACTGCGAGTATTATTAGTCCCTATAAATTTTCGGTGCAGCATACTGTTTAGAAGAATAAACGGTCATTAAAAAAAAACATGTTTTTCCCAAATATCTCAGAAAATACTTAATATTGTTAGCAACTGAAGCAGCCGAATATACGGATAAATCGAGAACGCCGTCACAGCTCGTCCCGTCTCCCGGACGAATCAACGCGGCGGAGGGCAGTCAGTAATTTTTGGGAAACGTCTGTCAACGGATTTAAAAACTCGAGCAGTTATATTAATTACCTTTACCTCTTTAACTATTCGCATTGTTAATTACTTTGATTTGTTCAGTTGGCTCCGGCTTTTATTAAAGTGTTCCTGTGAATTGGTGTCTGTCTTGAAAAGAAGGGTCTAAAGATTACAGCAGCGGTGGGATCCCTTCCACTTCAATCCCGAAAACTTTGAAGCGCAATATGGAGGAACTATTGGCGGATATGGTCAAATCCATCAAAAGTGCCAGGACAGCCCCTGAGCACGTCGATCTTCCATTCTTTCGGTCAGATGTTGATGAAGCAGCGAAATGGGTGGAACAGGTTGAAGCAATTAAACATGAGTTTCAATGGTCAGATCTGCAAGTTCTGGTAAGAGTTAGACGCTTTTTGACTAACGACGCAAGGAATTGGTTCGAAAATTGGTCCCCAACTGTTCGTGACTGGGACAATTTCAAAAGCGATTTTCAAGAGGCTTTTCCGCCTAAAAAATCCTTGGTCGTTTGCTTTTTGAGGCTTCAACTTGTAATAGTTTTGCTTTTAACACTTCTTCTGCTTACGTACATAGCAAGTTAGCTCTGCTTAAAAGTTTGCGTGCTAGATGAAGCACTCAAGATTTAATTGAGTTGATTATTTACGGAATTAGTGAAAGTAAGGTTCAAGAAAGTGTCACTATGCGTGATTTTCATTCAATTTCTGACCTAATTGAGTATCTGGGCTCAATACCGAGACAAGTAATCAAAGATGTTATGACTAAAAGTTCGGAGCATGCGTCACCGGTTCCTTGTAAGCGTCCAAGGGTTGGAAATAATGGTGGCGACGAACCTTCAAAGAAGAAATGTTATAWCTRCGGGCGTGAGATTTCTGCGGATGGTATTAGACCCAGTGAAAGTAAAATTGAAGCTCTCATTCGTGTAACATCACCGTCAAATGTTAAGCAAGTACGTCAGCTGATGGGTCTTGCAAGTTATTTTCGAAAATTTGTCCCTAATTTTGCCTGCCGTACCGCATGCATCAACAATTTAACAAAGAAGGATCAAGAATTTATTTGGACGCAAGAACATGAACAGGCCAAATCATACATCATCACATGTCTGACTTCTGGACCATTGCGGGTAGTTTTCAACCCTGACCTGCCTACCGAGTTGCATACTGATGCCAGTTCTATTGGATATGGCGGTATACTTCTCCAGAAGTATGATGGACAAAATAGGGTGGTAGGCTATTTTAGCAAACGGACATCAGAAGCAGAATCTCGTTACCACTCATATGAGCTGGAGACGCTTGCCATTGTTAACTCACTTAAACACTTCCGTGTCTATCTGATTGGTATCCATTTTACAATTGTCACCGACTGCAATTCTGTGAAAGCGACCGTACAGATAAAGGAAATATGTCCAAGAGTGGCCCGATGGTGGACATACCTCCAAGATTTTAATTATGATATGTTAAACCATGTTGATTTCTTAAGTCGAAATCCCGTTCACGTACGCCGAGCTACACGTACCAACTCGTGGTTACATGTGGAACAGAAAGGAAATGCTGAGGTTCAACAAATGTTAACTGATCTGCGAGAAGGAAAGTTAGATTCCAACCAATACGTCGAGAAAGATGGGTTATTTGTGTTATGTTCAGACCCTGCCAAGTAATCAAAAGGCAATTAAATATTTCGTCCCCCGTCATAGTCGGCTTGGACTTCTACGACTTTTTTACGACGAACAATGTCATATTGGCATAGACAAGACGACTGATTCGATATTGAAACATTTTTGGTTCCCCAGACTCCGACAATTTGTTCGTAATTACGTGAAACATTGCTTGGTGTGCGTCGTTAAAAAGACCCGCAGTGGACCCCTTCAAGGCATCATTCGAGTACCTGAAAAGCCTTCAACACCGATGCACACGGTTCATGTAGATTGCCTTGGTCCTTCACCAATTACAGTTGATAAATACAAATACGTTCTGGTACTGGTCGACGCTTTTACCAAGTATTGTGTTCTAACTGCACTACGGAATGTAAAAGCAGACGAAACTAGACACACTCTTCAGAAGTTTATTTCTGGCTTTGGTACTCCGAAGCTTATAGTTATGGATAGTGGCACTAACTTTCGTAACCTGACAGTCTGTAAGTTTCTTGATGAATGGAATATCCAGTACCATTACATAACACCAGATATACATCGTGCAAACGGCCAAGTAGAGCGCTATATGCGTACGATAATGAATTTAGTTAGAATTGAAACGTGAGCCAGAAAGGACTGGCCGAACATTTTATGGAAGGTCCAGTTAGTACTTAATACCACTATTCAAAAGTCAATTGGTATAAGCCCTCTACAAGTACTAATTGGGATTAATACGACAACTCTAATACAAGCTGTACTTGATGACTTATCTAAGGACCTGACACCTGTACGAAATCTAGAAATTGATCGCCAACGTGTTAGGGAACGACTTCAAGCAAAAGCGTCAATTCCAGAGCTCAATAAAAAACGACGAGATACTGTCGAGTTTAAAGTTGGAGATCACGTGTTGCTCCATAGAGCAAGTAAATTGCATGCAAGCAAGTCTAACTTTGAGTTCATGGGTCCGTATCGAATTGTAAATGTTACCAATGAGAGTAGATACGAATTGAAAAGAGTGGGAACTGGTAGGCACAAACTCGTTAAAGCTGCAAAGGAACAGTTGAGGGTTTGGCCTACGGATTGGTCGTTGGCGTTGTAATAAAATTTTCTTTTAATGGTCGGTTCCGGAGCATGTATCAAACCTTGAAGGTGGGGTCAGCACACTCCCACATTTTGTTTTGTATTCTTTTCTGTTTTCGGTTCCAAGACTGTTGCATGTTTCGAAGGTGGAGTCAGCATACTTACACATAAATAATTGTTTTTCTGTAAAAAAATAGAGTGTGTAGCAAATCTTGAAGGTGGGGTCAGCATACTCCCACGTGTCTGTTTTTGGTTCCAAGACTGTTACATAACTCAACGGTGAAGTGAGTGCACTTCCACATGACGATATTTTTGGATTCCGAAATTCTATGAAATTTCGAAGCATGGGGTCAGCATACTCCCGTGTCCTTAATGTTCTATTAGAGACGAATTTTCGAAGCATGGGGTCAGCATACTCCCATGCCCTTAATGTTCTATCCGACACTAATATTCTTTTATTTAGAAACAGATACCAACGATGTACCATGTTCCGAGAACGGAACATCCGTCAGGAAGGCCGTGTTAGCAACTGAAGCAGCCGAATATACGGATAAATCGAGAATGCCGTCACAGCTCGTCCCGTCTCCCGGACGAATCAACGCGGCGGAGGGCAGTTAGTAATTTTTGGGAAACGTATGTCAACGGATTTAAAAACTCGAGCAGTTATATTAATTACCTTTACCTCTTTAACTATTCGCATTATTAATTACTTTGATTTGTTCAGTTGGCTCCGGCTTTTATTAGTGTTCCTGTGAATTGGTGTCTGTCTTGAAAAGAAGGGTCTAAAGATTACAATATGTTTACATATGAAAATACCATCCGATAGGAAATAAAATTTCTCACAATAAGTGTTTAAAAAAATGTTTCCAAAATTTTGACATTTTCGAAATATTTCCAAAACATGAATTTTGGACCTTGTCCACACATTTTTTTTTAAATTTTGCTATTATATAGAAAATTAAATTTCTGATCGAAAAGTTGTTTTGTTTAGTTAATAATTTTCGTGTTATTTAGAAAAAAACCGATTTTACAAATTTATGGATTTTTGCTACTATCACGAGAACCGTTTGTCGTAGAAAAAATGCTCAAAACCTCATTATTGATGGTATAATATAAGAAATAAAAGCGTAAATTTCATTTTGACAACTTGATCTGGAAGTATTGATTCAATTTGCAGCGGATTTTCATTATCTGACGCAAATCTGCTCTAAAATTGTTGCACAAGTAACAACAGAATTTTATCATTTCCACACATTTTGAAAGATAAATGAACCATTGCTATTCGCTTAGGTAATTTTGGGAATCAAATTGATATTTTCAACACAACGGGCACTGTAAATTAGCCTTATGCTCTATCTCTCTCTAACGCGACTGGCTACGGAATTGGACCCGCTCCACACGGCATCGTGCGTTACCTCTCTATCTACTACCGTGTTTCTAACGAACATGCTTTGGCTACTTCCATCTCTCTAGAAGGTGTTACGTGGCATTTCATTCCGGCATATTCCCCTCATATGGGTGGTCTTTGAGAGGCGGGAATCAAATCTCGCAAACACCATTTAAAGCGTGTTATGTATAACGCAAAGTTAACCTTTGAAGAATGTTGCACTGTACTTGCACAGATTGAAGCAATCCTGAATTCTCTCCCTCTCACTCCCATCTCCAATGAACCATCTGATCTGGAGGCACTCACACCAGCACACTTCTTGGTTGGTAAACGATTGACTTCTCTCCCTGATCCTGACGTCACACACCTGGAGGAAAAACGTCTGAGTTGATAACAACGTAGGTAGCAGTTGCAACAAAATGTTTGGAAACGTTGGTACAAGGAGTACACCGCAGAATTGCAGTTGCGCACAAAATGGAGAACATTGCAGGGTCAGCTGAGGATCGGCGCTCTAGTCGTTTTGCGTGAAGACAGCTTACCTCCTCAGAGATGGTTGCTTGGTCGAATCGTCAAACTTCATCCTGGCGCTGACGGAGTGGCAAGGGTAGCCACTATCAAGACAGCTAAATGTGAATTTAAACGGGCGTCTTCTAAAATATGTCCACTTCCGGTCGAGTGAGAGGTTCTTTGTATTTCTTGAATTTCATTTTGAAAGTGCCTTTCAACGCCGGGGGGTATGTTAAGAATTTATAATTTGTTCGTACAAGTGGCGCCCTCTATGTGTGGTAGGTTGATCTAGGTGACTCGTTCGACACGGAGGCGAGCGAAGCGGGACCAGCAGCCAATCAGCGGTGGTGTTGATCGATTCGGCAATCAATACGAGCGAATATCGATTTTCATTATTATTGTACATCTCCCAGCGTGCCGATGCACCCAAAAATTGTTCTAAACTTTGTATAATAAAGTTTGTGATTTCAAAAGTTTTATTATAAACAGCTGGCAATGCCAACGTCTGTAAGCATAATAACATAAACACGTCACTCCAGTATCATTGTCTTTATGTCACATTGATTAAATAATTGCCATTTAAAAGCGAAATAAAGTGGTTTTTACCATGGGATTTTTGTATAAACTCGCGACTGTAACTCATGATTCACGTAAATTTAAAAATATTCGGGATTTACGAAAAGTATAGGAAAAATCTAAATGTTTGTTGCACCTTCGATCATTACTTATGATAGGAACGATATATTCGGTTGATTTCTTTTTTTGTTTTGATAGTTACGCTCCCAGGAAAATTGGAACAGAAAGAAGGAAATTTGGAAACAAACTTGGATATATTTTATATAACTAACTTAATTGAATGTTTTAAGTAAAACAAAAAATTGTAAAAACGCATACTAACCTAAACGAAAATAGAATTGCATTTGTTTTTATGTTGTGTTGATTTGCGATCGTATGCAACAAACGTAATTATTTCATGTCGATTCCATTAGAGGGTACTACGTGCGTAAATGTCGTTTAATCGCTGATCCATTTGCGCGGTTTTTCTTTTATGATCTGTCAACGCACGTATTTGATTCGGATAATAAATACATTCTACATTTTTATCCAGTAGTAACTAGTCCAAAGTTAATTTCACGTGTGAATAAGTTTCAGTCTTTAAAGTGAATAAAGAAAATCATCACTGTCTCATCGTTAAATTGATTCAGTTGTCCGTTGGCGTGCCCAGAAATTTTGGCTGAGGAGGGTTTTTAGTTAAAACACAAAAGACAAAATGAAAGTATGTATTTCAGTTATCCAAAGCTAAAACATAATTTTTGTTTTCGCGTTTTTGTTTTAAAAACCATGATTCCTGATGAGTCTTGTGGGGGTCACAAGTTTACAGAAACTCCATCTTGATAAGTCCACTAGTGAGATACCCCGCGATGGCTTCAAAATGGGACACCCTGCACTCTTGAGAATGGCATTAAAATAATGGATAAATATCGTCAAACAAAGAAGTCAAATCGGCTCGTTGAAACTGTTTAAAAGAAGATTTCACTTTCATATTCACAATAAAAAAACGACAGTTTCATCTCAAATCGGCGTCCTTACGGCATACATTATCACGTCCCGTCAACTTGTTGCGCCCCAGGCCGAGCTGAGTCCTGGAGGCCAGGACGCGCGCAACTCAGTCGGCTCGCGGCCGCGATTCAAGCAGGATGATCCCAAGGATAGGGTCCTGCCGGCGGGACAACACGTAGCCTGTGCCAGATAATATGTCGTGGTGCTATGAGGATCAACCGGAGCCCTAGGATACACAGGACTGAAAGTAAGCGGTGTGGTTCGATGTTTTTGGTGGCAGTGTTTGATGTGGGTAGAAAATAAGTGATAAGTGTTGCAATTGAAGAAAGTTGCAAAATCTTTGAAGATTTGGTAATTGGATCGTTCCCAAATTATGCCATATTTTTGGGAAGAGTACATTAACTAACTTCCATCGTAAAACTTTTTAAACGCAATTGGCACATTATAATTTAAATGAAAACCATGAAGTAACTTTTGGTACTAGTTAACAATCTTTAACATCAAGTTTTGACATTATCTGCGTTTTTAAATTGAATGGCGCAATCTAAAACAGAAATTAATCCAAGGAACAACAACCTTCTTTACTACGAAGACATATTGCAGAAATTCGGTGAGTCCGACGGATAAAACTCCAATAAAAAAATTGTAAAACTAGTAAATTGTTGTGAATTTGGACTTACATATCTACAGCCAACTGGTTGTAATGTAGCACATAACTTCAATTTCATATTTTCGAGCATTCATTGGTCTAAATCAGCATGAGTTCAGCTGGCCTAGTACTTTGATTTGAAGTATTTTATACTGAAAAATATTCTCAAGCATATGGCTGTGCGGAAAGATCAATTTTAACACACATTTTCTTAAACAAAAATCCCAGAATTTTTATCATTACCGAGATGTGATTTTAATTCACTGTTATTAGTTGTATTAATAGTTTGCAATATTGGAAATATTGAAATATGCGGCGATTTTATTGTGCCCATCGTTTTCTACATGAGCCGAAGGATTAATTGAAAAAGTTCAGTAGATATGCCTTGCACTTTCACAATTTTTAACTCTTCCGATAAATGATCAAAATGTTTCTCAAACTAATATTCCATTGTAATAGTTGTTTATTACAATTTTTAAATTACAAAAATTCCAGAAAGCCAGTTTAGCTTTAAATGCATTACTTACCGTACCTTTCATAAAAGCAACATGATATACATCATATAGTTTCTAATTTAATTTTTACAGATTTATCGTTAAATCAGTTAGAAAGCAGACTTAAATTAAGTTTCTTTCTCTATTTCTGAGCAAGTTTCAGTCGTGGTTAATAGAAATTCTTTCACTTGAGAAAATTCACTCGGGTATATACTTTCCCTAGTAAAGCCTACTCTCGTCTTCAAATTCTACGCCATACTTTTACAGAAGTTACTTACAAAAATGTATGTTGCATTGACGCTGCTCTTATTGAATTGATAACTCTTATTAAGCACTATTTAAATATATGTTGCAAATGAACTGCCTTTGAGCATCATATTTCCTAATAAATAATACTGCACAATGATAAGATTTTTTACACAACGCAATGAAACCATTATATCTAGCTTGCATTACAACCGCACCTCAATAAATGTAATTTCAAATAATGTATATTATGTTCCTCTGGACACCTTTTAAACATTGAATACAAACCGTGGTCTTTTGTACGTTCGTTTAATTCTTTATTTGCTGAACACCATAGTTGCAATAATATATGGTGAGTTCGTAAGTATGGAATCAACGTAAATTATGTAATCAATTCCGTAAACTAATTTAGAAATATTATCAGACAATCCTCGAATACGTCTACCTATAGTTTTTTTTGAACGTTACCATTTCCGGAATTGACGTGTTTTGTTTTTTAGTAATGATATCATCAGCTACTTCTAAGGCAATCCATTTTAAAAGTATTACCATGGAGTACAATTATAATATTATAAGCGTGACCTCAAAACAAAAAATGGATATATTTGGTTCCTAATTTTTGAAAATGCAGGCCAAAGGCAAAAGATCATTTATTAATAACGGCCCCGAGATAATTAACGATTTAGACAGTCGTTACAATTTTCCGCTTGTTTCTCGAAAGTTTTATAAGCGTTTTACTTATCAAAAATTGACTAATAGCATTCCGAAATAATTTTTTCCTTAGTTGTTTTTAACATTCCGTCGTTTGAGTACAAAGGAAAGAAAAGAACTTTTTATTATTATTATTATTATTAGCACACAAGTATAGAAGTTTATTATTTATTTAGTAACCAATAGCACAATCCTCTGTAATTTTTGGAAGGTGGGCCATATGAGAGACCGCCCTAGAATGCATCGTCCACGAATATGTTAAATTAAGCATTCTACTTAAAAGTTTCTATTACCACCAGCGAAGTGACAGCAGTCAACCAGATAGTTCAAAGATCCGTCGTAAAATATTTGAGATTGGAAAAATGGAAAGGACTAAATAATGAAGATGGTTTTGACCGCATATTCAAGTTGTGCGAAACCATGTTCTTTCTTATGCAATATTGTATTTTTCGACGAGACTACCTTTTATCTTGACAGTAGAGTAAACCAGTAAAGCCGTCTTCTCGAAATCCACACTGAAAAAATGGAATCTGATGGTCAGTTTGCACAAAAAGTTAAAGTTTGGGCTGGTATATTTTAGGTAACTTTGGGTTTATTTTTCTCTGCAGGCGCGTTGACAACTAAAATATACCTAAGATTTTTAAGACAAGACTTGTCTGTGCACTTGTAGAGCATCAACCAAATGAATAAAATCCCGATCTGCTCAATAAGACGATATCCTATACCAACAAGATGGTGCGTCACGCCATTTTGCTAACAAATGGATTGGTCGTCCTGATTTCACCTCCAGACTAATTATTATGGGTTTATTAGGAGGTATTTAAAAAGCAAATATCATCTACTAACTAGAGGACAAAACTCCTGGAGTTTCAGCGGCCGGCATGATATAACAAAAAAGGCTTGTAGGTTACTTCGAACATAGTAGTGACGAAATGTCTACACCTACATTTTTAGTATTCGCTATACACTTAAACAGCACAATGAATCAAACAAAACCGTTCTTCCCGCTCAGTATTAAAACGTGTACTGCACTTAATAAAAATCAAGATGAATATTTACAAGTCGTATAGAAAATGATGTTTTAATCGTTGTATAATTAATTTTTGGTTTCGTAGATTGCCCTAAGATCATGAAAATAGGACCGTGGCGCGGAACGAGTAGCATGAGAAATGAAATACATAAATACGTAATGTACTTACGCTGCGATTTGTACGAAAAAGGTGCAAATTTGGTATAAATTAAATACAAAAAAAGTTGAACTACTTTAGGTAAGGTTTTGTTAAAATAAGTTAGATTACATCTTTTCACTTTATATCCAACTTTTGTTTTGCACCATTCTCCTTCATGTAGCTTATTAGTGCCCTTCTGCCCTTGTTACTATGGAAACAGTAATGGGGGGTAAAAAAATCGCCATTAACAAGCAAAATGTCAATTTACTTTTAATTTTTTTGTGCATCTTAAATAACTTGATATCATTTCTGTACATTTAATACATAAGTGTTTTATAATTAAATTTTGCTCCTTAATTGATGATTAAGCGCCATTGTCCTCAAAAAGCTACTGTAGCTTTTTCCAAACTAAATAAAGTGTGGTATTGCTACGAATTTATATTAGGTACGGGTTAGAAAAATGCAGATATCCAGCTTAACTTCCTTTATTCAAAGACTATGCACCAAAATACACTAAACTGTAACACTACACACCTTATTCGCTTACTTCACCGCTTTCTAAATCAGGCTTATTTTGCGCGCTATTCGTCGCGCTTTATACGGGAGGCTTCCGAGATTCGCGATTGATCCAGAGCCTTCCATCAACTTTAAGAACCTTTCACAGGTCGATAAAGAGAAGTCATGACAAACCTCCAACCGTCAGTCTGGGTGCCCAAATCGCAGGCACTGATCCTCACATCACAAAAATATTATTGCAGTGATAAGTATTTGTTTGTGTGTACCAAAGAGCTATCTATACTATTAATAGATAAAAATTAAATTAGTTAAAAATAAGGAAATTGTTAAAAAAACCTTAACTCTGTTCAACAGACTTCTGTATTTCAGTAAAAATGTGGTGTGACCATAATGCGGGATATCCATTCATCAAGCTTGTTCAGTTTTCCTTAACAGACTTCACTATTCAGGCTTCCCTATAGTCGATAATCCAACAGGGTTATATCTATAGACATAACTGCAGTTGAAGGGAGGTCACCGCAGCTGATCCATCACTTTTCAAAATTCACCTGACGGCTATAAGAGCGGGAGGGCTATCACGACGGAATATCTTATTGGTGCTTGCATTCTGGACCTGGAATTTTCCTTTAACAAACATCCCGTAAGAACTGAAAATACATTGCTGCTGTTCGACGGTTCGTAATGCTTGATTTACATAGCACGCGGGACCAGTGCCATAACTGAATTAACAACGTTCTATACTGTTATTAAGTGATTTCATCAGTGTCGAGTGTAAGCAAAACTTCTGGGCTATTAACACCTATTCTTTTAGAAAATACGATTCTTAATTACGCGCGCAATGTTCTCTTACCTCGTTCTACTGACCGCCATTTTTCTACTTTATTTAAATGTTGCTGCTCTGTACGTTTATTATAATTTAGAGCACCTATTTCGCGCAGGTTGTTGATCATTCGAGCAAACAGATTTAGAGGGGGGGTATGGGAGTTATGAATAAATAAATACTGCAGCCACCTATACAGAGACGACAGCGAGTAGTACTAAATCTTGGTTATATACATCGACTCCAATATGTTTCACGTGGTACGTACTTTAATCAACGCCAATCTTTGTTTTGGCGTTGCTTTTTAGATAGTAACACATAGCTGCCTTTGATATGAATATTAATATCAGACAGTGAGCGCAATCGCGCTTGTTGCTGTTAATAAGCATTAGATGGCACTGAGGGAATCTGCCCTCGTATTCTCATATGAACCATTGAATAGTTGTATATAAATTTATATGAATCATTTTGCGCGAAATGAACGACTACGTACTGAACATGTCGTTTGTTAATAAAAGTTACTAATTTGCACTAAGTGGCGAACTTGGTCTTTCAATTCAACTCCGCAGTCCGCAGTTCCACTTTTGCTTTGTGTTGTAACTCATTCGATACAGCAAAGTATTGTTGACATTAAGAAAAGGTTATTTACTGTAATGACACCCTACATGAATTCACAGTAAATGTAAAAGCCCGTAGCTTAATCTAAAGTATTATTTTCTGAGTTGATATTCGTGTGATGCCAATGCGACCATTAAAGAGCACGGTTGAGGACATTCCAGGCCGATGTATAAATTTCAAAGCGCTCCTACACGCAAACCTGCTATTATTCGTACAGCTGTTGGTTTGTTTTATCGCCGTGTTCTTGGTCCTTTAATTGTTGCATTCCCCAGATTTAATTTGGAGGAGAAAATGCAGAGCAATTTTATTTGTTAAAAGAAGTCAAATTCTTGATTTACGATATTAAATTAACGGTTACTTCTTTAATCGGTTTTATGTTCTGCTCGGTAGTAGGGCTTGTCCTTTGCTAATTTAATGTTATAGCAGTTGGATGGATTGATAATAATATAATCAAAACAAATATTTCGGCTGAAAATGTACTGATCATAGCAAGGAAATTTTTATTCGTAGAGTAATATTGCACTATTATTCTGCTTAGCGCTCATTTCGCCATCAGGTTTTACCAGTATAGCTGTATAGCACAACGGTCAGTATTTTAAATTACAATTAATATATGAAAAGTTGGAAAAGGTGGAAAGTGTACAAATCCCTAAGCAGCGCGTTTTTTTCTGGAAAAGGAAATGCCAAAAGAAATAAAAACAATTATTCCAGAATTCCGTATGCGGAAGTGAACACTGGATGTTGCAGATAACACATAAAAAACGATAGTAGTTGCTACGGAAATTTTTGAGGAAAAAGAATGGATCACACGACCTGAATAAATTAAACAGTAATAGCGGAATTGAATATAAAACCGAAAAAATCAGTCATTAGTGAAAGGCAGTTAAGTTGGTTAGCTCACTTACGTAACCATGATTGAAATGGGAAGATTATGTTTTGAACGTTTCTATCTGAAAATGCTGAGGAATCATATTTACAACAAATGTAGTAAATAGAAGTCTGCAATATGCGCTCTCGTTAGCTTTTGTTTCGAACCCAATATACTCCCGTTGTATATTAAGGAATGGTTCTCGACTGATAGAAGCGTATTATTTTTTAAGCCTCGGTAGCAGCTGCTAAAGACTAGAAAGTTTCTAGTTGTGTAAAGAATATTTTTTATTTTAGGTATTTGTTTGTACAGAAAAAATGAATCCAGTGAACTTTGCATAGATTACATACGATGCTCCTTGTTTATACCCCAAACTGAGATGTAGGCAAACTTGCGCATCAGACAGAGTACTTAATAACAACTTTGATAAGTAGGAGCATAATAATGTTCTTGCATAACTAACTTGGAACGTTGGAACCCCATGTTATTTGTACCTTACTATTATTATCGTCTGTAACATACCCTCGAATACGCCTATGATCAACATTCAAGAGTACTTTTCCTCTTCGCTTTCGAATGGGCACTAATTTTCCTATCTCCCGTCGTATTTCCGTCTTCGCGCTGACTTTTAATTCGTCCTTCCGCGACTCCATAACGTTATTGACTGGTTTTCGTACAAAGAGCTCTTGATTGGATGGCTTCTCCAAAGAATGGCAAGTAAACACGCATTTTATACCTTTTTAATTTAATCAACGCGGTCGCTCTTCGATTCTAGATATCGAATTACGAGAGTGCACGGCCGACTTGAAAGTTTGCTTCCATCTCAAATGTACAATATGAAGTGCCACATTGAGCGGCTTCGAATGCTGTTTGCATTTGTTCTTTTCGATTTTAGGGAACCTTCTCATTTGAAACCATACGTATACTTTATGCGCTGGAGGTATTTCATTTTGATATATTTTGATATAGAAAAAATTATTAATTAGACAGGAGAAGGTAATGGTAATGGTTTTAAGAGAAAATTATTATAAACGATTAGTATGAGTTATGTAAGCGGCCTTAAAAGAGTTTTCTTGACGCAAGAAACATCGAAGAGGCATAAAACTAAGTGACTATGTATGTGCAAAGATTGCGACAGCTGTTTTAAGATAAATGCTAAAATGTAAAAAACATTTTGATAGATTTGCTGCTACTTGCACATACTGCCATCTACAGTATTGAACACGGCTTTCAAACATCATATTTATTTTTGATTTTCCCGATATCTGCGAGGGTCATGTCAAAATTCATGCACACAAAAATACAGCTCGCAAATGAAACGTATATTAAAAATACAATAAAGTCGTTCAATATAATCCCCTTGCATATCCATAGCATGTTGCCATCGCTTCGGCAGTAATGTAATGTCGTTAAATACGCTCATTTTGTCAAGATGTTTCAGCGGTTGGAAGCATATGCTGTTGCAGGGCTTATATCCTTCCAAGTCAATAAATCGGACTTTACGCAATTTTCCTTTCCGTTGGAGGAACAGAACAAAATCTGTAGGACTCATGTTGCACGGGGGGATGTAAGAGAATTTCACAGCAGTTCTCACAAACTCCATTGACCGACACTGCTTTATGCGATCAAGCATTATCGTGCAACAGGATTACGTCACTGTTTTTGGTATTTTGCCTACACTTTTGGAATCATTCATTGAAATTTTCTACAAAGAAGACAAATACATTTGTCTTTTGGTATTTGTCTATTGCTTGTTTGTCCATGCGGTCTTCTTCCATTATTGTAGCCACAATAGCAGCAAGTGTTGCCGGTAGCAGTATGAGGTCTTCAACTTGTCTTTAACACTAGTCCAACGCTCTCGAACGCTTACTTTATCAAGTTACTGTTGAACTATCTACATACGACTCCTGGCAAACTTCTCGTAACGTACCGTGAATTTCGACAACCGTTTTTTCGTGTAGTGTTTGAATTTTGATATACGCACGTTAATCCTCTACAGTTAAGCGTTCCATTGCACCAAACTACCCCGATTTGAGAATTTTTTACTCCTAAACTGAGTGAACTACCCACACTCTATATATAGCTAAGTGATGTCCCAATGAGAGACATTTATAATTTGACAGCATTTGTTTTTTCACCATCGCCAGTTCAGCGCCAGCTTGATATGCGCAGAAATTATGACATGCCCTCATACTTTTCTGGACAATATATCTATCTTTTGTATTTTACAGCAAAAATTATATATTAAAATGGAAGGACATATTTTCATATTTTGGGATGAGGGACATGATCTGTGCGCACACTGATTAAATCTTTGAACGTGCCTGTTGTTGGGATACACGTTAAAATGTTGGCGATGATTTCTATGCATATTGAACTTTTTTGAGATATACAAACACCTATCTCTTATCTCCTAGTTCTGAAATAAATTAGGTGTAGGCATGTTTAATAAAAAATGTTATAAACTAAAGAAAGAAAACACAAAACACTAATAGTCGCAAAGATAACCAAAAACCAAACCAGTCTTTATATAATAATGAAATTGCATTACATTACCGAAATTGAGATATCTTAAAATGGTATACAGTTACTTCACAACATGCTCATCTTTTTGCCAAACAAAATAGATACGGGGAGTCATAAAAAAGTTGAGACTTTTGAAACCCATGTGAAGTACCTACTGTAAATGGCGCCGCGTACAAGTAGCACGTATTCTACCGAAATATTTCAATTCATTGGCCCACCTTAACTTCTTTGTTTGCATTAAACCTTTGAGCTGAGTATATCTTATTTAGTTTTCAAAACATTCATTTTATTAAGTTGTCATCAATTCTCTCATCTACGACGATATGCAGCACGGGTTCTTATCGTAGGCCACCACCACGGCGTTGTTAGAAAGGAGCACAATTTCAAAGTCCAGCTCATCACGGACGAAAACAAACGCGTTCGACCTAAAAGATGCCGCAAACTTGATCGTCGAACCGCAGGTCATCAGTGGGTGCAGATCATACATACAGCTTTTCTCGGTGGAATAAAAGCCATCAAAATGATAGGTATTGGTCCGCCGTGGCTTTCGACATGTCGACCATCGTCGAGCACCGCCAAAATTTGCAAACAGTGATGGTTTGGGGCGGAATTTACGGCAATGGCAAGACAACTCCTGTTTTGTGGACCAAGGGGTCAAACTGACGCAACATACTGGAAGTCGTGGGAAGTCGGGACCCTAGCGGCACTTCGGTGGTACAGAATGGACGTTTCAACAGGACTGCGCCCCTGCCAACAGGCCGAAAACAGCCCCCAGTGGTGCAAAGCTAACTTTCCAAATTTTAACACGCATGCGAAATGACTGCAGTACTCGCCGGATCTCAATCGAATAAACCAATAAACTATAGTGTGTGGTTTGTTTTGTAGTATAGATACAGTTGAAAACGCTTGTACGAGTCTCAGCTTAAAAGTAATCGGCAATGGGAAGAAACTTAAAACCAAATGTAGTTTCAATATTATTTAATGCCCAGAAACTACCGCTTATGATCAGTTCATCTTCACGAAAACCGTTGTATAAGGTATGGATTTTATTTAAATAAATAATTCCTTTTTAATAGATATACATGGAACATCACTTAACAAATTCATATTCTTATTTGAACTGTCACTTTGGACCAAAGATGGCGGTTTCGAATACTCAGATACTCAGAGAGTGCATAATGACATGTCAATTTGTCAGTGTCAGCTCTAGGGTTAATCTTGCGGGCTTGATTTTTACCCAGCCGGTACACCTGGCAATAATGAAGACAAGTGGCTTCACACTTAATTGTAACTTTAAAGTTCTGCCAACAGCGCCATGCTTTATTCGTTTAAGGTCAAGTCTGTCTGTTTTTTAGACAACCTCGCAATTTGTTTTAGATATTTATTTATCGAATCATAATATGGTACCGAACACGGTACAATTAAACAATGTATAGGTATTACGATGAGATAATGGTGGTCATCCCCATTGTAAAATTGACGTCGATTGACACCACTATACGTTCAACAAAACAGGTAAATTATTCCTGTTGGCTGACCTGGTTACAACAATTTTTTGATAAAATCG
Source organism: Rhyzopertha dominica (assembly GCA_025024175.1). Lineage (NCBI taxonomy): Eukaryota > Metazoa > Arthropoda > Insecta > Coleoptera > Bostrichidae > Rhyzopertha > Rhyzopertha dominica. The sequence continues at coordinate 54,201,310 of QCXZ01000137.1, forward strand.
AGAATACAGCGGTTATTAGCAAAAAACAAATGCATCCCTTAATTAAGGATAGAGATACTTCTTATTTAGTTTTTATTGCTATTTTCGAATATTATTTATATTTTTTGTAAAATAACATACTGTATTACAATTTGGATGAAGAGTTTTATTTTCCATATTATTAGTGCTTATATCCTCCCTGTCCCGCGTTTCTTATTCGCATTCGCCCCAAAAAGAGCTAGCGCCGCCCACGCTTTACATGTATTGTAAACATTGTAAACTCATATAATCCAAATACAGAATCAGGAACAGCGTGAAAGGTTGTTAGATGTAGGAGTGTTTAGATATTTTTAAAACTATGTCATTGAAGAATCATCCCAACGTCAGCTCAGGGATAGGTATCTATATATACCTAATAACGCGTTTAGATTCTGTATTAAAAAATGTAATGTATGTATCAAGAAATGTTGTCCATTTGTGAGTTATGACAGAGTAAGGTATTTTTTATGCACGTATATTTTGGGCGGCTAGTTTCTAAGACTGTAGACGGCTAACTCCGAATCGCAGATTACTTTGAGCAATATGAAACATACTCGTATTTTCACGCGCAGTACAGACGCACAGACCTGTGTACGTCGCGAACAGCGACAATTACAGCAAATGCATTTTCCGACAGCGGCTCTCGTGGAAAACTCGATAAAACACGACCAGAGAACTTTTGCCGTCCTGAAAGGCACGTACACCTGCATTTGGTTCGAATTTACAATGCACGCGCGCTTGTAAAGTGAAATGTCACACGTAAATGACGGCGACAGATCTCGTGTCGTGCACCCCTCAGCCAGATAACGTCTGGCGAATTTGTCACATTTATTCGCGTTTATGTTTTCACGTTTTGCGTAACATATTGTCATGTACAAMGCCAAATGGTTGTTGCGGTTTAAAAGGATATAACACATCGGCCATTGTTGTAAGGCTAGGATGTCGGCTTGTTTGTGTTATACCGAGTGGCTCACTGAAAACAAGTAGCCAAAATTTTTAGCATTTTGGTTCGAGATCACTGAATTTTGGCAGGTATCGAAAACGGTTGGGTTTCCATAGTTTCTCATAGTTTTACCCACTGATCTCTAAATAACTGGATGTCGCTTACATACCAAAATGCATGTAAATTATTTGTGATAGATTTACGCCACTTTAGCGCCTAGCCGCTGGTCCTTGTACTAAAATTTTGACAAAGGTTCGCTTCTGCGGTAAATATAACGTTAATAATTGACGGTTAAAATCGTGAACTCATCATCTGTCTGCAGATTTCCAAAAGATGATCGTTGTAGTGTTTGAGTAAGAAACATGTACCGTACAAACTGGATGTTACGTTTACTCATAACCATATATATAGTTAAGGATCTAACCTAAAATTTGAACGCACCGTTAAATTGATAGTACGAGTACCAGCGGCATGGTGGCTACTTATCACAGTTTTGAATGACTTATGCGACATCCAGTTATTTAGAGATCAGTGGTTTTACCTCTGTTATTGAAAGATTTGACAACTATGACAGCGATCGTTGCTAGGCGAATTTGAAAGTATTTCATCTTTCGCTTACATCATAAGAAAATATGTCATTCTGTATATTGCGTTGCTGGATCAAACCTGAGGCTAGAGTTAGTGGTATGTCCCTTATAATCGGTACAGTAATTAATTGAATTTATAATAAGAAATACACTAAATTTAAAAATATAGTACAATGCACTACTATTCCAACTCTTGTAATTTAATTAACCACTATTGAAAACACTACACTTCACTATAATCACTCTAAAACACTTGGATCGCTTTGTTCACTTGCTACACTGCTTTTCAAATCAGACTTCTCTCCCACGCGTTTAATGTGGCTTTCATACAAACTAACAAAATTTCCTGAATAGTCTAGAGCCTACCTACCTGTCTTACGTGGAACATTTACCAGAACATTCGAGCACAAAAACCTACTGGCAACCGCTCGAACGTCAGTCTAGTAGTCTAATCCTCAGGCGCTGGTTTCCTCGCCTCATAACAATATCATAAAAATGTACCATTTTTTACCATGTTTTTCACAGTTTTATTTCAAATTTTAAATACACCATTACACTCAGCATTAAAAACCACGTTAAACAACACCCATGAAGCAAAATCGAATTTTTGAACTTTTAGAAATAGTGGACATCCTTTATATTGTTCGTCAAGAAGCACTACAGAGAATGCAAAAACTTTATGCTATGCCAACACCAAAAGAAAAGGACATATACTTATACAAAACTAAGCTAATGTGTTAAAACAACCATCCCGYGAAACAAAACAAACATATCTAAACGAGGAAAAGTAAAAAAAATTCTGGACACTTGTAAATTAGAAAAGCACAGTATCGGAAAAAGCAATTAGCAAACTCACAAAAGGCAATTCTGGATGCTGACTTTCAACTGATACACGGCTAAAAAGGAAGGATAGAAGTACTTCAACAACCCTATTGATAAGATAGGAAAGCAAATCCTACAACTTGTTTCAATGCAATTTTGTACGTGCTTGAGAGTGCGGCTGTATCAGTAAGCTGTAATGGTTTTATAAATTTACATCTCACGGGCGGTAGTTATAGTGAAATCAGCACCTAATTTCAAAGAATAAATTCGTAAAACGAAACACAATCAAAAGCGCCTTATTTATGAGCTATTTAAGAATGATTATTTTTTTCAGTCATTTTACTATGACGTGTTTTTATGATGGATTTATGTATTTTTTTAGTTGTATGTAGCAAGTTTAGTCTTCTTAATTTTGTAAACTTACGGAAATCTCCTCCATCTAAAGTCTTAGGGTTGTACTTCGCCATAATATTAGTAATTAGTCCTTCTACTAATTCGATATAATTGGAATATGGCGTGTACTAATTCTTTAGAGCCATTAACATCGGTCATGGTAGGGGTACGTAATATTAAAGCGACGATAACGTTTTCAGACCATTAAATCCTAAAAAGCTAAATGCATCGGCGGCTACAGAAACACGCAATTGCCCGCCCTCTGAATTTTAAAACCGGTCTTTTGCGTTTCGATATTTTTCTTGCGCAACACAAAAAATATACTTTAGGTATATATCACACAAAGTGAGTGAATTGTTTAAGCACTAAAGGGATTTAGTTGACAACGAATTTTATAAAATTGTACCGTATTAATTTTAATTAAATCTAATTCGGTTTCTACGGATTCGTAAATTTCCGTTAAACGAATTAATTATTATACTATATTACCATTTTAGTATGTAATTAAATGCAAATCCATTTAAATAGGATGAATCCAAAAATGGCGCAGATACATTGGAGGGAGTTACGCTTTCTAGAGAAAATTGAGTGGGCAAATGTTTACAATTTTACTTGGGTGATAATTCTATTAAGCTCTAGAAATAATATGTATTCCCAAACACAATAAATAGAACAATATAAATTGCTAAAGTGTCGATTTCCAACGAAAGAAAAATGAAGTAAATTCCACAAACACGTTTGAATATTTAATTGCCGGATCTACAGTTTACCTCGGCAGGAGGTATCCTCAGCACTGAGAGATAACAGCTGCGAACAACAAAACAAGTACACAAAAACTTACAACACATGAAAACTTAACAAAAACAATGCAATCGATAGCAGAAGGGAAATTCCAAGTTTACAATATAAAAATCTTAAATTTAAAGGCAAGTAAAGTATTAAAAAAGATATAGAAATATATAAATTATAGAGATTTCACAAAATCAACTAATTTTAATCTGTCTAAAGGAGTTAGGCTACTGTTAATTGGGCCACATCTGTGTTTTTATATAGATAACTTCGAGAACATCTAAATTAGAATCACCCGACTCCCATAGCAGTTCAACGTCTTCAACTAAAAAATTATGTCCACTCTCTACGAAACGTTTGGCCACATCTAACTTGTCAAATTACGCCTAGTCTGGCCCACAATGACTATTATATTTCTTGCAATAAATCTTATTTATMCCTAACTTATCCAACCAACTGCTGATAGATCTATTTTGCTATCATTATAGCTCGTCAGTGCAGTTTAGGTCTAGTGCAGACAGCACGGCATAATAGAACTGGTTTTGCCTATATACCAAAGGCTTGGTATACAGGTCACTTCCTTTAGAAGTAGATCCCATAATCGCAGCTAGGTGGCTTTGTCATCATGTCAGTGTAATGCTGACAGATGGCATTGCCATCTAAATTCTTTATATTCAATATTCAAAACACAAGTTATTATTCTTACAGACCATCCGGGATGGGTCGTTACTTTAGGGTATCATTTATCTTTTTTATCTTTTGCATCAAATCTTTTGTAAGGCTATGATATGGGTATCCAATTTATTTTCTAATTTCTTATTAATATTTAAAATAAATTGTTTATTATAGCTATTTAAAATATTTAGCTTACCGTTGTGATATTTTTTAGGTAGTCGCGTTAACATTCGACACAATTAGGTCTAAAGTTACGTTCTATATTACGTATTTTTGATAAGCAATATAGCGTCGGTAAAACCGGATTAGACACTTGTAATTTAGTTTCTTTTGTCTGTTTCACTACTGAATTATGCTTACGTAATAATTAGTTAGTTGGAGTTTAAATATCTATCTAGTTTCACATATGGACCAGAATCTAACATATTTAGTAATGCGTCAACGTGAATATCTTCATTTAAACCCACCAAAACATTACCCTTATCCACATTTGTATAAATATACTTCTTTTCTTTAAGGGATTTCACTAACTTACATTATGACGCAGCAACGACCGACGAACCTTTTCTACCGCATGAAATGCGTTATAATTGGCTTTAATAGCGTTGTTCACAATTTTCTTGGAGCAACGAACCCACAACACAGTAATGTTCTGTTGGAAACGCGGATGTGTCGCTATAGTGCCCGATGTGTCCTTATTTTACTGTTTATTTAGTGTGGAATTCAAAACATGGAGAAAAATACTACACGAACTTTTTATCACCTGAATAATGATTTAATAAGAGGTAAAGAAAAATAATGGAGAAAAATATATACTCAATTTAGATGATACCGATTTTCAAACATTCTGACCTGCACATAATTTAAAATTGCAAGAAGCGAACCTTGCTAGCAACGTAGCAACGTAGCATCAACGAAAAGCCAGCTTGCGAGAACGCCTTCTTTTTTCGTACAATAACAGATGACTAAAGGGTGTTGGATAGAATATGCGGATACATCTTAACCGCGAGAGTGGCTGTAGCAGATTGATGGATAATCCCGAGCAGATAGAGCTCGAACGGAGCTTCCATATCGCCCGTTTCCCGGAAAACCTCTGCCTGGGAGTTTCTATATCCGAATTTTATTAGAAAACAGTTTTGTCAGGGCTACGAAAACAAAGTTTCAGGTTCAATCAGATTGTGTTCCTGACAACAAAAGGGTCTGCTAAATTGATCGCGAGTTTCACCGCGGGAGAACTGCTGCTTTCTAGCTAGAACCACGTCTTCGGCAATTGTTACCTGAAAAGGAATATGTTTTATTGTTACTTGCCCGTAATATTTTTATGTACTTGCATATAAATTAACACTTATTATGTAAATCTTATAAGTAATTTGTTAAATATATTGAAGTCTCAGAAGTTTACCGCGATATTAATCTTCAGGCTGTTGACTTTTACCTAAATAAGTGAATAAACACGAATACAAAGATGGGTAGATTTTATTAAATATATAAAATTAAAATAAAACCTAACGTTTACCCAGTAAACAAAAAACTGTCTCATTGTGCCTTAGATAAGGAAAGATAGTGATACGTAACTAAGCATTTGGCGCATAGACAGAAAGTGTTACTGAAAACGACCGGCCTCCATTTTAACGGAGCCTGGAAGGACTTGTCAGCTACCACAGATTTTGTCCGATATTCTTCAACACTAAAGGGTTTCACGCCAAATAAAAGCAGTACAACATGGTTTTATGTGTAGCTTGCAGATGCTGTAAAAAAGTGGAAAAAATCGGCTTCCTCAGGTAAAAAAACAATTCATTCACTGCATGCTTTCAGTAGCGTAGATCAATATTCCCTCTTTTTGCTAGCTACATGATAGCACGCCATTGCTGATCGATGCCATTTTAAAAACTATACGCTCAAAATGGGGCACCAGATATCTGTAATTCCTAAGAACTTGAATTTGCTGGCAAAAAGGGGGACGCTACCGAATAGTATCCTTAAGTGTCCGTAGGTGTATCAAACTGTAAACTGACTGATCACGCACATTTGCTTGCCTACTTCTCTGTGTAACTTTTTTGGGTGTCATTTTATGCACTTATTCAATAACTGTTTTTCCAATTGTGCCCACTTTGATCGTGTGTTATGCCAAATGACAAAACAGTCAAACGACTTAGGTAACAAATGTCACCAAAAGTACATATAGTTCTATAATACTAACGACGTCTCAAAATAAAACACATTTTAAATATTATGTTACATGCTTCAGTTTTTCCGAATTATTGCAAGTAACTCTCAGTTGGAATGTTATGCGCTACTTTCTAAACACTCTGTGCGCAGGTGTAGAAAAGATGTACAACCAAATTTTGCACCGGTAACGCCAGTTTTACGAATCTAGCTTCCACTGAATGACAACCCTCAGACAAATGAATGAGTTAAGGCATTCGCCTGCTACTACAGGACAACAATTTGGAAATGTTTGAAAACTTTTAAATTCATATTGAAGTTGAAAGTGCTTTTAAAAACTTACTATACTTCCAACAAGAAATGTGTAGATGCTATTTTGATAAAAATGTATGTTTAATTGTACTTGGAGTAACCAATATTTATTATGGAACATCCAATTGGGTATTTGCCATGTATTTATATTTTATTAAATTGCATATTAATAGGTAGCATCTAATCCACAAAACAGCTGTGACAGCGTATACATTCGAAAAAATGGATCGTAAGGTGAATTTTTAATATTAAAAATGTGAATATTTAAAGGGAACGCCAAAACGCCAACATATTGGCCGTGACGTCAGGTGACGTGTAAATGGCCGCTTGTTTACATCTGGGGTCAGCGCATCACGCGTCAGCCTCAGCCCGTCAATTTATCAGTTTGTGGTTTGCGTTCATTTTGTGACAAGCAAATTAAAATACGCCAAGAAAAGTGAAATACTTACGAGTTACGACTTCTGAAGGCATGTTCATTGTTATGGAATTTGTGTACAGCGACGAGCGGTTCAACGCGGCGGCGATGAGGAACGTAATAGCAACAGCATAAGTGAACTTTTTATCAAATTAACGTAGCACTGAAAACTTTATCACAGTGGGTTGTTGGAAACATACTTTTTGTAAACATAAAAATGTAAGAATCAAAAATGTACCCTAAACTTGACATTTATTTTAGAGGTCAGAATAAACATAAATTGCCATTTATTTTCGGTGGTGTTGCGGCTCGTTTCCGGTCTGGCTAACAGTCGAATATTTGGGGAATATCGCCGTTCTTTATTATAAGATTTCCCTCTATCAACTTAAAACGCATATAATTTTTCATATACTCTTCAAGCTATAACAAAATGGAAACTGCATGGTAAACACTTATAACCCCAAAAAGAATAATAAAACTTACAGTAAGAATTAGAATGATCTTTACAACAGAAAAACAAACTGCAATTTCGGCATATCACGTCTAGGGGCCTTAAACAACTTTCTCATACGTTGATAATCTCGAGGAACGGTTACATAAATTTTGTTAGCTGTGCTGACTGAAGTACTTTTACAACCATGTGCAAAACAACACTTGTTTTCCATACATAATAGATGCATGTAAATCTACACAAATCACTCTTTGGTGCGACCTCTTACACCGTCCTTTCAATAAACACCACACAGAGGCTTTTCCAATACAAGAATGATACTACACCATTAAACAGCATGCTCCTCGGCAATGTTTACATGACACTTGACGTCACGAGTTGAATAACCTTGGATAGAAGCGTTTTGGCGGTGACTCCTAAGATTCGAATTTCAGACCTCTACCTACAAATATTTTTTTTGTTTTTTTGACATTGCGTACGATATATGTATATGCACTTCAAGATTCATTTTACGTAGTTTTCAAAAAAAGTGAAAATACCCAATTGCTTTAATATTAGTTTCACTCTCTATAGATAGACTATTTTGTTCCTTATCTGTTGGTAAACACTAAAAGTTTATGAGTAATATGAAAAATACTAATTTTTAGAGTTTCAGCTAATTGCCGGCATCCATATGTTAGAGAGATTCATATGTGATCATATTATATACTTGTACATACATAGTACTTTTTGACTTGGTTCCGTCTCAGAAGCTTTATATAGTCAAGATTCACACACAATTTTCTGTAGTTCGTCTCCGGGAAAATTGTTTTACCTTCCCGTTTATGCTTATTAATTTCTAAAATTGATTTCGCTTAAAGTTGCACCGCCTCATTGAAATTTCTTCTCCTCATATTTAAAAGTACGGGCCGGTCGCTGTATTGATTTCCAGTGGCAAGGTTTAAATTTGGATAAGGGCCTTCGTGCGAGCTTGTCGTAAGAAGTTAGTCAATTTAAAAAGGACGCCGTGATTAAGCACGGTACGTAAAACCTGCACAGCGGTTGACAGCATTGGGGGAAGAATTTGAGAGGGCCGGATCACGGAGGTCTGTTTTGTTACATATATAAGAATGAATTTACAAATATACCGTGCGTTCCAGTTAAAACGAGCCACCCCGAATAATTCCGTAATTGTTATGTTCTCGGAAAATCCTGAAGCACAACTTTTATTTCTAGAGGGACACATTTTGATGGTAAGCTACTCTTTCCTAGTCCCCCTTCACCCCTACACGTCACACGTCAAAAAGTTTAAATAGGAAGAGGGGTCGAGTGACCCCTAATTGATAAGGTCTTTCAATTCTCTATATAACCATATCAAAATATTTCACATTTTGCAAATTATTCACAAAAAGGCAAAAATAAACTACCTAAACAAGCTATAAGTTTTTGTGAGGTCCACAATGGGCTGTGCTCATTTATTGATACCTTTGTTGACATTACTAATTTACTTTAGACTAAATTTATTCGTCTTACAGATTATGAATGTGACTAAATTATCTGGTAAACTTTGATTTGAATTCAGAACATCTTATCCAAGAGTCTGTTTTATCTAACAACTGGTTTACACAGAAATATTGAATTTGTAGGTGTGCATTATGAAAATAATAATAATAAGCCGTTTATTGGGTTTGTATACAAAAACGTCTAAAAAGAGAAATGCCTTAATGAAATTAAATGACAATGGTAATAATGCACAGCAAAAACTAAATAACAATAATAATGTACACAAAAGGTCCGGGTTTAGTCGCTATGACTGATCTTCTACTTCGCCTTTATTATGCAACAAACTATCACAATAATAATTAGCACTCTAGTGTGAATAAATGTGTGTAAGTAATACCTAGCTATGCAAAAGAATAAACAATCAGCTTCAACATATCAACGCACGAACAGGTATAAAATAATCAAACTCGTTATAAAGAGAGAAGAAAAAAAGTGAAAACATATCGCAAAAGTATATCGCGAGACCATCTGTAGTTGATCGTTAAGTAAGTGTTCTCGCAGAATTCTACGAAGACAAGGAATGGACAAACCAAGTGAACGGGACAAACTGTTTATACACTGGACAACATTAAATGAGAACGATCGCCGATAGAGACTAGTGCATGACACATTATGGATGTCCGTTCTGAATGTGATTTTATTTTAATAAATAAGGTTGGTTGCAGGAAACAACACGATAATAAAACACGGTGTTATGTAATTTTCTACGAGGCGACATATTTAACCATCCAGTTATTGGCAAAATGTACGCAATTCGTTCAAATTTTATAATGCCGTGTATAGATCTCAGACAAGAATTCTGCACTTTTTGGATTCTTGTAGCATACGCCGCTGTCAAGCATGGCCCATAGACATAATCAGAGTTATTAAAATGTGAAAGGACCAGCGACTCACACAACAAAGTTTTAGTTTTTATATCAAACATGTGCCGATAATTAAATAATAGTTTCAATTTACTGTAAGCCTTCTTAAGTAAAAAAGTCACATGATCTGTAAATCTCAGCTCACGATCAATAATAATACCAAGGCTTTTCACCTAATTTGAAGGGGGAATTACAACATTCTCCACCATAATGTCAAAATTACTTAGGTCTATGTCACCAAAGGCAATCATTCATGATTTAGTAGGGTTTAATATGAATCCATATTTATTTTCAAAGTAAACTTCTGCAAATCAGAATTTATGTGAAGCTTAGTCATATTCAATTTATTTTTATAAAATATATATTTGTGTGTCATCAGCATGCATATGGATGTTACACTTCTCAACCGTTCGTGGTAGCATGCATGTATAGATAGAAAAAACAAAGGACTTAATATGGATGAAAAATGTGCTGGTCGTATGTTTAATGCAAGTCATTCAGGAAGAAATGTGCGACCCTAGAATTTTTGGAGAAATTCATAGAAACTGGTTCCGTTAATAACAAGAAACATAACCACACCAGCAGGATGGTCATTTTGTCGCTCCTGTGAGACATTTACTGAATTTCCCGGGTGCTGAGTTGGCAGGAAAGGATCTATCGAATGGCCTCCCAGTACCTGTTATAATCTTAGTCCTTTAAATTTCTTTTTGTTGGAATGGATAAATGTGCGGAGGTAAATAGAAAATAGGCTATACCACTGCATGGAGGTCAGTGGGGGTCACTATGAACATTTTTCCGAGTACGTACCTAATAATTACTGAATAATACGAGATGGCTCGTTTTCACTGGAACACATTGCTAGAGCCCTAGGAAGCCGTTACAGTTTTAAGACCCAATCCAAAATCTAATTGTGATAGATTTTTGAGGTTCGCGTCTAAAATTTGGCTCATTACTGTCACGGTTTGATTTTTCTTGCATAAATGCAAAAATATATATGAGACTGCAATAAGTTACTTATTATAAATGAGTAAACCGGATTAATTAACAACTTTGTGATTGTTCTAGACGAGGAAAAAAGATGGTACTGCACGTAATAAGCTAGTGTTACCAAGGAAAATAAGGAATGTTGACCTACGCCACTGGAAACATACCCTGAATTGAATTCTGTAATTTCATGTGGAAACTGATTTTTTCACCATAACCTTTACACTTATTAAGCTGAATAAAAATCCATATTGCATCACTGTCAGCTGAACAGCCCTATTAACAGATTATGGCGGCGAAGTTTTTCTTGTTTTTCATTGAGAAGGAGTAAAAATTACGCAAACGTTGTAATGACACAAATTGAAGAAGATAAAGGTTGGCAGCCAACTATATAGCAATATTTATTATACGGGGTAAGGTAAAAAAGTATTTACAAAAATTACTTTTATTTGCAAAATATCATAAACTGCAAAAAAATTTTTGGACACTCACTATGCTATTTCTAAAGAGTTTAAAAAATACGAGTTTTGGGAGTTTTAGGTGGCGGACCTTTGTATACGTCCACTAAGATAAGTTAATTGCAGAATGACAAATGTTGTATTCCGTGCTCCATGAATCGCTAATAGATAATTATAGAAATGCTTCATTATAAATCTAACCGCATATCGAAAATAAGAATTATGAGCGTCACCAGTGTTAGCAAAAATACGACGCCACCCTTGCGTGTTAGCTGCAGTATTTAATTTGTTGTGTTCTTTTTGTTGTATACGTAATTATTTAGAAAGCCGCTTAATAATTGGAAATGAGAGGCAGATCCTTATTGTACATAACGGAAGTAACAAGAAACGGGATTTATACAAGAATATTTTAAATATTCACCTGTTGCTTAATTGTGTTAGTTGGTTCTCGCGAACAAGTGAGATCTACGATAAACAGGTCATAAGCTCTATGTAGGTAATCGCTCACTGCTTTAATTATTATGGTTTAATCTTACTCCTGAACGCTTAATCAGCTTGCTAGGATACAAMTCCTTCTTGCTTACAACGAGCTTTTGTTTAATTAACAAACACCATAAAATTCCGTTTATAGACACTATTTGAGAAAGTGATTATAATATTTAAATTTTATGATTATGTTTAATGCAAAAAAGTTGTAAATTATTATAGTATACCTACTGTAKGGCTCTGCACAGTGAGCKGCCTGTTCTAGTTTWTCAGGTTGCGCTTCTGCTTTGTGAACTTTTGCTGGACAGCAGAGGTCTTGAATAGTTCAAAGTAATTTGATAGATGCTCTTGAAACTCTCTTGCCAGAGTAATTAATTACACGATCGGTAAGTACCAAAAACTCAAATGTGGCGAGCAAACACCGAAGTCCTTTTCCGGGAATTCAAACCATGTTTTTTGCTTTACTACTTTACTTATTAATATTAAAGTTCTAGTACAATGTTTATATGGACACGCTAAGATAATCTCGATTTCTTCGAAGTTATTCTAATAAGGCCAAAGCTATGGATTTTGTGTCGCATGAAACCAAAGGATAACTTTAGACATTTCCTGTTATATCAAGTCGAAACTGTGTTGCTCGAATTAATAGGTTATTTTTTAAATTATTATTGACGATGTTTGGCTGTTAGCCAGCTTATTAGTTTTGCTATCCTTTATTGAGAAAGGATATAATATCGTATAAAGGACGTACACAAACACCCGTGCCTTAGGTGGGATTCGACTCCGCAACCTCGGGGTTCAGAATAGGTAATAGTTATCAAAACATGCTGAAACGTAGCCATTCCCCTTATGCTGTACTAAAATGGACTCGATCATGAAGTAAATCGTATGACATGACAGTGTGTATCTTGGCTGACGAGGTCCCTAAACGTTGGGTGTAATCTTTCTAATAGGTACTTAGTTATCATCTATGAGATGAATGTTGAGCCTCACGTCATTTTAAAGCGTATGATTGAAATCGATTGAAGGTCACTGTCAGATTTATTCAGTGGCTTGCTGTTTACTGGTCTATAAATTAAACATGACGTATGTTGCTGGTAACACATGTGTAAGGTGCAAGCTCTGGATATTATATTCCCCCCCATTTTGATTTTTAAACCTTTCCAATTCTTATGACGTTCATTTGCCCACATTTTCGATACATCCGAATTAATGACTAGCGGTGCTGTTTTGATTATTTGCACACATTGGTACCAAGAGTTAATCAGTTCGTTGGTGTGCCGGACAACTGAACACCAGCGTTCGGGGGGGCACCCCTCCAGTGCACGTGCCCACATGGCCAACACATCTGCTTCGGTATTGTCCTCTCCGCCATTGTGTTTATCATAATATTGATTTGCCTATGAACAACATTCCATCAGACTATGGCACAAACAACAATTAACACGTCTTACCTGTGCCCTTATCAGCTCAATTGCATTGAACTGGCAGTGGCAGTGGTACGGCGGCAGGCGAAACACCTTGTGACCATGTTTCCTACAGTACTTTATGCACTACATATTGCTTAGCTGGAACATGTTCTTTGGCCAATGCCAGCAGCTCAGCTTTAAGAAATGTGTTCACCCTTTTAAAATACCCCAGTTTCATCTGTACTGTACAACTTTCGTTTGATGGGCTAATATGCCAACTTATTATAAACTACACTTACTAAAGGTTCAATAAAATGTTTAAATGTTTTCAAGACCACAAAACAAACGACGACGCAATCACTACAAACAATGCAACGCCACTGATGAACTGTAAGTGATGACATTGGTTGACGACATACGATCGCGCAGCAATTTACATCATCACCGTGATCATTGGAGAGAGAAAGAGAGAGAGAAAAACGGGCACGTTTGTCTAATCTGAATATTACTCCATATAAGCAACGAAAGTGCGAACGGCGTAATAGTAAAATTAGTTGTCGGTGTTTGATTCGCGAAACCCTGCGTCAGGCTCAACCGCTCAACATTCATCTCATAGATATAGTCTGTGAGATGAAAGTTGAGCCTCACGTCACGATTTCGCGAATCAAGCACCGACAACTGATTTTACTGTTGTGCCGTTCGCTCCTTCGTTGCTTATATGGAGTGGCATTTAGGACGTACGTCTCTACGGATTAGACATACGTGCCTATTTCTCTTTCTTTCTAATAGCAGCGGTCATGATGTGGTTGCTGCGCGAACGTATGTCGTAAACTAATGTTACCATTGACATTTCATTAGTGCCGTTGCATTATTTGTATTGTAGTGATTGCCTCGTAGTTTGTTTTGTGGTCTTGCAAACATTTAAACATTTTATTTAACGTATAATTTTTCTTATAGCGCGTGATTCACCACTAAAAATTATACGTATATCTTAATTTACAGGCGACAAATTCTATTCAATTTTATTTAACCTTTAGCGAGTGCAGTTCATAATAAAAGAACATGTGTAAGTTGGCGTTCTCGCCCATCAAGAGCGAGTTGGTGTTTATACATAAAAATTGGGTGTTTCAAAAGGGTGAAGCACATAACTGCTGCATGGACCAAGGCACGGATCCGTGGAATGGTTGGAGATGTGTGGCATCCTCGTGGCCAACGCTTTACTTAAAGGCCGAGCTGCTGGCATTGGCCAAAGAACATGCTTCGGCAAAGCAATATGTAGCAGATGAGTACCTTAGAGAGCATGTCACAAGGTGATTCGGCTGCTACTGTACCACTGCCATTTCAGTGCTATTGATCCGATCTGTGGCACAGGTAAGACAACGCGTTAATTGTTGTTTGTACCCTAGTCTGATGGAATGTTGTTCATAGGCGAAGCAGTATTATGATAAAAACATTGGCGAAGAAGGCAATGCTGAAGCACATGTGTTCGCCATACCAGACTATACACTTTAGATTTATGACGTGAGGCTCAACTTTCATCTCGCAGACTATAACACATATCATTACATTTTCTTATCTAAGTGTGACAAGATATGTCAAAACCAGGCCAGTGGGCAACCACGGAGGTAGAAGGGGAAGAGCTGACCTGGAGCTGACATCATATAATAAAAATGTGTCCTTACCTCGGCCATATTATTATTATTCTACTGCCACTTCTGGCAGTTGTCGGAGAGAGTGATGTCTCGGTCATTTTGTATTTGATAAAATGACTTGTGTTTTTGTTACTTTTGAACAATAAAATAATGGTATATCTTGTATCGTAGCAGGGCCAACATTAATAATACGAAATCTATCGTAATTTCGTCTCACAAGGTTTTTATAAATGATTCAAGTATTGCGGGCGGCGTTGATTTCTGAATTCTTTGTGCTGCCTTTTGGTATCTGCCTGTCAAGCTACAATATTCACGGCGCCGGCGATAGAATTGAAGGTTGCAGATCAATGTCATCTCACAGCTATGAAATGTGAGTTTTCTGCAACCTTAAACTTAATAATTATCCCACAAAACGCTAAAAAATATGTTGAAATTTCACACTCCCAGGCGTTTTCTCACATTAAAATATATCGAATAATTCAATAATCGACAGATGACAAGCAAGCAATAGTTGTGTTCACCCACCTGAGAGGCGGCAAATTGATTTAATCGATAATTTCTATAAGCGTTCTGGATACCTGCATCCTGTACAAACATACCACAGATCCGTATTAGTTATATTTGTTATAAATATTACATGCGTTTACTGTCCATATAACAGTTTCGTTCTTTTTAAGTAGCTATATAGCGCTATATAGTATTACGTCTACCTCATGTGACCAACAAGATAAAACTATGGTTATCAAGTTTGTGAGTCCAAATGGAATTATTGAAACAATAACATTTTGTCTCGTTTTATTATGGCGATGTTTAATTTTTGTAGAACCCTGCAAACTACTTATTTTAATGTGAAATATTTTTTTAAGTTTTAGTAAGGCCCAATGAATGTTTAAAAATGAGCTAAATTTACCCAGTCTTTCAAAGCAAAACCGTGATCACTGCATCGGATTAAATTAGCGTACTTTGTTTCACAATACATTTCAAAGTCATCATCATCACAATGTACAAATGCAGTACTATACATAATTAACTTAACATATAAAAGTTATTACCACTCTTAAAGGAAGTACCTAACTGCATTAAGTTGCACAGAGGATTCTCAAAAGCCCAGGGACCTATAGTTACAGCTCCCGTATCATAAGGATTTACAAGATATTTACTGTGGAATACTCCATATAGAACAAATATAATACGTGGAAAAAGTTTTGTTAATCCTGTCGAACTGACGGTTGATTTATTAATGAATTTTATTAATATTCCAACCAGAGTAACTACAGAAGCACTTTAAAATGAACGCCGCCGAACACTGTCCTCTAAAACCCATCTAAATGAATAAATAAGTGTCGGTTTCATAGGTCGAGGTTGCCTCCCAGGGTGGTTCTTCGTCGGGTTGATGTAATGATTTATATACACGTCGCCAAGTTTAACGGTTGCTTAGGCAGCTTTCTCGTGTTCATTCCCGCACAGGCTCTTCGAGTTTTCAATTGGGGCATCGAAACTTTTCAGCTGTAGCCGAGTCACATATCGGGGGCGGAGCAGTTCGCCCCGGGAATTAATCTTAATAATGCGGAGCGTGCTTTGAAATTTTGCGGGTAGGCTGTAGGATTTAGGGCCAGAAAAGCTGGAATATTCTTTAAATACTGAAGAGGGTTTAGCTAGTTTAATGTAATAGMGGTATACTAGTTATTATATTCAGTTATGCACATATTTATAAATAAGGGTTCGCAAATGATTTATGGTTATATGAAAAGCAGTCACAAGTACCTAACTCGCAGCATAAATGAAAGATGTAACTATATTTCTGATTTAGTCTTATTGGAGGGTTAGCAAGCAAGTAAAAGTAAAACCTAGTTATAGGTGTTATTTGGACGTAAAAGAGTATGTAGGTTATTAAACATCAAGTTTAATATTTATTTCAACCACAATGTTTCAATGGTATATTTTCATTTTCTGTAGAATACAAAGGTGTGTACAACCATATTAGTTTTTTATACACCAAGGGCATTATGTAGATTATAATGCCCTGAAGGCGAAAGTAGCCCGAAGGCCTTTGGTCCGAGAGATATACAGGATCGCTACAAAGTATGGAACCACTTTACTTTATGAAATGAAACTTTCAAATTAACATTGAATCAAAACTGAATAAAATTGAGGAATCAATTGTCCGAATCAATTACGTCCATTAATAGATGGCAAAAGAAATACCGCGCAAATTGATCAGCTATCAAACGACATTTACGCACATAAGTATGTAAAAAATGAATTTTATTTTAATTTAGGATAGAATGCGTTTTTCCAAACTTTTCATTTTATGGAAAACGTTCGGTTGGATTATTTCCATAAAAAAGAGATATCCAATTTTTAGTTTTTCACATTTTCTTAATTACAAAAGAAGAATCAACCAAATATGTTGTTCCTATCGTCAGTTATGATCAAGAGTACATGTAAAAATTTAGATATTTCTGACTTTCTGTAAATCCCGAATTTTCTATTGATGAAAATTTTCCCAGAACTTTAACGAAAAAAGAAAGAATTACGCGAATCGTGAGTTGTGGTAGCGAGTTCATAGGAATATCCCATGGTAAGACACTTTCAATTATTCTCAAATTTTTGAATTTTCAGAGCAACTTTTCCAGTTTTTGTTTCCTTAAAAACCTTATTCAGATTTTTACAAACATTAAGAAAATCAGGCAAATCAGCTCGGCCAATTTTTGTGTGATTACTACTTCGCTGTACGAAATTTGTTTCAAGGCCCTGCAAAAGTTTCCTTTGCACCGGGCCTCGGCATTTATTCGGGCTGGCCCTATACATTCGAAAGCAATTACAATAACGTATAACGTATATAACCATATGAACAATTAAGTATAAGCAATGCCAAATGGAATCTCGAATTGCCGAAATTATCTTATCAACTCCCTATTCGTTCCAGCGTTTGGATAAAATTCCCGAGGCGCTCTTTGGATATAATCCTGAAAGTTTTGATTTGAAAGAAAAGTTCGTAGAATGGGTGGGCGCGCCAAGCATCCGGTATGTTATTGACAAATTTCCCAGCATATTTGCCTGCGGGGCATTCCATTTTCTGCTGATATACTACCGCAGCTGGATTTTGTACGTGGGTACTGATTCTACAAGTAATAAATTGCTTTCACTGTTTGTCGTTTATTACCAAGCTTCATTATTCTTTTGGTGTTTATTAGTTTTTGTTGCTGTAGGTAGTCGTTATAACCTAATGCAATAAGCTTTATAACATAAAGATTTATTGCGTTTTTTTCTGTATTTAACAATTTATGTTATTGTATAACGTACAAGATGAAACTTTTTGTGAGTATAAGTAAATATAGATTTAAATAGTTGCCTCATGTTAGGTACACATTATTACTGCTTATAGTGAGACATTGTCATTACTGGTACTGCAATGAGCTTCACTGTGCTGTCATGAACATCACATAAATATTATGTGTTTAATAATATCGTGTAAGACGTAACTTTGATTTTATCTAAATTGGAGTATAACTGTAGTGTAGGCAAGCACATTTAACAAAGTAAATGAATGTTATACGAGTACAAGGTGTACTTACCGCAGTGTATCTCTTCAGCAACTCTTTTACCATTAAAAATAAATTTAAAAATAATAAGTAAAAATACCATTTTGTTATTTCTTTTACCAGCGATTGTCATTATATAGCGATTACAATCTAGGAAAATTGGATACCTTTTTTAATATACTCAATATTATATTTATTTCTATTTGATATCATGCTATATAAAATTTACGTATAATTTTCTTCATTGTTACATTCGTGTCGCACTGTCACATACACAAGGAGAGCGAATGAATTTAGATACTCCATAACCGTTTTTGGGCACTACAACCTCAAATCATCAATCAATCAAGATAGTCTCCTATACTGGTTACACCGAAAATGCACACCTACTTTGCTTATATAAATTAAACACCCCACTTTGTATTATATTCTTTCATTCCTTACGGAGTTTCAGTATATCTTGATTTCTTTAAGTGGAGCTGTATATTTCCCCGCCTTAGAATGGTAAATTATGTTTTTTTTTCATTTGATGTGTGTGCAGATTTTCACAATTTCGAATAAGTCAAGTTAGCGACTTCTTTTTATCCTTTTGTTGCATTTATCTTCCGTTAAGTAAAATTCAAAGACAAATTGCTTTACTGAAATAGTACCCCGACTGGTTTCTCACGTTTAATGATGTTTAGAACTAGAAACATTATCTGAGCAAATACTGAATATTTAAAAAATTGCGTTATGAAAGTAGCGAGCCCAACTACCAAAAGCAGAGCACGTCTCTGATAGACAAAAACAGTACAATCAACAATTAATGCGAGAATTGTTAAAAAAATTATTCAAAATGACTTATCTTGATACGACCATACACATGCTTTTACACTATATGTTTCAAGTTTTTAAAACATTTTTGGACCAACTTTCTTGAAAGCAACCTGCAATAGTATAATGAAAGCAACGGAGTCTGCTAACAATATGAGATTATGAAAAGTTTAAATTCACATTCTACAAAATGTGGTAAATGTAGATAGCGGTATACTACGTTAACCTGTAGTTTAAGAGTATCTACAGATTCTACATGACKTGAACTCAAATACTCTTACAATTAAATTTTAGGCAGTCGAGTGATGTCGCCTATTTATATTATAAAATATAAACGTTCGCCCTAATAAGTATGAAACGCAGGTTTTACTTTTTATTCCACACAGTCACGTATATCATTTAAATGCATTCCATTTTGTTACTTCGCTGCATAATGTAAATGCTATTTCTCTTATTATGTAAAATATAATTCTTATTCAAAACTAAAGTAAGAATACCATTTTCATTTCTATTACGAAATATGTGCCCAACTCGCTGAACGTTTTTTATGGAAGAAGAATTCATTCGAATGATATTTCTATTTTAATTATGAGCGTTTTTATTTCATTGTTAGTTTAAACTTGAAACACCAATTTCATGTATTCTTAATATATGTTTCCTAATTAAAATGATTCGTAAAATATGTAAGGTACTCATTCCAGTGCAACAAATAAATTGTAATGGTATTTAAATACTAATTAAAACTTCGTGATTTAAAATATCTGACACCAAAAGGTTCTATCCTTATACCATTGTTAATGGTTCTAATTCATATTTTCTTAATAACTTCTATTGTGTGTATTCTGTGTACTTCACATTTCTCATAATGGATGTTGATTTATTTAAATGTTTCCCGCATTTATCTCTTTCGCCCGAGTCAGAAAGGGAGATACAACTCTCATCATGAGAAGCCCGCCAGAGTGAGCTAGTTCCAATAATAAAAATTGTCTCTCTCTTTCTGACTGCGGTATTTCCCATTTCGATAGATAGAGAAGGCGAATTAAAATTATGTACACTCTCCTTCAGAAGTAATGTCGTACGGGATGGTGGCGAAAATAACGATGCGATATTCAGTTGCGGACGACGTAGATGTCGCAAAAGAAGAGATACATACTGCTCCTTTTTTAATCCTCAAGTGGTATACTCAAACAAGTTTAAGATTGTATTGGAGAGGAAGCACGACTGTCTACTTGAATGTAAAGAGTAGACTAAGCGTGTTTAGCAGTTATTAAAGCACAAGTTAACTCTTTAAATTCTGGTGAAGGAAGCCAGTTTAGTTTACCCTTTACATGCAATATGAAGTACTAAAGGAAATTTTTTTTAAGGTGGCCAGAAAACAACAGTTTTTAATAAAATTCATATTTCTGTAATACCATTCCACCTCCTAAAAATTTTTAAAATCAGGTTATTTATGTTCATGTGATAACTGTCTTCTTTATAAAATAATACATTAATAAAATTGTAGTAAATTCATTTAGTACAGAACAGTACATACACACACCCACACATTTGAACTGTCGAATAAACTCATAACACGTTAAAATTGGGAAACACAAATTCGGATAACATATTTTTACAGACGAAAAAAACTTGGTGCACATATTTCAAGCGTAAGATATATTCAGGTAACATTAAAATTGGGAAATAAATAAATTCGCGCAACATATTTTAGGGATTAGTATATTTTCGCGCGACACAAAAATTTTACCAGGAAAAGTTGCTATATATTTCTCAATAGGAATGAGATTAATATACTTATTTTAACTTTAAATAAGACTTGCATTTTACAAGAAAAGAATAGTCGTATCGTTGTCTGAATAATATTATTATTATTCATATTATTATATTATTATTATTATTATTATTATTATTCAGACAACGGTCGTATTTACATTAGGTAATGAATCATAAAAATAGAATGTATCTATATAATACACAGAATTTTGTATCTAATAAAAAGTAAAACGCCGTTCCATAAACAAGGCGGTTTAAATTAAACTAATAAATACTTATACCAGATCAAAATGAATGCCATGCCATGGACATGTACGGATGCTTCTGTAAACATTATAGCAATCACAGATTAACACATAATGTCTAAACGGCTCAAGATATACCACATATATAATTACCACTTGGTGAGCATCTCCGCTGTAACCGGAAGTTCGTCATGGATAATTTTTCTTTAAATATGCAGTTAATTATACTAGTCAAGTTTGGTTTTTGAAACGGTAGAGGAATTATAGAAATGTATATGCTAAAAAGGGACTTCCTCTATTAATAAATTGCTGTAACGAACTGAGGTTTATATTTATCTCTGGCAGAAATAACCTTCACATAATAATCAAGTAGTAGAGTTTGAAATGCATTCCGAAAAATAAAGCATTATAGCATACTACAAACCTTGTTATAAACCTAAAGTTACTGCATTGAGACAATAAATAAACAAAACCTAATTATTTCACTTTTATTTCCTATGTCACTACATTAGCTTACAATAAAATCCCGTTCGCATATAGTCTGCAAAATCAGGCACATCGAATACTGCTATCTCTGCTGCATTACTGCGACGCATTATAGCTTCTGACAGCTTATTAGTCGATGGAGGTGTGCCATCGATCTAATAAAACACCTTCCTCTACCGCGTTCCATCCAGGGAAGATAGTCCGCCCGTATTCATTAAGCTTGTCAAATAATATTGGATTACACATCCCCCGTCACTTTAGATGATGCCTCAAAGAGAATCCGGACATGTCTGACTGAAATTGGAGAGGGAATATGCAACCGTTATTTGTTATCACGTAAGTCGGTTAGGAAATAATTTTCTAGTGTGTTTAATTAACCGGTTCAAATTATAAACTTTCTTATCTGTTCCCTACAGGAATTCAGATGTTAATAATGACATACACATAGCAAGATAACGAAGTTACGGAGTTTGGTGGCATGATTATGGTAATACGATGTAGTTAAAGTGGGATTGCAGGTCTCGGTTAAAGTAAATAGTTTCGTTTCGCTTGTTGCAGCGAATTATATTACAAAGTGCATAATGTAGTAAATTCATTTGCAACGTTTTACTTTCGTAAACTACAATATGGCTATCTAGCTACTTAGACATTTAAAAACTAGGGCTTATCCTCAACGTCGTCTGTAGTATAGTAAGGTACTCCAACTAACTTTACAGTTTGACGTACCAACTCAAAGTTAAACCTTTAGGATATAATAAAATATTACATAAAAAATAAATATTTACCGCAGGGGCACCCTAGTCTCTAGTGCTACCATAAGCTGCCATTTACCGAAAACCCGAGTTCCGATGCTTGGGAGTCTCACTATCCACCATCGAACGAATAAAATCTAGCATTATAAGCGCTACCACTTTTGGTGAGTTGAAATAAAAAGTGCGTGGGTATAAACTTCAATATAATTGCTTCTGTTAGGCTATTATGTGGGCTTTAGAGGTTGCAGATTTCGAAGATAATCTGATAGAATTTATGACTTTCTTATCATTTTTTATACATGTTGTGAACGCAGCCCACCAGTGACAGTGTTTAATATCGCAAAACCTTTATTTTTAAGACACCTGTAGGTACCGTGTATATGCGTTATCAGTGGCATGTGCATAAATTTTGGCTGGAGGAGTTGATCACATTACACGCTTAAAGGAATTTGTTTGAAACACTATGTTTCCTCATGGGTCTCGAGGAGGAGGTCTACAATGCCTACTCTGACTCTCCCAACTTTCCAACCGCATCATCATCAAATATCACGTTCATCAACATCCATGAAGCAATGTACGGAATTTTATATTAACAATGGGCATTTTGACCCAAAGGACACCACCTTAGTGATCCTACCTCTAAAAAGGTTGTTTGACCATGCCCATAGGTCATACGCTACCGTCTAGCGTAAATCTGAGGTCAATCGAATGCTTGGGAACTGATATCACTTCCACGGACGAACGTACCGAAAACAGACCGTATAAGCACTACTACTTTTGGGGAGTTGCATCATTTATAGTTGTCCATGCTGTTGCACACTAGGGATTAAGGCATGTTGTAGATTATAGGGCGCGCGAATAACTGAACCAGCGAATAAATCGCCGTTCATAGAAAGCGCAATGAACATAAAAATGCTGACACTGACCTTAACAATAAAATTTATTTAGAATTAGCGTTGAACTGAAAATAATTAAATCTGGAAAATATTGTCTGTGTGACAATGTAACATAAACCCAAATTGCTAATTTAACATCTATTAATATAGTTAAGTAGGGTGAGATAAGTACTGCGCACTATCGAATATATCTATCTATAGTTATAGGTATTGCAATTATTCTATAGCGTATCAATTATACGTATGATCGAAAACGAGTGAACCAAATGACGCATAGTATCTAATGGAAACTATCGAATAAATCGGCAGCTGGCAACTATCAGAGTTGAATATCTTATCGATAATTTGATGAGATCTTCATGCGTATTATATTTGGTGAATGTATAAAAGCACACGACATTGGCCGTCATCGAAAAATTCTTAATTTGGGCGGTAAGGTTCAATAATGAGGTAAATATAGTATAGGTAGAACTAAAACTCATAACATAAAAAACTTTCGCTTTGCAACTGCAATCGAAATGTTTTCTGTTACGGCTTGATGGCGCCAAACAAAGTCATATTTTACATATTTCACAGTTTGCCAGATTTCTTGGTACTTTTCTAAGCCAGTCCCATACACATAAACATCTTAATAAGGGCATAATTACTATAATTGTAATGAAAACATCAGTCATAGATTATAAAGTAAGCACTAATTTACGTTTTCGAAAAGCATGGAATCCACATCAATTGTTTGTGTGCTAGTCTGCAGGAACATTTTATTTTAGCTTTATTGATGGTTGCAACCAGTTTGTTGCCTGTCCGCAGAGTATTCACTGAAACCATTTAATAGCATTTTTGTTCATATGAACGATAGCAAACTTGCTGTACGATATCATTTATATCCTCGAATGTAAAGGAAAACAGCAGGCAAGCTCGAGTTAAGGCAATAGACACGAACTGTAAAAGAAATGGGACAGTCGGGCACAAGGGATGCTAGAGATTAGGACGAGTGTATATGGCTCTATATATGAATGCGAGTGATGTAGTGCCCAATGATGGTGGTGTGTCCATGTGAGCATTATAGATAAACTGAATTAGCTGTTTGAGAGGTATTTATATAGTTCCATGCTTCTCAAAAGGGATACTGATACTGTGTATATTACACATTATTGTAGTTGTGATCCACCGTATAGCTATAAAATCATGGACGGCATGATGCACCCATCCTGTCCATACCTGCTAGCAGCAATAGCCTGGCCGAAACCTGTGCCGTGAGATCCTCGCAGTCGGAAACAAGACGTATGTACCGTTATCTCACGTGGGGTTGAAGGTGATCTGGTGGATCCATACATTCGGACAACGCAAGGCCTGGTCAAAAGACTAAGCCCTAGGGGTATCAATCCTCGCTAATCATATGTTACAGGTTGCCGGTCTAAGTTACTTCACTATTAAGTTAATTATCTATCCCTGTGATCGTGATTGTACTTCCATTTTGTGTCTTGATTGGCTGTCGGACTGATGTAATTAAACGTACCAGCGTTGTTCGTCACACAGAACTCGAGTGGGATAATGGTAAAAAAGCACGTGAATGTGATATACCAATGATAAACAAATTAATTAACAATAACCAAATAATGACTAACATACGCCCATTTCTATTTTAGTGCCTCAAAGAATTTAATTTATAGACCAACGAAGCGTAAATAAATCGATACGACAACACTTGCTATTTGCAAATGAATAAGGTTTTAGCTTGCCCTATTTTACATACTCCCCTCCTTGCTTATTTACAAATTAGTTACGACCTTAAAATACCTTGTCTATTTTTCCAGAACGGAATTTTAGTTGTTTAATTAGGGCTCTCTCGAGTTGTTTGCGTACCGTAAAGACAATTATAGCATTTCTGTTGTGCCTGATATAGATCAAAATTAATAGCGAATGGATCTGTCAATTTTGAACTTGAGACCTAATTGCCACTTATAAGGCGCCCTTTACAAATCACTATGATTGGCCGATATTAGCTTACTAGGAGATGCTTACTATTTAAAATAGATCGCGAGTTCTAGTAACTGCATTGCTACTAGTTCTTATACAGTAATTTAATCTACGCGAATAACTATATAACTTAATAAAAGTGTTTGTTTTACTTTTAGGAGAACGCATTCAACAAAACTTATACACCAAATACAAATGCAGTGTGACTGACCCGAAATTTACATGAATTACATTAAAGCGAATACTCGAATATCAATACAACCACTAAAAACGTATATTACTTACTTCATATAGACGTAAAAGTATGTTTAATCTAATTTTTACCGCTACGTACTTACTAGTGGACTCTGCCATTACTATTACAATTGCTTTACATCGTGAGCTAACCACAACAACGAGAACTTTAGACTCGTATGAAAGACGAAGCCATACTGGATGTGTGTGTGGGGGGTGGTGCGGACCCCCACTTATGATCTATGCGCGAAATGATTTTGCCGTCTTTATATACCAATTAACAAACACCTTGTCACCGCCAAAAGCGATCGAATCAACGCGTTTCAAACAAATCACTTATTGGGAATTTGAAGTTAACAGGTAACCACAATAATTTCCATAATCCATAATGGCCGCAGCCTTGCTAGAAACGACACAATTGGATATTATCACTTTTTTGAAAATTACGTAAAATGAATCTTGAAGTGCATATATATCGTAAGCCATGTTAAAAAAAACAAAAAATATTTGTAGGTGGAGAATTTCAGGTCTAAAATTCGAATCTTAGGAGTCACCGCCAAAACGCTTCTACCCAAGGTTATTCAACTCGTGACGTCAAGTGTCATGTAAACATTACCCAGAAGCGTGCTGTTTAATGGTGTAGTATCATTCTTGTATTGGAAAAGCTTTTGTGTGTTGTTTATTGAAAGGACGGTGTAAGAGGTCGCACCAAAAAGTGATTTGTGTAGTTTCACAAGCATCTATAATGTAAAGGAAACAGAACAAGTGTTGTTTTGTACATGGTTATAAAAGTACTTCAGTCAATACAGCTAACAAAATTTTTGTAACCGTTCATCGAGATTATCAACGTATAAAAAAATTGTTTAAGGCCCCTAGACGTAATATTCCGAAACCGAAAAGTTTGTTTTTCTGTTGTGAATATCATCTTAATTATTACTGTAACTTTTATTATTCTTTTTGGGGTTATAAGTGTTTACCATTCAGTTTCCATTTTGTTATAGCTTGAAGATGATATGAAAAATTATATGCGTTTTAAATTGACAGAGGGAAATGTTATAATAAACAACGACGTTGTTCCCCATATATTCGACTGTTAGCCAGACCGGAAATAAGCCGCAAGAGACCGGAAAATAAATGGCAATTTATATTTATTCTGACCTCTAAAATAAATGTTAAGTTTAGGGTACATTTTTGATTCTTACATTTTTATGTTTACAAATAGTATGTTTTCAACAACCCACTGTGATCAAATTATCAATACCACGTTAATTTAATAAAAAGTTCACTTATGCTKTTGCTTGTTGCTTTTACGTTCCTCATCTCCGCCGCGTTGAACCGCTCGTCGCTGTACACAAATTCCATAACAATGAATATGCCTTCAGWAGTCATAACTCATAAATATTTCACTTTTTCTTGGCGTATTTTAATTCGCTTGTCACAAAATGAACGCAAACAACAAACTGATAAATTGACGGGCTGAGGCTGACGCGTGATACGCTGACCCCAGATGTAAACAAGCGGCCATTTACAAGACACCTGACGTCACAGCCAATATGTTCGCGTTTTGGCGGTCCCTTTAAATATTCACATTTTTAATATTAAAAATACACCTTACGATCCATTTTTTCGAATTTATAAGCTGTCACAGCTGTTTTGTGGATTAGATGCTACCTATTAATATGCAACTTAATAAAATATAAATACATGGCAAATACCCAATTGGAACGGTCTATTTTCCCGCGTTCTGAGCATGTAACAATTGAACTACGGTCACGTACCTGCCCATGTGGGCCTTCTGACAAATTGTGAAAATGTACGCTTTTAACAAAATTTACTGTTGCTACAAAGTGATATCCATTTACGTATGTCCCAAAGGTATTACTATAACTTGTGGATAGTGGAATAATTGCTTTAGTTAATAAATAATAATAAAGTTATTACTAATATGTATTATGAACACGGAAAGTCGTAATTGTTATTACAGCTCTTCATACCTATTTCAATAGTAGAACTAGAGGAGCAAAATTGCAGTGCTGGAATGAAATATGTGACTTGAGAGCTGCATATGTGGTGATCGCACTATAATTAACAATAGTTTCGACAGAACAGTTTGGGGAATAAAAGCGGATGCGGAAGAGAGCACTGAGCCCGGGATATTATTGATGTGCCACCTGTTGGCAACCACGATCCGGTGTTGCCAAATTGTGCAAGCTTTTATTTGAAGTTCCTAAAAGAATTGTCAGAGCTTACTTATAGTGTTGTACAAAGTCTTCCACATGACAGTAATAAGAAGAAAAAATAACGAAGTGAGGTATAAATGAATTACCCTACTCCCTGTAAAATTTTTAACAAGGTATCGTAAATGGTATTCATATATTTTTGCAGAACATACCCTGTTTAATTCATAGATCAACCAAATCAGTCAAGTGAAACTGATAGCTCTTTGCATTTGCCGAAAAGTTAATAATCCTAAATTAAGACCATTGCACAATAGAAATTCAAACAGCTTGCCGCAAATTTCGCTTCACAAGTTTACTTAGTATTGAAATAAAGTTATATGAAAATATTCTGCTCTTTAAAACTGTAGTCGAAATGAAACTGTTTATGTGGCAACCCTGATTCGAGCGAGATGATCGATAAACCTTTTAGATTTAGATTTTTAGATTTAGGCTGCAAAGATTTATTTCGTGCACATGTTCTAGTCCAAAAGCAGATCTTTAAATAAAATTACACTAAAACTGACCAACCTGCCTTGTCAAGTACCTCTATCTAACTAACAAATAGCAACTACCACAATCTCTATTAACTGTAGTAGAATTACGTTCTAAAAGTCTGCCCGTTAGAAGACAATAATTATTGTGAACCTATTTCAAAGGTAATTCACCTTTGTTGGAAATATTATGCTCAGAAACGCTTCCAGAGAATTTAAAGCTATACGGCGAACCACTAGGTTTCATAAACTTTATCAAAATACAAGTAGGTATAACCATTTCTTTAAAATATAGTTTTATAAAAAGAAAAACGTTTGTGCTTGTTTTACCTGCTTTTATTTAAGAATTGTATAATTACGCAAAAATTCGCGTATGTCGAGTGGATTTTTAATCTTTCATTTTTTTCAACAGTTCGTTGCGCTCTTGTAAAAAAGTACTGCACGCAATAATATCATCTAAATAAATCAACCATTGGTCAATTTGTAAACTTCTGACTACGTCATCTCACTCCAAAATATCGAAAAACTGTTTTCTATACTAAAAGGCATGCTTGGTTATTCAAAATGCCTTTGTTCGTGCTGACGGCAATTTCTTAGGTCATCAGGGTCAGGGTTCATTTCAATTCAATGAAAGACTGATGTTAAATTTAAAGTAGTCAAATCATTAACCATTCTCTATTTGTTTCTAATGAATGCGTAAGCTTTAGGAAGAAACTAAACGAGCTAGATGTACAAACAGAATGTTTTTCATTTAAAATGGATAAAATTTGTCTTTGTTCCTCTTGGTTGCAAATGTTAGTTACTCCCACAGCAAGACAACGACGTGGTATTGGTAAAACAAAGCAAATTTCGACCCTTTCTTCAAAATTTAGATACAATTGTTACGTTTTCAGACAAAAAATATCGTATAAACTCGTATAAACTTCATCAAAGATAGAACCTCTAAAATTGTCTGACACTTTAATTAATTAATTTAAATATTTTAATCTTTTTCAGAACAGAAATACAATTTTTCGTCTTGTTTGATACACGCTAATAAAGGTACCTTTTGTATAAATTCATAAAGATGCATGTTAATATTACTTTATGACAGCAATATGTCCAATACAAACTTTTAAAAAGCAGCATAAACTCTTTTAATTGGTTTTCAAGGCCTCAACGACCGTGCAAACTGTCACACTTGCGTTGAAAGCATTCTCAAGCTTTCAAAAGCTCTGGCTCGTCGTAACCATAAAACCTGCTAATGATATAAGTTTTAGTTTAAGCTTTTACGGTCGGATACGTCTGGTTTTACGTTTTATTGCCGCATGGTCATAAAAATTCATGCCTAGTTACGATACATCATATAGGAACGCAATGAATTTCGAGTCTACGGTTATACGGCTCGTAAAGGACGAACTGCCTTTAGCAGAGTCAAAACTGGATCTGTAACGAGCGCATAATATAACATTAACAAGTGAATCTGCACAGGATCGTTATGTATATCCACATTACGCAGAATAATGTCACAGGCCTATAGCCAGGTATTGGTTTTCAGAGTAGGCAACTGAAATTTTAGGGGTAGCAAACTTATTTTCATTCTTATAACAGTAAATACCTAATCACAAAGGACTAGAAATGGTTATGTACTGTATATTATTACATTTTAGGTTTCTTATTGAATTTTAATAAGGGTTTGATATGCATTTGTAGGGTCTAAAGTAGATAGTTTTGTGGTTATTGTAGTGTTATAAAACGTCTTGAATGATCTCGAGAAACAAATCTCTTTTAGAAAACGGAATTAGATACTCTACTACATTCTTTATTAATAAATTTAATATATAGTTTGAACAATTTATATGTATTATGCTGATTACGAGATAAAACATGAATTTTTATTTTATTATTAAAAACGGTTCATAGATATTTTGAAAGCTTTAAATTTTATCTGAAATGTTAAGTATTATTATTTTATGTTCTGCTCTTTTCATATTGCCGTTTACATTTATTATCACTAGGTTTATTAGAAAAGTTATAAACCGTTTATAATTAAGTGAAGTAGTACTTGATAGTTAAATTCGATAACCTTTACTTGTTGAAGCATTAAGAACTAAACAACTATTTGTGAGCGTAATAATGAAGTTGGGGTCTACTTTAGATATAACCCGGAGTGTGTGGTGGTCTAGTTATCGTGCTTAGCCAATTGACGGCTTTATTTTAAAATTTAGAAAGAAATTTTTGAAATAAAAGTTGTAGCAACCAAGGAGTACTCGATAACGAAATAAAGCATATTTACACAACGTTACCAGATTTCGAGTACCGAACCAGACTTGATTATTTTAAAATAGAACCACCTACTTTTCATGCCAGATTATGATTATAATCATCATGGTTGCGTATCTCCGAAACCGTTAATTTCAGGGCACATGTATCTTGGTAATTTTTTGCTTAGTTTGGTTCAGTACTCAAAATATGGCAACGCAGTGTAAATGTGCTGAATCACGTCATCGAGTATTACTTGGTTGCTACAACTTTTATTTAAAATATTTTTTTCTGAACCTTCAAATAAAGCACGTGAGCACGATAACTGGACCACCCATGCGTATCTCCGAAACCGTTAATTTTATGACTCATGTATCTTAATAAATTTTTGCTCAGAATTTGATATGTAATCAGAATCCGGCATAAAAGAAGGTAGTTTTATTTAAAAAAAATGTATATGAAAACCCTTATCATGTTACCGCAGTAATTTTAGAAAATCTAAATACCTGTTGTAGCAGCTAACTTACTGAAGATGGCAGCTTATTATCTTTAGAAATGAGTACTTAATTTTTTTTAATTATTGTGGTAAGGGTTTTGTACATATACATGTGGATTGTAGCCCGTATTTATTATTTTTCCCAAAACGCCCAGTTAAAAAAATTATGCCAAAGGATCAGAAAAAGTATCCAGAATTGACGACAAGCAGCCAAATCTGGCAGGCCAGCTGTCATCCTTCCTAATCCTTTGATCTTAATAAAGCTACCAGGGCCAGGGCCTAGGGGGTTCCACTTTAGCTACTTTTCGGGTAACAGCCTTATGCTAAGGGTAAGAAACATTAATAGCATTAATATTATATTCGAATTATTGGTAATATACAAAAATTGGACTTTTAGATAATTTGAGTTTGAATTAGCGATAATTCGATAATATCGACAATTTAAATTACCTATATATCGATATTATAAAATAATTTATCGCTATTCGATATATCGATAATTTAATCGATATATCGGCAAAAATGCGCACCCCTATATGGGACACAGGGCGTCTGCGGGGTATTCCGTAAGTTAACCTCAAGCAACTATTCTACACCCTCTGAATTCGCTTTATATAGGTGCTATCCAAACAAGGACCATAATAACGTCACAATAATTCAAATGTGAGAGCATAAGGCAATCGCAAAGAAACTCTTTCAAACCCAGGTCCTACACACTCAAACAAATGAACACAACAGTAAATATCAGAATATAAATAATTTATAAAACTAGACAATTCTGTTACTGAAAKTATATAAATTTGAAAAAAAACAAAAAAAATATTTGAAATGAAAATGAGAGTTAAATGTATTCATTACTTTTTTATACAAGAAACATGTTTTAGAGTGGGCAATGCCAAGTCTGCCCTTCCCTCCTAGCTACTTCTAATTATCATCTATATAATTGCTAGCTTTTATTTCAGCGATGTAGTACGAGTAATTTATTTGAAACGAATAAGGGTTGGGCAGGTCAGCTACTCAACCGCTTTCTCTAGTGAAATTGGTCTGGTATACGTTTTGTGCTTAATCCCAGCGCTGTCTGGTGGATGTGCGCTGGACCATGTCTTGTAAGCCCGACCCGACATGTGGAATTACGAAATATTGAAGCAAATCCGAACTGAGGTTGTCCGCTTTGTACCTGCAGAATTAGGAATTAACTCTAAAACATACTGTTACTAACTCGGATGTTCGGTCGGAAATGCGCCCTCTGGACTGAATGAACCTTTTTGAGGGGGAATTAGGTATTTCAAATGACCTTTTCTGGAATTATTCGAGGTACAGTCATAACTAGGAGGTATTCATTTCTGATTCTAATATTGATCGTGATTCCTGACTTTTGCATTTGCAGTAACTAATACTGTCGGAGCAGCTGGATTATTTTTGGGTTCGATAAACCAGCTAAATATCGTTTATTTCAAAATAAATGAGTGTCTTTGTTAATTATTAGAGGTTGATCTGTACACATAAATTTTATGTAAATCTTATTTCTAGTGATAACACTACATTAAAAAACTATTAGGTAACACTCTGTATAAACAAGACATGTTAAATAAATCTGGAATTTATGTCCCAAAAATACATTGTTATACATGTTAGTATTAGATTCAAAGAACATAATATTTACCACATAACAAATAGAAATTAAAAAATTCGGCACTAGCATTGTGTAATATTGAAACAGGTCACAAATATAAAACAGCCAACACGCGCTAATTTGAACCCCTATTTACATGAAACGCAATTCAAACCATCTTCTAAACACAGATCTCTTAAATAACCTGCTTAAAAATGTAATATAAACAAATTCTTTTTCATACAACTGTAGGTATCTACAGTTACATTATTTTTCAACCGTTTTCATTGTTTTTACTTTGGTTATACTTGTTAAGCCACTGAAGAAGGGCTGGCTTTATCAAACCAAATTGTCATTTGTCTGCCGAGTTTTGAAAATTAAAAAAAAATGTTTTTC
This sequence comes from Rhyzopertha dominica, assembly GCA_025024175.1. Classification (NCBI taxonomy): domain Eukaryota; kingdom Metazoa; phylum Arthropoda; class Insecta; order Coleoptera; family Bostrichidae; genus Rhyzopertha; species Rhyzopertha dominica. The sequence goes on from QCXZ01000137.1 coordinate 54,234,451, forward strand.
GAAGAAAAAATTAATAATAATGAAATTTATGTTGTAGTGGAGTACATCTTAAAATTTAATACAAATCTATTTTCTGTGTGGGATTTCTGAAGTTCGTAAGTAGCTAGACATAAATAGGTTCAGTCTTTAGTAACCTTGTGAGGATCCTTTAAGTATGGCGGTTAACGGTTATAGAAACAGTAATGTGGCCAGAAATACTACTAATATGGAAAACTGTAGAACCCTTTGCTTGCGGGCCGTATTGTCAGTTCGGCCAGGATCAATTTTAACTGATGAAAAGATTGACCCAGTCCGGGCCAACGAGTTAACATTCTTCTTACAACCCTGGTGATGGGCAAATGGCGATTAGGTCTTTGCCCTTACAGAGCGTACTAACCTACATCGCAGTTTGTAAATAGATGGCATATAATCATTTTCAAAAAATTGCCTCCAAAGGTCACGAAGTGAATTCATTATCATGTTTTTTGCACCATATTATATATTAGTTTGAATATGTCAGTTTTATATTTATATCTTTTCAAATTCCCCCTCCCCCCCCTCCACTAGAAACATTTTTGACTTCTTATGAGCCTATGTCGGACTGGTCATATGACTTATACATATTTATTATCAGACGTTCTTTTTTCCGGAATAGTTTCATTTTGAGATGAAGAAGCACGCCAATCTGCCCATATTTCAAACATATATTCGGGGCATGAAAGTTGAAACTTGGTGATATTTCTTATTACCAATTTTTATTTTATACATTCACGGTTTTCATATTTACTTCACTCGAGCATTCGTCAGTCGCATCTCCATAAGCGCCAAAATGTTGTTGAGATTTTCATACTACAAAAAAAGGTAAATAGAAAGTCAGGAATTTGGAGTTCTTAAAACCACATGAAACATATGACCCTATTCAAGTTATCTGTCCCTCAAGTCTCAGACAATCTGTCAATTTCTCCTAATTTCTCTAATAAAATTTTCTTAAAAATGTCCGAATGGACTAAGAATTGCGATTCTGCTATTCCATCTCGTTTTGATTCTTTGATTGCGCATTTTTGCTGATAAGGTCATATATCCACTTTGTTTAATAAATATTACAAGTAATTTGCAATGAATCGTCATGGTACTTACTTATTCAACTAATTTCTATCTTTAGTAAATGTACAACCCCGCGCTGTGTTAATAATATCGTACAAATCCAAATCGCTTACACTTTCTGAGAGCTGATTAGCTCACCTTCGTTACAAAAACGAATTTTGCAAATAGATCAGTTCCGAAGCAAAATCAATTTCAAACGATGGTATGTCCTTACCGCACACGTCCACGTAGACATAGACATTTATCTTTGTCAAATTTGTAGTCCAATAAGTCTTGCCTTTCTCAGCTTCGCGCGTTTCCTTTTAGGTGTGAGTTTCCAGTTTTGGTTGCTAGGCACATATCATCCAATGTCATCTTTTCTGTTCGAAGTTCGATATACATAGGTGGTGTGCGAGCAAACTACATAGCTCAGTTACACAATTAATGGTAACAAAATTGTGCTATTACAAAAAAATGTTGGTAGTATTTGTAGGTTTAGAATGTAACTCAATTCATTACATTGACAGGCTCGTGAATTTTACACCAAGTTTGACGGTTCTTACTTATACACTTATAGTTTTTATATTTTTACTATCTGTTACAATTCTGTTTTTAAATGTGACTTTTTTTAGAGCAAATTGTTGTTTTGAGTTCTTAGGTTAGGTCAAGATTCTTTGGGCTTCTTTAGTATTTTTAAATCTAACTACTTTTTTACTAACTCATATTTGAGACTATTTAAGTTTAATGCTGTTTGTACCACATAGCTGAGTAATTATTGCTAATGCTAATTTTTTAAATACCTCCAGCATTTGAATTTTTTTTGCAGATTACACAAATGCACTGATATTAAATTTGTCTTAAAATTAATCAAATTTTTATAGGAGAAGTAGATTCACGCTGAATGTCAGCAACTGTGCTAATGAACTGTATGGCATCATGCATTATCAATGTCTACAGGTAGCCAAACCAGTATCGTCCGGGCTTCCCAATTTAGCTTGGTTATAAACGATAACTTTGCAATAATATGAAATTTTGAAAACTTAGATGCAATATTTGAAATTTTAAATCCTAAAGAAAGAAATAATTAACTACACCTCATTTGCTACTTACAGAAAACGTTACTGCTACAAGGTTGGGAATCGCCTTCAATTTACAAAACGAAATAAAAAAATTAGAAGCTTTACATAATCCGAACAATATTCGAAGCAGCTCACACCGGCCTGGATTACGGATTGTTTTTCATCCGTGATGAATTCCCACCTGCCGCGTAACCAGCCGTAGGCAATTTTCCATTTTAGGAGACAAGCGCATGGACAAAAATTAATCTACGCTGATGATTGATTCGGCCTTAAAAACCGGAATTACGTGAGTCTGGAACCGACGGGCCCTTTCAGAGTCAACATCACGTGCAGCAATTTAGAGGGAAATGGCAGAAAGATTTGCTGGTCTATTTGGCTCTGAATTTCATAAGTTTAGGTGACTTTAATAGAAAGGGCAAGAGTAAATTAAAGATAAAAATACTGATAATACGACTAATATGTAGATACATATAATGAATAAATACAAGTAGTTCTTACAAAGGCTGATTTTTTTAAATAATTACTTAAACATTTTCAAAAACACGTTGTCGTTTGTAGGAATACAACTTTTGAGGTAGGTTTTTAGTGAATAGCTTAGTTAATCTGTTAGGGGGGGGGGCTTCACATCCCTTCAAAAATTTTAAATGGAACAACCCAACTTATGCTACATCATTTGAAAACTTATTTTCCAAGGTGTTATTTAGCTAGTTTTACTATTTTTCACTCATTTATGAGGCACTTAGTAGATTAGTAAGTGCTATGAAGCAAGTTGCGTATTAAATTGAATAATTTTGACTTTTTCTAATAGAAAATAATTTTTTGACCTACTATAATAAATAAATATATAAATCGGGCCCGGTTTAACGTACTTGGTCATTATGCGAAGGACCCAATTGTATCTCATTGCGTAGCGTTTCAACAATCACTGGAATTTCTTATTCATCTGTAAGGAAAGTTAATAATAATAACAATAATAATAATAATAATAATAATAATAATAATAATAATAATAATAATAATAATAATAATAATAATTCAATAATAATAATAATAATAATAAATACAAAACGATTAGAAAACCAACGTGGCGGTGAACGTTATCAAATGTTGGACGAATACCAATTATTATACCGATACGATGGAGCCTCACTCCATTACGTTAATGTGCGAAAGTGGTTAAATCATAGATTTCCTAATCATTTAATTGGTAGGCGTGGAATAACTAAATGCCCGCCATGACCACTTGATTTGACCGCTTTGGATTTCTTTCTATAAGGTTATCTAAAATGTATATATTACAATTTACAAAACAAAACCTACAAGCCTGGAAGATTTACGGCATAATTGTTAATGAGAGAAATGTAATACAAAGTTCAAGATACATATAATAAAACACTAAAACAAAAGCAACTAAAAGTGGACCAGGGATTAGGTCTAAAAACCAAGAATTATTACAACAGCATCAACAGGAACATGGACACTACATATATAATATAGGAAGTACAGCCAACTACAGGGAAAAAATCAGTAGATTAGCAAACAGAAGAACGTTTATATTACCTCATATCTATTTTGCAGCACTAAATGTTTATACATCATGTTTTTTATATGTAAATATTTTTAATTGCACGTGATTTTAAMTGTTTTTTATGTATATGTTTTGTAAATCCCTACCTATAGAAATAAATTTGACTAGCATGAAGAAGGACCAACTCCCACAGAATTCAATATACACAGAGTAAAACACAGGAGTTCAACTAAAACAAAAGCAACTGTATGGAAAGATGTGCTCATTTTGAAAATCTATTGTAAGGTCATGCATTTGTAAAGCCCACGCATCGAACACGTTCGGTTCTACTGAAAAAGAGGGTTAAGCGAACAGTAGTATGTCGTATTACCCTGATGCCTGGGATGCAAGAGCTTTGGATTACGAAAGTCATAAAATAGAAAATAACACCCCCCTATCGGGCCTTACGCGTATGCCATGGTTATTAATCATTTGGTACAAACCTCTCGCGTAACGTACGTTGTACCTAATGCTGTGCCCACTGGGGTAATAAACACTCGACGCCAGCTTTTGTCGTGACGTATACACCTAAACTACATGTCTGACCGTCTAGGGGCCTAGAGCTCACTGCCTGAGAAAATATGCAAACTAAAACTGGTCGTAAGGGGGAAGTAACTAGGTCTAGGCAAAATATGGATTAATCGGTTCGAATGCACCCAGAAAATCAAAGTATGGTATTCAATCGGAAATATCGACTCGACTCGAGTCGAAAACACTTATAAGAATCGGCAACTCTAGTTGGAAACATCAAACACAGAAAACTGCCTCACCAACAAATACTGGATCAAAAAAAAATTTTGATTACTCTAGCTATACTGCAGTGGTTGTGCACTGGGTTGTGAGACTTCTCTTATTTTTTCTATATCATATACAAATGACAAATCACGGAATATCAGCTATCTTTTACAGAACTACTGAAAAAAAAAGTGAACGAACAATTTAATACAGCAGATCAGAAGATATCACGTCACAAAAATCTACAAATTTTTATTGTCATTTCTTTCTTTTACTTTTGCCGGACTTCAAAATAGTACTCGTATTCTTTTGACCCATTGCAAATTTTGTTACTTTAAATAGATAATATATAAGTCACATCCGCATCTGCTATATGGCGTAAGATTGACAAATGTTGTATTTCATAACAAAACTTTCAAAAAGAACAATATCACTGCATAAAAAAAGAATAAATAATACTTGCTATTGCAATTTTAGTCTTTTCTCTCCAATAATTACAAAGATATGTTTTTATAATTGATGGTTTATACATTTTATGCCACCTATGCGTTTCAAACAATTAAGTAAACTGAAATTCATTTGTTGATTTTCACTTTTTTATTTAGATTTTATATTTGAGACGGAAATGTTCATCTACTAGTTTGTACGCTGATTGTGGGATACAGTGTTATTAAAAAATTACCCTACAATTCACTAAGATCTAAAATACGTAATATCTAATATAAAGCGTATTTTATTTAACAACTAATAAGTTGGTGTTTACTTCCGGTAAAACTGGATGTTCGGCTAACACAAAAAAAGAGTTAATGGTCGAAATCAAAACATCCAAATTCTCAGATTTAAAATGTTGATTGTTCTATTAACTTTAATATCATAAGCGGTTTCCGCGCAAGTGTTTTTCAACAACCCACTTTAAATTTTGGTGCGTATTTCTAATATCAAAGTACGAGTACAACAAAGTGTGTCTATGAGCATCCGAATACAAACTGTTTTTAATATTACAATATGTTATGCAAAAATGTGTCAAATTCCTTTCCATTTTACTATTTTTTTCTACAAAAAGTGTTTTAGTATTAAATCATTATTGGAAGAACGATTTAAGTAATAGATTATGCCTAAGAAATAAAATATAGATCGGCAATCATATACCTTACATATATCATTTCACATTTCTAATAGCTTTTCTTAATTAGATTAAATTGATAACATGATAATCAATATTAATAATTTCACACAATTAATACCTATGCTCTGCCTAATTTAGCTCTGTTTTGTGTTTTGAGTTTTATTATTAACAGTGTTACAAACGCCAATAACAGCGTTTGAAATAGATTTAAATCGATTTTAAACGATCTCAAGCGATGATTTTAAACAATGTGAATCCATTCGACCGATTCGAAAGGATTACAAAGGATTCGGTTAATCGAATCGATAGTTTCGTCGAATCGAAAATCTATTTATGTTTCCCTGAGTTGGCCATCCTAGCAGTAACCACCTGATGCTAGCCTTTCGGGCAACGTAGGCACCTAGCTCATTTCCATTTGAAATAAGCACATATATATTTTTATAAATTTTCTGAAAATCACCGTCTTCACGCACTGAATCAAGTGCCATGAAAACGCAAGATAATATTTATGATTTCGTTCATGATTGGAACTGTAGAGCGTAGAGTATAATAAGTATGTAAGTATAATAACTTTCTAGGTCCTTTTTTGTTTAAAAAAATAAGTTAAACATTTCTAAACACCTATCTGCAAATACTTTGTGCCAAAAATAAATATCACATACGAAAGATATGTGTTTAATAAAACAAGGCCGTCAAGGCGAACCATTCCATGAATTTCTAACTGCTCTATAAACAAAAGTTAGCACTGCGAATTCCGACCACTTCAAGAGAAAATATGCAAAATGAATAAGAATATCGCGAATATCCCTCAAAGTTCCTGACCATGATTCAGGACAAGGTCCTGCGAGTGCAGCTTTAATATTCGTTACAAATCGCAATTATTCAAAGCAGGTTTGTTCTCGTAGAACATGGATAAAATAAGTCTTGCAGTTATACACTTCTCCCCTAACTGATTTATTATTATTCTTATGGATCGCGAATTAAAAGTGACAGCAGCCTCTCCTTACAGCATATAAATATGCTGGCTCAGAATTAACGACGCTGATTCATTAGCTGTGAGCCGAATTAAATGAATCAAGGCATGAGTCGTTCTACTTAAACGACTTGGTCATGAACGACCCAACTCTATCAGCCACGCGTCAGTTTCCACGGTTTCGTACGAGCACCCTATGCGCTTGCTGGTTGCCCATCGGAAGCCATGTTGGATGACGTTATTCCAAAAAGTCTAATGACTCAACCCACAAGGCAGGATTTGGAAAAAGTGGCTGTGGATGTTATGGCGTCCATCTTTTTAACTTGTCAAAATTTCTACTGCTTTGCCGTGTGACTGTAACTATCGTCATTAAGATTCTTGTTCTTTTGTTGCTGCTGTTGTTTTTAGTTTTTGCTCTTTGCTTCGTGTCTGTTATTTTTGTTGTTGCTTTTTCTACGTAAATGTCGTGTATGTCACATGAGCATATATAAATGCATTTTATTTATGGCATGTGTAATAAAAACGCTCTACGTACTGCGGAGGTTTATCGCCAGTGTCATCAAGACCAAGACCGATTTTCCGATCACCGAGTTTTCATTCGCGTGCACAATGCATACAAGGAAGATAGGAAACCTGGTGCAGAAGCTCGTACTGAGATCAAAGAGTGGATGAAATTGAAAGATCCATCCATCCACAAGTATACGCCAAATGTCGACAAATATCAGTGTAATTGATTTTTTGTGATGGTTTAATTATTCAGTGTTACTAAGTTATAATTAAATACTTATTTTTTAATTTTTTGAAGTTCACCAAAGAATGTGTTCTTATCAGAGGTAGCATAAAACATAAATCCGCAGAATAATGGAATACTTGGTTCAGGTACATTTTTATTCCAAAATACGTTCGCTCAAATAGCAGTTGATGTGTTTTAATTTACTAAACAAAAGTGAGCAAAAAATTGGACGTGTTTTTTTTTTCTAGAGAAAATTTACAAATATGTACTAATTAAATCCTTACTATAGACTAAAAAAAGATTGAAGTCATAACATCCGCAGCTAGCACTCCAAAGCCTGCCTTGTGGGCTATATTATATTAATATTATATATTAATTGTTTAGTTGCGATGGAAAAATTCTAAGGTACATTGAAACAAAATGTATTTTTAATTGCCATTTTTCAAATTGTCAAAATAATATTATAATAAAGATTGAAAAAACGAAAAAGAGGTCGAAACGTCTCAAAATAAGCATTTGCATTAATTAATTAATCCAGGAACCAGAACCGACAAAAATAAAAAGCCATAACAGACTACATAACAATATTTCGCCCTCCTATGGAGGTAATATAAAATATACAGTTTCAATAAGCACAACGTAGAAGTTTTTGAACGGAACACATTTTGTTCCTGTACTTTTTTACAAGATACGTTCGCTCAAAAGTAAGTAAAGTGCGCTTTACTTACGAAACAAAAGTGAGTATAAAGTTGAGCGTATTTTTTACAACAGATATTGACCTAGAATTGTTATAGTTGAATACTTACTATACCCTGTGGTACTAATCATAAAACAAATAATAAAGATTATTTTCAGTTTTCATTCCATACTTGATTCAGCGCGCTAGGATAGCGATTTTCAGAAAATCTATAAAAATACTTGTAACCTCTAAACCGTAAACAACTGGATAATGACAAATACGTAGTCACTTCTACTCTACCACCTGCTTCAATTTAGACAATAACTTTTGGGACAGTCAGTATAGACGGTTGTCAACAGTTCGGCTTTGAGCGGGATGCCTCGCTCTTAGCGGGATGTCCCGCTTTTGAACGCTTTTGTCCCGCGTAGCATTGCCAGCAGGACGCTATTTGTCCAGCTTTAGTGTTAATATGCACAGTATGGTAATTACGCGCAAAAATCGTAAGCAGCAATATTTAAATTCAATCGCGTCCTTCCGTCCTTTTATCTATAGTACCATAAAGTTTAATAGTTCGTTACTCTGCAAAGTCTGCCGGCTTCATCTTTGTTCGGCTTTTTTCGCGCAAAATCCCGCATTTTTACTCGCGTTGTTCCGCTTCATACGCGCGGGTAGTCGATAACCCTAGCTGTATGTAGATATCATCATTAATATTTTAGTTATTCTAAAATGCTGTTGTGTGTTAACATTAAAATGTGCATAAAATGGTTAATAAGGGTTTGGCTAATAAACCTTTGAGCTAAGTAAGGGTTAGTTCAATAGAGCCTTGATATTTACATTAAGTTATATGGTTAATACGGTCTGTAAGTAGAGAGACCTACATTGCCGATTGCCCGGTCATTTTATGAAAGTCTAGCGGTTGCCTTACTATTTAACTACGGCATGCAGTTGGTAAGTACAGAGACCTTCAGCGCTTGAGCTTATTGGAAAAGTTCAACAAAAGAAGAGAGCCCAGAAACTAAAGCACTTATTTAAATGATTAATTGTAATATTCAATTTAGTTAAAAGTTAACTTCATCCCCTACCACGTATTTAAGATACACGAATCCACGTCAGACTTTCGGGTACATAAAAAATACGGCCACCAGGATTTCTTTTTTGTTTAGGTATCCTAAACCTTAAACAATGATGTAAAATAAAATAAAAGATTAAATTAATTACGACCGCTTTCTGACAGCATCTATTTTTAAAGCAATTATAAACGCCACGTCAACTCCTTATCTGTTGATGAATAGGCCAACAGCTCGAATTAAGCATGTTAACGTTTTAACACCTGCTGAAAAGCCCGTGAAATATGATTAGTTATATCTGACAAGAGAGGCGAGAGGTATGAACATCCGCACGCCTATAGAGTTTTGCGATCAAGATAGCTGGAGAATCCCAATTCCATGCTCATTGTAACATTTTGAGCTTTTAGTACCTTTTAGTAACTTCACCAAAATAATAATATAGACTGCAAAACCTGGCAGAAAAGTGTTGATTCACAGCTCCATTATACATAACGCGTAACCGGTTTAACCGGAGTTGCTACCAGAATAATTAGATTTGCATGCACAAACCCGGCGATGAACTTTTGCATTAACATGTAAACAAGTGGACCGGCGTGCAGGGATCGATAGGGAAGTAGGCAAAGCAGATTAGAGCGATTCCACTCGAAGCACGCAGCCCTGGAATTAAGACGTCTGCCTGGAAAATCATGTCCTGTCGGCATTATTAATTTCGTTTGTGCGCCAAGCGTAATAATCGGTTTATAATTACTGCGCGATTTGGAGGTGAAAGAGCAATTCATATTTCGGCTCGGAAGATATCTCTGCGGTGTTCCTTACTTGAGCAGTCTGGAAATCACCACTAAAATGATTCTCTACGAACACTGTGTAAAACTAAACTAACATTGCAGGTTGATGTAAATTCCTGGTTGCAAAGACTTCAGATTTCTGACTAAGTGTCTTATATTATGTAGTTTAATTCATTGTTTTTCCTCGAACTGTACTGAACAAAGAAAGATTCTTATAACTGTGCTTATATTTGACCTTTTTTAAAGCATATGAAAACCTATCAGGATTATTCTTTTTACAGCAACCACCACTTTTAGCTACAATATTTGTTTACGTTTGATGGCAACTTTCAATTCCATCTATGTATTTAGCAATTTACATTTCACGTATTTCAGCTCATTCGTTAAATCTAAACTTTATGCTCTATTACTTTAATAGGTATATTCATATCCTGTAAAATACAGTTTCTTTAATATTGTATGTATATAAGGGCGGACTGAACCTTAGGTTTGCAAAATGATGTCCACTCGCGGACCGAACCTCTTAGGTTTGCAGAATGTCTATTGACAAATTGAACCGTTAGGTTTTCACAAGGATTTTCTTTGTCGGCTGAACCCTTTAGATCTGCAAAATGATGTCCATTAGCGCATTGAACCTTTAAGGTTTGCACAAAGATGTCCATTGGAGGACTGGACTCTCTAGGTTTGCAGAATGATGTCCATTGACGGACTGAGCCCATTAGGTTTGTACAATGATGTCCATTGACTGTAGCCAGGTTTTGATCTCAGAGTGGGCCACTAAAATTTTAGCGGGGCAAATTTATTTTAATTTTTATAATATAAATATAACACAGTTCAAGAAACTGTGGTTTAATTAAGAAACGTTCAACAAAAATTGTAGTAAATAGCTATATAAGACACTGAAAACCTTGAAACGGGAGAAGTAAAAAAATAAATTAGGAAACATAAATAAAATTATATTTTGGTATATTCAGTCGTTCACGAAGAATGGCCCGTTAGAAGTTTATGGAAATGTCTGAATCGATCATGCCGATATTTTGTACAATCTGCAATCTATGRAACTAAAATATTGGCATATTTTACGCACTTCTGATTATACCGCTTACAGTAGATAGTTTTGTAGTCGTTCATATTTTTTTACTCCGAAAAAACAAACATTTTTCAAAAACGGAGTAAGATAAAATTGAACTGCAGTACTAACTACACTTAAATCTTTACTGTGTAGAATTGAACATAAAATAATAATATTTAACATTTCAAATAAAAAGAGGTAAAACTAAGACCAAAATGGTTTGCTGCTAGAATCTTGATCTACAAAACCGTTTAGTTGTACCTTACCCCGTTTTCAAAAATTAATTATTTTGCAATTATTTTTCGAATAACTACAATATACTATTTAATCTATACCCTAAAAATGGTTATCAAACTGTAATGATACACAGGGAAGAAAGTTCTTCCGGGATTGATGCCGTGGTCGTAGAATTTACTCTTGACGTTTCGCCGATCATACTGTCGGCTTCTTCAGAAGGATTTAGTCAGACTATTTCTGAAGCCGACAGCATGATCGGCAAAACGTCAAGAGTAAATTCTACGACCACGGCATCAAACCCGGAAGAACTTTCTACGGTGAACAACGGCCGTGAAAGCCTGCATTCTATTAATACACAGGGTGTTCCATTTAAAATAACGAACTTATAGCGTATACTGCGGGTATAACCGGAAGTGCGTAAAAGATGCCAATATTATAGTTCGATAGATCGTACTTGATAATCTCTTTGTACAAAACTTCAGCATGATCGATTCACATGTTTCCATAAACTTCCAATAGKKTGATCTTCGTAAATGATCCTATATATATAAAGTAACAAAAGACATGTCATTTGAAGTTAAAATGATAATAAAATATATTTATAATATTATTTAGATAAGAAACAATCTTAGAGTCTAGAGTCCGCTACCTAGCTTCGTGCCTGATTGGAGGAGTGATCCCTTTGGGTTTGCACAATGATGTCCATTTGTAAACCTAACACTTTAGGTTTGCAAATCATATGAACAATACTCACGGTTACTTCCGATAATTTCTTCCATGGTTTGCGATAAGAATTACATTATTACAAAAAGACACAGGAACTGTAGAAACTTTGAAAATGATATTAATACAACAGCCATACTGCTGATTTACAACCAACTGGTAGATGCAGGTAGAGGTGAACTGAAAGCCATTCCAGTAAAATACACCAACGATGGCGAAAATCTTGTTGGGTATTGCGGCAATCAAACATCAACAAAACATTACGACTCTTTTGAGCGAGAATTATTATTCATAGTCAAAACATTACAGCGATTCCGGTATTACCTTCTGGGTATTTCTGTAGACACAGTCACAACCACTACTGATGTCAGCTACCCCTAAAATGATACACCACACTCATTGCGTAACTATTAATTGGTTACTTCACCAGTACATGTATTACAGCTAGGCGTTTATGAAGCGGAATGATCGACTCTCCTCTCAGCTGCAACGGGCGCATTACGTGAGCGATTCAAAGAATTGAGAGTGCGATACAAAATTCCGAGTTCGAACACAACATTCCGAGTTCGAAATAAAAAAATAGTTAAGTAAATCCAAAATATTTCGTCTGTAAGAATGTGTGTACCCGCTCCTTTTTTAGGTGATATATCCTAATCAAATAGCGTAATGTAACTACGTACTTGAGGAACTATGGCTTTGTTCCATTTTATTATAATGCTGATAAGACTTTAGTAGCAAGAATGAAATACATAAAAAATCTAAAAGCAAGTAAATTAAAAATTGACACAAATAATTGTATTCCTACTTATTAAATTAACTTCAACATCTCAATTCTTCGTAGTCACAGAACATTGGGAAACACGTCTATTATGGTGATATTTCACTGATATCATCACTAAAACTCAAATTCAAATTAGGATGGTGATGTAGCATATTTTGTATTATTTGTATGTACCTATGTACTTATGCCCGCAGAAAATCGACCTCGTATAAAACGATCAGAGATGCTGCGATATATAAATTCTACCTTCTTATAGATTAAATGTTAAGGTGAAATTTTGTCGACATGGAAATGGTTTTCTTTCGCCAATTAAATATTGTATTATTAGTTATACAAGATACGTCTAAATTTTGTCTTCTTCGTTTTCAGACTACGTTACTAAAAATAACACAGCAGAAATTGTCGAAACGAGTTATTTGTGTAAGTAAAAGTAAGAATCCTCCAGTAGAGGATATTTTTCCTTTTTCTACAATTTGGCATTGTAGCACTTTTCTTAGTGCACCCGTTTTTTTAAGTTTGTAACTTTTATAGCATACTGCGATTGTCTTTGCTGAATGGCTTTTTCCAACCTTATTACATATCCAATCACCGCTGTATATACCTACATTTTTAATAAAATCATTGGTTTTAAGTCATAAAGATCACTAATGCTAATTGACTACTTCCATAAAAAGGAAAAAATACGCGGAATATAATTTGTATACAAAAAAGTTATCGTCTGCCCTACATGACATATTTGATGATTACTTCTAATCACAACTGTATTTCGATTTTTACTAGAGAACGCATATTCTACGTACAGTTTATATAAGGCATGTGACAAAGCAAGTATCGTTATCCATATTTACACGATCTACCAATTATTAACTGAATTATCTGTTTTACATATAATCAACATATGTGGGACTAAATTGTGTACAGGTGGTGCCATAGAGATAAAATTTGATAACATTTCTGGTTCAAGAACTGTTATCAACTTCAGTTAAATGGAAAAACGATATATTGTATTAAAAAATACAACTAAAAATAAATTCAATGCACACGTTTAGTAAGTAGTACTTAGTCTTGGTTATACCCCAGTATAAGGCTTGCTTTCTTGTCAGCCTTCGTTCTGAACTCTCACAGCTTGAGTTCTCTGCTTAGTTTTGAGAAGCAATTTTGTCGTGACAGTGTGAACAACTAAGTAAACGTTCCTTACGACGCCGAGGATCTCGAACAATAGACGTTTTAAAGGAACGTACAATGGCAATCAACAATGACTAAAATGAGTTTCAATTAGTTGGAAGGATAATATGTTTACGACGAAGTGTGTGACGCGCATGACGTTTTTGATGTTCGCGAGCCTGCCCCGAGTATTCTTGGAGAACGGCAAATATATACTAGGTATTCCACCGATATTTATTTGTTTTAGGTGATTAGATGGTGGTATTTTATGAAGTGTTTATAAGCCCAAATCCTTGGACTATCTTATTTTTATTAAAATACAAATCACAACCCTAACAGGTGTCTTACAAAGTGCTACGCAACATCTGCGAATGGTAATCCGGACTTGTATTTTAATAACTTCACATAATTACTAAGGACTTGGGAAGCATTCATCATCTGTCAGCGAAGCATCCGGCCAACAACGGCTAAAATTAGATTTAATTTTCTCGGCGGGGCTGTTCGGTAGCTAAAATATGCCGCTATACATCTACAGATTACTTTTTCTTATAGGTAATCACTTTAAAGCTTAAGGAAATGCCTTTCTTTTCCAGAAGTATTATAATACCTAAGTTAAACGTGTTCATTCAGGCACAAATATAGTTTTCACCACGATACACATATCCCGGTACGTTTGACAGGGTCGCATTAACGCGGGGGCGATCGAGGCGACTGTCTAGAGTACCCTACGTCTCAAGAGCCCTCACTTATCCCACATTCCTATGTAGATACTTTTATTAGCATATATCTATTCTCAAAAATCATTTCAATTTTTGACATACAATATGATTGCAATATCTGTCGCTTTTCTGTTTTCCACCGCGATTCAGACGGTCGCAAGGTCATAGACGTTGCTAGAAATTTTAAAGTAACTGCAATGGAAAAAATTTGGGGATAATTATTATTATTTTATGCCCACTATAACATTTGGCAAATAAAAATTAATTATAAAATATTTATTAGACCCTACGACAAAAATGGCTTCTTTTTTACAGTGAAGTTTATACTTTTCTTTCGTCCAAATACTAATGAATTTTGCATTGAAGTAAGAAATTAATTTTTGAGTTTCACTCATTTCTTTGACGGAACCGTATCTTTATGTGTTAATCTGTAATTCTTAAGCAAAAAGTATCTGTTGAATCCATCACAATTGTTAAGTACTATTGATAACTGGTAGTGCAGATTGCTTAGTCACATACTTAAAAAGTACAATTTATTGGGGATAGGGTACCTAAATTACCTGAATTTTTATATAGAAACTGCACTATTTTAGTAATGAAGTAATCTGTATTCAATATAAAAAAACCCTTATGGGCACACGCCTTGACATAGATTAATATTTGGGGAAAAACTTAATATAACGGCCTAATTTTGTATCACTGCAGGATAGTACTTTCAGCATGTCTTATCCATAAATCCGACTAACATTCCGAAATAATAAAATTAGGAAAAGAGTTGCTTTTCGTTTAAATCCTTATCCAGATTTTCTGTGCCACAGACGTTTTTGTTACCATTTATCCTTTACTTGTTAAACTAGAAAAATTTAGGTTATTAGATTAATTTTTATCAAGTGTTTCTGATATCTGTAAATTTATTAACATTATTAAAAAAGCACTGGAAAAGCGCACTAGAGCGAGTAAAAAATTTATACAAAAATTTATAAATATTTTTCTTAAATTAGGAAGTAGTCGACCTTGTTGTTATTTATAATAGCGTGAACTCTTTAATTATTGCCAAGCTTTCGACTTTCGACCTATATACATATATTAGTAAGCCTTTGGTAAATTTTCTTCTTGTAATTTATATTAGATGACACATTTCAAAAATAAAGCAATACCAAAATTTTTTTGGCAAACTTATAATGTCAAGTCACAGTGCAAACGATCAAAAAACATTTCATATAACATCCATTTCTGTTCACATTTATAGATAGAATTTTAATGAAGAAGGTCAGGAGACAGTAAATATGTGTAAATGTTACTTAATTGATATGTCTGATTTTTGACAAAAAAAAATTTGGAACTGTTTTATTTTTGACATGTGTCATCTAATATAAATTACAAGGAGAAAATTTACCAAAGCCTTACTAATATATGTATATTATAGGTGTATGTTAGAGAACGTGACATGCGTTTTTAAAAGGCTGATTTATAGCAATATCAGAATTTGTAAGTTAGATGTGTTAAATATTCTGTAATTTATAAGTGCTGTTTTTACAGAAGCCCTGACGAAGACTTTAATAAACTCTAAAGCTTGGCATTAATTAAAGAGTTCACTCTATTTTAAACAACAAGGTCGATTACCCCCTAATTTAAGAAAAATATTTATATAAAAATTGTGCGACCGCAAACTTTTATCAAACAAAAATTTATAATACAGAATCATATTAAATAATATTTGCATCCAATAATTTTCCTGTGATTGCATATCTTATATTATAATGAAGGTTATTTTGTTTTTTTTTCCATTCAACAATTAGGTACGATAATAAAGTAGGTAAAAAAATTTTTCTTTTAGAAAAAAAATCTTTATAATACTCAAATTAGTCCCTTGAGAGCTTACTTTCTTAGAAAAACAAATTTTTAAAATTTTGTCATAAATATGTTATCTATTTGGCGTCGAAACAGTCGACCGCCAAACGGCCGGCTTCAAAATGGTCCGGCTGCGAAAAGGCCTGGCTTCGAAACGGCCGGCTGCGAATCGGCGGCTGCGAATCGGCGACCGCGAACCGGCGGAGACGAAAAGTCCTAGACTGCCATTGAGAAGGTCAACTTCAATATTTAATGTTTTATTGGCTATCGTAAATAATAATTATTATTCCTACTAGAGGGACTTAAGCTTCCCCTAAAATATTATCTATATTAGCTACACCCATGCGTAACGAGTAGGTAACGAAAGTTGTGCCAATCCATCACGATAGGACGGTATCAAACGACCATAAAGAATCCGGATCACTTTACGTTAAATGCACGTCATGTTACGATTCCGCACAAACACAGCACTCCATACACTGGAGCAAAACTCGACTATTGGCCGCACATATACCTTCAGCAACACTGAGCGTAGTTCTGGTGATGGCTTGTTACAGAAGAAGGGGAGCTTGTTTGCTCTACTGCATGCTTGAGATATATGGAATTACCGGAACAAACAATTAGCGACACGATCCAGGAGAAGATGACCAGAAACTGGGTTTAGATGTATTCCAGCAATATTATAAGGTAACCTTGAATCGGTTTTTTTTCATGTGTAAGACAACGCGCTTATCCCCATTTAATGTGTTGGTAATAAATGCYGTATAGCTTCATCTAACCTGCTTACTTGCACACTTGTTGTAATCCATGTAGACAAGTCAGAACTGTATAGCAAGAATAACAGTGGTTCTAAGACTGAACCCTGAGAAACTCCGCTCTAAATGGTATCAGGGACATATAAAGACTCTTAATATGAGGGATCTGTTGAATAAAAATGTCGACATCTAATCAATAAGGTGGCCCCTTTGTTAATGGAATTAATCCCTTCAGTGCACAGATTTTAGCTGATATTAGGTTAGTAAATCAATCATAGTGTTGAGACGCAAAGTTCCTAAAATTTAATGACACCATATACCTGTGAAATATCAAAATTACTTGTTTCTGTTACTAATGCAGTTGAAGAGTCCAATTACAAAAGTATAACCATCAAAACATAATAAGTATTATATATGTATGAGCCGATTCAGCATTTATGTTTCGACGATAAAACATAGCAAGATGAATTACTTTTTTGGCTTTTTTTTTCTTATAACAGATACCCATTGGAGTGCCCATCAAAATTCGGTTACAGCAGTGACAGACAATGTGGAACAAATAGTAAATACTTTAAAAGAGATTAGTGATCCTTTCAAGGAAAATTATTGACACCCTATCATCTGCAAGTTTACTTATTCCAGCTATATGCGATTTTATCTTTTTATGTAATATAACATTTTGCAACGGCATTTTAGAAGAAGTTAATATAATTCAAAAATATATTCAAATGCCAAATTTTAATAGAACTGAAAGTACTGAATGTATTTTTAATCGAAGAAAGGATTGCAGTGATAGATAGATAGAGCTATAAACTTTGGTACTCAAAAATGTGATGCAATGGACATTGATATAGAAAGACATGGAAGAAGATAATTTAAGAAGAGACTACCTAGAGAATTATCACGCGATGCTGGCTTAACAATACAAGATGAGGTTTGCATGTCTATGTTTGAGTGTATAGATAAATTTACCCAAGTATTGTCGCACAGGTGTTCTGCAATGTATGAAATCTCAAAAACTCAAACAGAAAAGCAAAAACATTGTTCATTTAAAGTATTTGATGGTTATGCCTTACAGTGATTTAGATTAAGCCGTAGTAAATCTCAACAACATTTATGACGATTTTAAATAAGAAAGAGGTTGTGCAAGAAGTACCAATACAAGTATAGAAACAGCTCTTCAGCACGAGAAATCCTGCAATTTATAATTAAATGCGACTTCACTAAATCACAAGTCGGTTAGTTTTAAAGCTTATAGGAGGTAAGTAATAACCTAATGGCTCACAGGTGGTTATACGAGGATCGTTCTCAAACTGAGATACCGTGAGCACCTTGATAATGGATACCATCTGATTTTTATTGATTTTAAAAATGGGGAAATTATTACGAGTATGTCGTAAACAGGGTACGGGTAGGGGCCCAGTATTAGATGCCGCCCCCGGCTACCGATGATGTTAGTCCGCCACTGGTTTAGGGTATGACTAATTAAGTTAGAATCAAGAGATCAGAGGGAATTTTACTTGCACATACTTAACTTGTAGTTATATATTATGTACAACTAAAATAGAGAAATACCATATAATAATAATAGTAATAGTTAATAAGATAACGCTTAAACAAAGACGTCACCCGTAGAAGAGCGCAGACTGGTAGTTCTGCATCCTACTCGTAAATATAATCGTATAATGGCAAATGCCAGCGATTATATTGTTCAGAATACAACTATAATTGCACCACAAAACTCCGATTATTAAGGGGAATAAATGTGCATGTATCTTGGCGAGTGGAAAGACACAATTCATAAAATAGACGAATTTTGTATGTACCAAATGGATATAATTTAAACAAAACACCAGAACTAGATTACATACGCAAATAACAATTATTTCGGTCAATCCATTCGGATATCACGACTCGAGATTCATCCTTAGTTGGACTCATCTTATGAAAACACCAAATAAATAGATCATCGCAGACCTCACGCCTTTATCCGCGGGGTGGGAATTAAGTAAATATAAGAGCAAATACCTCCAGCGCGATCTAGCTGAGCCTCTGCACACTTGATGGGCCAGAACTATGCTAGCAACTCATGACCCAGTTAGTGTCATAACGATCACATCAAAGAAGCTCTGCATGACCTCGATCCATTCGGATCCAACGACTCGAATCTTCTTATTTAGATCGTTGGCTGGGAGTACCGAAGGGATTAATGTAGGGAATATTCTAATTCAAAATGTAGTACTCATTGATTCTTGTGGTGCATTCAGTGTATTAGATTCTTACAAAAGTATTCGAAAATCGAGATCAACCGATCCGCAACCTCGCAATCTCGTATCATCGCTCGCTTGTTTGTCGTCACATAAGTCAGCTGTCCTACTTCCTCTAGTCGCCATGGGCATGTCAGCTCCAGTCTCGAACACCTACGATCCTGAAATCCAATACCTACTCGACTTGTTGCACACGATACGATTTGAGCATGTTAAGTTAAAAGGTTCGGATAAATTGCGAATAAGACATATTTCTTCCTTTTAGTTAAACATGACCTATCTTTTAAAAATTTTAAGATGCCGCCACAGCCGCTATCATATCAGAAATATGATATAGTTAAGGTATGATGTTAAACATCATTTGAAAGTCGCTTCCAATTTCTAAATAATCGCGTTTAATAAATTGAAGTTTACTAAACGCGATTATATAGATACTGGAAGTACATTTCAAATGAAACGTCGCATGACTTTAGTGGTTATTTAAAATATTTAACTTATAGTGTGGTTAATGGTGTCCGCGTCGGATGCCTCTCGCTATCATCTAGGTCTGCACTGGCGTTCCGTCCAGTCTCGAATAGCTTAGGCTTTATTCTCCGGCGTGCACATGAAGTCTTTCTCACCGTGGAGCCTCATCATCCAGAGATCGGCATAGTCTTCGTCCAGTCGACGAATCTTAACAGCCTCCTTCACCTCAGCAAGGAGTTGGTTGTATCACCTGTGGTCTTTGGGCTTGATTGATTATCGTAGACTGCCCGTTTATATCCGAGGCGTAAAAAATATGTATAGTGAGTGTAAATGCCTCCAGCGGGATTTAGTGAAGCCTCTACACACTGGGCAGAGCATAACTGTACTAGGACCAAGACAAGGTTTTAGCGACCGCGTCGGAGAAGCTCTCTGGTAGGTCGACAACATTTGCCCTCGCAGTTTTAAATCCTTCGGTTTTTTTATAAAGCAATATTTATTTGTCTTTTTTGTAGGGTATTAAAGTGTCGCAACAGGAAATCTGAAACAAAGATAGTATAAAAGGTTAAAATTGAACTCTGTCTACAAACATTCTTAATTATATAATCAAGGTTCATTATCACCTGAATGAGACTATAATGAGTATTGGTAAAAGTTATCGGGTTAGGAGGCTAATATATGTTAAAAAGTATTGCCAGCTTTGATCGGGAATCGCACCCGTGACCGTTTGAAAGCAGTGATAGCACGTTTGACTAGCAATGAAAAGGTCATGGGTGCGATTTCCGGCCTGAGCTAGCAATACGTTTTCAATAACATATACAGGCATGCTAATGCGATAGCTTTCTCTAATACTCATTCTTAACCTTTTGCATTATTTAGGGTATCTATATATAATTTGGGAAATTCTCATCTATTTCAGCTTGACGTCTTCCTAAGAGTGGCAGTGACTCCAACATAACACTAGACTACAATCTTTTCTTACACTCATATTTGCTGTAATATCACATATCTTATTGTATTAAATAGGGAGCTTTCTGTTCTATCACCGGTTTCGCCATCTAATCCTAGAAAGCGCTCATGAACACCATAAGCTACTTAACAACGTAATACTGCAGTTGAATTAGATCAATTGTTTTATCCAGAATAAGTGCTTTGTTAACTTTTCATTTAATTTTATTTACAACGTCAGTGTTAACCAAACTGGTTTACGTATGGCTATATACATCCTCTCGAAACAACAGACTGCTCTAATGATTGAACAAAACGCAGTTGAATTTAGATAGTTTTTGGTAACTTTAGCTCAGGACTTACGTGCAAAAAGCATTGTTCGAAAACCCTTTAAACAACAGTGCTTAAACACGAACGGCAGATAATATTGATACCATCACAAAATTTCTAATCGCGATAGTACAGCATTAATAAGCAATTCTTCAATTGCTTCCTATCCAGTTATATTAATTACATCACACAATGATAGGATCCTATAAACTATTCCATCGCGTTACTATACGTTATTAGATACAGATATCTTGACTTTTTGCAGCCCAACCGCATGTTGCAGGTAGAAGTCCACAGCAGCGTAATCCCTGGATTAGTCAAATACAACCACTTCAAATGTTTTACCACATCTTCATCATTGAAGATATAAAGGTCATATAATTGCATGTTTAAAAGCATACATAATTCTCTGTACAAACTTTCCAGCTACTTCTGTAAATTGGTAACAAATCATAATGTAGAACTGGCGACAGAATTAGAGGACTTAAATTCCGCCGTACGACGGATGTGTCACACGGCTTAAGAAACCTTAACCATAGAAGCATTTTATGTAAAGTAATTCTTTGTTTGTGTTGATGGAAAGTCAGATAAATTGCAAAATATTTAAAAAGTTGCAATGCGGGCTAGGACAAGAAATAAAAAAAACGTATCTTTTAAGAAAAAAAGAGTCAATCATTCAACTGTACAGGAAACTATATAGGAAATCATTTTATTAATGTTTCCAACGATGAAAATTCTAAATATATACATCTAGTGGTTTACTCTGATGTTCTTTTTCATAATCGTTTGCAAGTATCAATGAATGAACGTTCTGCTTCCGTCTTTCATATCGAACATCAAATTTATGCGTGCACGACCCTGGAGTTGGCGTGTACAAATGCTGAAAACATTATTTCTGAATTTCAGCTAGCTACCTTGTAACGGACACGCGATCGGAATTGAATACCCGTAGTCGAGGAGTTTGGAAAGTCAAGTCGTTCTAATAAAAGTTGCTTCGATAGAATTACAACTCAAAGTGACGAAGTTGGAATTTAACACTAAAGTTGTAGTGCGGCTGGAAGTTGTAAATAATGCAGTGTAATGCACGTATCCATGTAAAACCGTTAAGTGAAAACGTAGGGGTATCTACAATCAATCAGAAGTATTCAATAGTTATTGTCTTTCATGCGACATTTACGACAATATCAACTTATAGATAACTACCAAATTTCAAATTACACTATTGTCTTCAAAAAAATAAGAATAAAATGTAAACTATTTTAACAAGTGTCCAAATCTCTCTTAATTACTCAATTTTAAATATTTTGATACAAAATCAACATACTAACAAATTTATACAAATACTATTGAGCATAGTAAGGTAGGTAGTTTTTGGCGTTCGTTCTGAAATTAATGTCAGGTTGAAACAATACTTTTTCAAAATAAGTAATGTCATCAATCCTAGTTGAACGACGCATCTAGAGCGCGAATTTACTTTTGCCCTTGTGTGACGGTACTTAGGTTCCCTTGAGAAAAAGCTATTCAATATATTGCCGTACTTAACTGAAAGTCAAATGACTGAAATCTTAATGATGGCTGTATACGGAAGATAGAGCAAAAGCAGAAAATAAAGCTATACTCAGAGAGATATTCCGTTTTACCACCGATATCGCAAAAGACGGAATTGTAAGCAAAGTTGAAAAACAGATTTGAGGCAACGGGCACTGTGTTTATTGACACAGTACACTAAATGAAGAATCAAGCTTAATATACAGGGTGATTCACTAAAGGTATGGAGCGGCTGTATCTTGAAAACCCGTCACGCTATCGCTTTGAGGATTTTTTTTAATAAAGGCGTACCAGAAATATTCACTAAAATATTTTGAAGTTCCTAAATTTCTCGCAAGGGGGCGTATTTGACATTACGTTACAAATAAATACAAAATTTTCAAATGAAATGTAGGCGGAAAACAGAATTTGTAGAATTTTTGTTTAATTACCAAAAAGTTTAGTTACATTTTCCCTCTGGTTGCCACAGTAATGACACTACAAAACAAAATGACGGCAAAATTTCTAAATGGTATATTTTCCTAATGCCTCAACCAAATTTAACGAATTAGAATTCATGTTAGAGCGAGTTTAAAGGTATTAATATTAACGTTACATTGTTCCACAATTGGTTTCATTAAAAAGCTGTAGAGGGTAGCATTTGAAAAATTATCATAATTTCCTCGCTTTCATAAAAAAATTAAATATGATGGTATATTTTTTCCACTTCATCTCGTAGGCCATTCTGTATTCTGTAAGAATAAGAGTGATGAAAGCCCGAGCTGAGTGTCATTTTTGTTTTGAAGTTAGGGCCAAAATAGCACACACAAAACAAAAAAAAACAAAAAAGAATTTTCTCCGTGATTTCTGAAAAAAAAACTAAACAGAACGACATATTTTTCACATTGTTTTTAGGCTATTATTTAAAGAAAACTGGTATAAAACCTGAGATTGATAGCCTTTTTCGTTTCGAACTTGTTGCAAAAAATAGTAAACAAAACTACAAAAAGTAATTTTGCACAATTTCAAAGTTTTTTTAGGCGATTATTTAACAAAAACTGTGGTGAAAACCGGAGGTTAATTACGTGTGAAACTGTGCATAATAGTAATAACTAATAAGATAACCACTAAGAACACATTAACTTTAAAAAATTAATAATATCCTGTAAATAAGTTTAAAAAATCAATACTACAATCATTGGAAGTGCAAATTAAATTGAACCACTGTTGGATAAATCGCTTGGTTGTATGTTTTTATACTATTCTGCCAGTAACCTTAAGATAAGGAAAGCTATCAACTTACGGCTTTTACTACAATTTTTCTTACATAATTGCTTACGAAACATATTAAAAAAGTATGTCGTCCTATTCAGGTTTTCTTCAGGATTCAGGGAGAAAACTCTTACTTATTTATTTTGTCTTGTGTGTACTATTTTGGCAATAACTTGAAAACGAGAAAAGCCTTCAATCTCAGGTTTTACCACAGTTTTTCTTAAACAATAGCCTATAAAACAAAGTAAAAATAATAGAATTTCTTCAGAGTTTACGAAAACGAAAAATGACAGTCAGCTCGGGTTTTCACCACTCTCTTTCTTGCATAATAGCCTACGAAAGAAAAAAAATATACCGTCGTATTTATTTTTTCGGGCATGCTTTTAACATGAGTCCTAGTTCGTTAAATTTGTTGGCGGCGGTTAGAAGATATAGCATCTAGAAGTTATTCCCTTATTTTGCTTTGTTGTATCGTTACCATGTCAACCAGAGAAAAGGTAGTAATGAAATTTCTAGGTAAATAAACAGAGATGCAAAAAATTCATTTTCACCTACATTTTATTGTCAAATTTTGGATTTATTTACGTTTATTTGTAATTTGATGTAAAATACGACCCCTAGCGGGCTGTTTAAATATTTTTAGCGAACTACTATGGTACGTTTTTATTTAAAAAAATTCCTCAAAGCGATAACGTGGCAGGTTTTCAAGATACAGCCGCTCCGTGATTAACCCTGTACTATATTGTAGCTGTTCCTCGGTAGTAATAATTCTCAAAGCGCAAAAATTTCATCTTTACAAAGGAAGTGACAAGACGATCCTCACAACAAATGCATGGATTTAATTGACGCGAAAAGTCTGATTACAGAAATCATATTGTTTTCTGACAGCGTATATATTTAATGCTTAGGATACCAAAAAAATTATGGTTATTTGGGACAGGCAAATTCGCAATGGTTGCAGTATCTCCAGACAGCCGGATTGGGAGCCCTTTGAATATACACCTAGGTCACCAGATTTGACTCCTGTGAACTACCTACTATGAAGGTGCTTGGAAAACAAAGTTTTTAAGAGGAAACCGGCAAATGTTGAGGAGTTAAAAGGACGAACAAGACATTAGTGCATGCTAATTTACCCTGAAGTAATCACAAATAATTTCACAATTTCAGTTACGTTTAGGGTATTGCTCAGTTGTTAGTCAACAGTATAGTAAGCATGTATTTATGTAAAAGTATTAAGGTGAAATGTTTAATTTTTCTAATAAAGCAACCAAATATTAGAAGTATTCCATAAACTTATGTCATGTTGCACGGATTAAAAAACTTTTTAAATCAGGTCACATGGACATTTCGGTCGAAATCTTGCAAATAAAATGCTTTGGTCTAATATATTTTAAATTAAATTAAAAACTTGATATGCTATTATATATACATATGCTATTAAAAAATAGTCAATAAAAGAGAAAGGTTGCTAACTATGTAGGAATATATTTGTTCGTTTATTATCAAAATACCTACATACCAAGTTTTTTATTTACGGTTGAATTTAGGCGCTTTCGCTTGAGTTTTGCGTAGTCCTGGAATTCACGGGCTGTTTATACATCTGCGCGTTTTAAAATGAGAAATGGATTTTCCGTCAGCAAACGAACCGGATAACGACAAACACGGCAATCTGCGCGATTTAATTAATCATTTAGATGAAAGGCCGCTGATGTTCTCTGAGTTTTAATATGTACAGGTTTATTTAATTTCTTTTGTTGTCTGAGATTAGTTGGAGGCTCGTTGACAGATGTGCAAATTCCTTAGTAGTTGAACCAGAGGCTGTAAATAGATAGGTATACGCAGAATGCCGTGTGGAGCGAACCCATTTCGTAGCCTACGCGTTAGAGAGAGATAGAGCATAGTGGGAGTCGCTCCACGCAATCTTTGCATAAAGCCACTTGGCAGCGCACGCTATATCGATAATATTCATTTCACACCTAAAATTAAGTGAACAGCGATGGTTTATTTATTCTTCGAAAAAGTGAAGAAACTATTTAGAACAGATTTGAATTAGATAGTGAAAAATTAAGTACAGAGATACGTCTATTTTATCATTTTTTATATTATGAAGGTAATACTTCTTTCACACCAGGCTTCAGAAGTACACTAAATGAGAGTGTTGGGGATTGCAAAAGGTACTTCTGCTGCCACCGTTTATCAATAAAACGCATAAGTAGTAGAGTGCACCTGCATAACATATAATGGGGCCGTCCCACAATTTTTTTTATTTTACATTTAAAATGTACATAAAAATTGAAGCACAAAGTCATTTTTTGCGATTCTTTCCGGTTCTTCTTTGCCGAGAAAAAAAGTGAAAGTATGGATTTTTCAATATCCGTTTCAAATGCCTCGATATTCCGCCACGGATGTGATGTAAAAGGTTCGCATGCTGACGAAAGCGAGAAACACCAATAATAGCCAGTGCTCTAGCGGCATTGCAAATAATATTTATTTACATTTTTTTGAGTTTCGTCGCGTTGGCAATGTGGGCAAATTTTCGCGATACCGTGAGGAATGTACTCGTAAAGTGGCATCGTGACATTGATACCTAGGTCAACTTAAGGCGTATTTGTGAAAGTAACTTAAATCATTCTTCAGTCAGTTTATTATATAATGAACAGTTCAATATAATAAGCGCAATCACTGGCCTTTTGCTGAAATACGAAAGCACTTTAACCATCTAACCTGCTTTAGAACTAATATTTTTATTATGAGGAATTAAACGACGCTTGAAGCTTGATAATGTTTAGTTTGTATACTTTCGTATGACAACGATATGATAAATTTTGAAACTGTCAGGACGATCTCTGGCCGTCGTTAGGAAGAAAACGGTAAAGTACCTGCCAGCGTTGTCACGTTCGCACGTACTGCATGTGTCACATGTGTAACGAATAACCCTAACAACTTTAGCCATGCGTTTTTGTCAGATTAAGTGGTGGAGCAAGATGTTGTCGAAGTATTTGGGTAATCTGTTGTTTTCTTAATGTCAGAATGGCTTACGTTAAAAAGTGTTTTGTTCCGTGTTGTAAGAATACTACTGCCGCTGATGAACAGTTACAGGTTATCCCTATGTTTACATTATAATATTGACGTTGACGGTTATACTTATACCTTCGACCATAGAAAAATTTTCAGAACGCCAACTAAATAAGGAAATTGGTTCGGTTTTGAGCGAAATTTTATCCTTGTTTAACATTAGCATTATTCTATTACTTTTATCTCTGTCTTCAGTTGGGAAGGAGCTGAGAGGGCAGCACGAGCGCGGTGATTCTGCATTCCGATTGGTCAAACTCGTAACAGTCCCAAACTGTGTAGTTGCCAGTTTGCACAATTTTTTCCTTATTCTGTTATAAGAAATTCACTTTATTCCAATCACTTTTATTACAAACTTTTTATTAATAGTGCTTAAGAATATTTTTGATTGTGACTTAATACTCTGAAATATTGGACGATATATAAATAAGCTTTCGCTGGATTTCAGAGATTGATTTTAACATTATTATTTTGAAATAAATGTGGCATTCTTGCACGCCTGCGTCGTGCACATGATTACGCATTTGTCCGCCATATTGCTTTTTCGAATTATAGGGTTAAGTACGATTTTGTGTTTGTTTGGACGTTTATTTCCTTTCGTTGCGTTATTATTACATAAAAGTGTTAAGAACTAGTGAAGCCTGGTAAGTTACCATTGTTGAAATGTCATGATGTAGTACTCTGGGCTCTTGTGTTGTATAGTTGCACCGATGGCGTTGGTTGAACTACGGCTGTGCGTGGCGATTACACTGCTACAAGAGTAAACTTGGTAAGTTTGTAGTTATTGGGGGATAAGATATTGTTATTGATTAATCTTTGGTTTATAGTGGTCTTGCTGCTTTGTGGAGACACACGGGGTTAGTGACTCCAGCATCTTTTTTGGCTGTCTGAGTCTGAGAGCAAAAGCTAAAGTACAAAAGCAGCAGGAGTATGCGTTAAGTAACTATTTTGAGTAAGGAAATGTACTTCGTTAATGTAGAATTCACTAACGTAGCAGCAGTACTGGTTGGTTAAAGGTGTGTAACCCAATATCACCACCATCTGATTGTAAAATGTAAGTAGTACAATAGCAATTGTGATACTATTTTTGTTAAGAAAACTTATCATAGGTACCCCTAGATTCCCGTAGCAATTAACATTATGCAACAGTGTCGTTGCTTGGTCTGCAGATGCAGTGATGTGCTTGTGGGAAAAATGCATTATTTTCCTTCTAATGCTGAAAAGTAAGTGCATGCTGCTTATTAATATAGCTAAATTATATTAACAATACTTTTATATATGCATGGCTTTTCTTTTGGCAATTATAGAATTTGTAGCTTGAATCTAGTTACGCGAAATTGCGACTATATGCTGTTCCCTCGTTATATCCAGCAGTTATGTAAGCATACCGATTTAATCGGTATAGAATGTGCTAACCTAACCTGTAAAATATTGTGCATTTATGATATCTTAGGAATTAACTTATCATATATTTTAGCTGAAACATCTAGCAGCTAGTTGTTCTGGTTTACAAGACAGCCAAGACACATCTAATGTAAGTGGACATCCTGTTTCCAGGGCATTCCAGACATGTCAAGGGCAAACGCTTCATCTAGAAAAAAGGCGTCTTATGCATACGGTGGAAAACAAAGGGGCCTACATTTTCAAATTGAATAGAAAGTACAAAAATAAATCTGGAGATGTGGGGGCATTGACAGGACTTGCAGATTCCCCTTCTTTAAGAAACTTATTTAAAGGTAGGTGAAATACCTAGATCTAATTTAAAAAGTAATAAATAATTCTTTGTTTTTTCAGTGGAATCCCCATGGAAGACGTAAGACGGTAGAGAAGGTACTGGCAATTGCGCTTCTGAAGAGGAATCCTAAATGTTATAGGTTCTAATGAAAAGTTGTTGCTCTACCATTTCGTACTACTTTGTTGACGATGTTGCAAAAAGTATCCTTCCATTCTGGAATAAACGAACACCAAAATTTCGTCATCGGGGACATTGTACGTTCTGTCTGTCATATAGGAATTCCTTTGTGGTGCAAGCGATGGCATCAAGAAAACCAGCAGACTCGAAAAGAAGCAAGATAAGTAAGGCGGAAGATGCGCAAGTTCCAGCATTATGGATAAATAAGTTATTCTATATCGTTACAAGTGTCAAGTTTGCATTGTATAGACATACAGTATTATTTTATATTATTCACATCCACAAATGCATATTCTTAATGATTCATTACTTGCAATAACTTTGTTTATCAAGCACAGACTGCATGCACTCAGTATAGTAATACAAAAATACAAGTAAATACAAAAACTATCGGTGTTTCAAGCTTTCTGTTTATAAAACTTCGTTTTCTGAAAGTTTTTAAGAGTTTTTTCTACAGTCTATATTTTGAAGCAATAAATTTACGAACTACTCTAGAACCCATGAAATTATTGAATAATAGTAACAATAAAAACATTTCGTATTTATTAGTTCAGCTCAACATCGTATACAATTGTTATAACTTTAATATGAAAAGCTAAATGAATAAAATAAGAATAGAAAACTTCCACTTCATTACCTTAATTACAGCTTAATGAGTTTCTTCATTAATTTGTTAAAACTTGCATTGTGTTGTTTCCACATGTCTTTAAGAAGTAACAAATAAATGGTTCAATTACTGAACTTCCATAATTGTAAATGCCAGTAACAAAATTTATGTATTGTGTAATATTCCTTCATGTAGGAAATCAAATAAGATTAACACGGTGCCTTAAAACCATAGATGTTTACAGAACATATTGATTTTAATGAAATTTTTGGCTAAAGCTGCACAAGAAGCTCGTTAAACTTTTTTATATACACATGATGTCATATTTCTATGCCCCTTAATTTGAAAATGGGAACATTGTAAATTATCTATTGTATAAGCAGCGTTATTGTACATACAATATTTATACACTATACCACGAAATTAGTTTTATTTGCTATTGTACATATTATTTATGTATGCATATCATTTATTTCTCTTTGTGTTCAGCTATTTGAATTATTGTAATTAGTAAATAATTTTGTCTCATCCTATGATTTACTATTGTATTTTTTTTTATTGTTTTGTAAATAAACGTTTTCCAATGAGTCATTGTTTCATTTTGAAGTTAAATAAAAAATACCAGCAGATTAGCAGTGCAGCACTCCTTCTAGCATATTTTCAAACCTGCCGCCACACGCCGCGCGCGACCTCTACAGACACCTTCCTATACAGCGGCGCAGACCGAACCTGAAATATATAGGGAGTCGTACTTCTCGACGTTTTCTCTGCTTCGACCCTCTCTCTCACTTCCATTGCATTATTTGTATTTCTCTGGCTATTAATAAATCTGACAACAGTGAGCACGTAGTTACCTAGGGAGCTGTAACAGTGCGCTGACGGAAATTAGGATCCTTTTGCGTAGTTGTTAGCGGATTTAAGAAAATGTTTAAAACAGGGTAATTTTTCTACCGCCGTTTGTTACGAGTTGAATTAATCTGAAAGCAAAATAGATGCGTGGCACTAGTATTCATGATGTAAGCAATAAAAGGCCTAGGTTAAAACCATCAAATTTTAATGTGCGGGACGACCCTATTGAAACATTTTTATTTTCAGAGCAATGCTAAAGACCAAAGACTTGTCTTAATGTAGATGAAAGACCAGCTGTTTCAGAAATATTTGTGTGATATATATGCTCCCTACATGTGGATGATGATTTAAAAATTTCCTTGGATATAAATCTAGTTACCCAAATAATAATCCTAAAATGCTCGGTTTGTATAGACTGGAACGCATGCCTTTGCTCTCTTGATCGTCTTTATTGAAGGTCACAATAGAATCTGTTCTTGAAGTACCTTCAAATATTTATTACGAATATCAAATTGCGGCATATACCCTTTAAGCTATTAAAAGAGAACTTTGAAAGATGGTGGTTTTAAAAATGTATTGCCTATTATAAAATAAAAGCAGCCAATAATAATGCAATATACAATTACACCTTTTCCCTAAAATAAAATTGCATATTCTGTTGAAAAAAGTAGAAGCGAAAAAGCGTAAGTTCTAACATCCTGAGTTGAACACAGCAGCAAAATCAAAATAATAAAAATAAAGCTTATATTAGCAACTATTCTAAAACGTATAACTTAAATCCATTAACCGAAATGTCATTGGAGCATTTACATTATTTGAGAATTAAAAATACGCGATAATGCTCTAATAACAGGTATCTTGTTATATACAAAGTAAACTAGGCTTAAAAGTATTGTAGTGAATGAAAAGCGTTTAGGGCAATTATGTTGATTTTTATGAGCAAGACTGTTCATGAAATACTAGGGAAGAGGTAATTTTTTAAAGAGGGTCAGTACCTAGTCATTGTGACTTCCTTCCGCCACACACATGGATGCGTCTTTTACAACTAGACACTATCTTTCGTCTGGAGAAGATGGAATAAAACCATCGAAAGGTAATATTTGAAATTAATGGTTGGATTTTATTTTTTATAACCTAACAACCTAAAATTATATTACTTACTTAATTCTAAGACGTTGTAAATGGTAGCAAACAGTTCGTTTAAAATGATCGGCAACACTTTGTGGTCAACATAATATTATGTTGATATATCTTATAATTCATTTGTGCCGTACACGACATGTATGGTGGGCAGCAAATAGTCTCTGTTTGCGTTTTTCGCCTTTGAAATTTTTTTCAGTTCCACTTTACTGTATAACACATCATTTTTGCTTGCGCTATAAGCAAATAGGTTCCGGATTCGCATACATTATTTCAAAACTTCTTATTTAAGTACATATTGCATTATTTTATTTTTGCTAGAATGCCAGATTTTCCTTGTTGTTTATCAGTTATAGAAACAACATGTAATTAGTTATATATTTTTCGTGCAGAAGTATATCAACTCTAGATACTATTTGTTTTAATAATTCACATAATTCACACGTGCACTTACACAAATGTTTTTTTGCTATTTTACTTATTTCTTTTGTCTTGTCCCGAAATATTTCGCAAAATTCCGAATCTTAGTTGCTACATCCCGCCAATCGGTAAACAAGATTTGGCAACCCTAAAGCCCTGATTTACGTGATCTCGGGACAAAGCAGGATACGAATGCGTACATGTGGGCGTAGTTTTACTACTAGGCGAGCATCGTTCTAATCTAGACCAGCTGATTCGAATCACATCAGCGATTGGAGCTGCGACTTTACCTACTTAAGGCTTCTTTTATGTTCTATCTCTGGTTCTATTCTATATTGTAAGTTGAAGTAACGTTTTGTAACAATTGTACGGCAATTGGGTATTTTCACATTTTTTAGAAATCATGCCATGTGTATATTTGGAGTACCCTTATTACGTCCTAAAAATTTCCTAATTTTTCTAGCACCAGTTTTCGAAAAAAAAAACCGTTCTGAAGTTCAAATATAAAAATTGACCACACTACAGTCACTAAATAGAATACAGTACCGCAACGTCCGCCATATTTGGAGTTAAAGTTTTGGTGGGAACATTCAAATTTCCCAATGTTAATTACTTCCATATCCAACAGATGAGAAGTATTGTATTTCTCAATCACTTTATATGCTCGAAAACGCCCAAAAACAAAATTTGAGCAAAAAATTTGTTGTCTGTGTGTGGACGCGATAACTTTCGAAAGACTTAACATATGAACTTCAAATTTGGCATGCATATGAATCTCAACTAGCCAAAGTAACCTATGGTTTTTGGAGTAAGTAGGGTATAAGGAAAGGGGTGAAATTTTCGCATTGGTAGGAATCTTAAATAGTCTATAACCTTTTGCGACATTGTTTTTACACGAAGTAGTACAGCAATATTTGCTTTTACCACGACACGAAAAAAGAAACAGGTGCAAGATACATTTAATAGATGACAAGTGACAAGTGACAAGTGAAAAATGTCATATTTTGACAGAAAACAAAGGAAAAATGACAAGTAAGTAGTTGCGTCGCCATATTTGGAGTGAAAATCAATGCCTCTCTCTCTGACTCATTGGAACATAACCTTGCGGTACTGTATTCTATTTAGTGACTGTAGACCACACAAACGCAGTGTCCCGGGATGGAGACGGTGTGACGTAGCACCCGATGTAAATAAAGTATATAGGTTGTTACCTACGTACCTTTGCTTGTGCCGAGTGAAACGAGTTGTTTTATTGCTTTTAACGGACTGCTCCTAACCACTGGAAGAATGTTTAAGCATGTACAAACCAGAAACTAACAGCAGATGGTGCTTTGTGCCAGTGTTCAAATTTCAAATACATCCGTCAATAGCCTCAGCAAAATATTCGTAAGTGTACCCGGAGACTACGAATGCAAACGGAGATGGTTTAAAGCAGCCAGAAGGGGTATGACCAAGACAAAATCTACATTTTACTGTTGTGAGACTTAGAGTAACTGCATAATTTTTTGCACGAACATTGTGTTCCGGGCATATCTTGAACTGCAGTACACATATGGCATATGGGCCCCTCTCGCTTCACCTGAAAATAACCTATAGCTGCATCTCCGTGTTTCTCACGACTTGCACTAGAAAAAAAGATGCATTTTGTTCAAAATATCAATGATCCATAATGTATTAAATTGCAGATTAAGCTGCTTTATTAATTACTTATACTGCTGCTTTAGCGCCATTGATTTCGGCAGCATTAAAACGTTGGTCGTTCTTGATAAATTCGGTGACTATAAACATATCTACAGCCGGCAAATTGTTCGAAGACGCTTTAACAAAGCATTCCGACGACATATTGTTGAATTTATAAAAAAAAACAAACGAGAACACTCTCAAACATAACCAATAACGCAAACGAAATACGGAAAGTAGCGAACGCTATCTTGTTTACATCGGGTGATACGTTACAGTCAATCCAAGTCAATCTGAGCGTCTCTTAAAACTGCGTTATTGCCATGTTGCGCACTGAGAAGTTGTTAACAATTTATTTTGGTTAAAAATTTTTTTGCAGCGTTATGGATACAGATACACACTTAATTAATTAAGCACTCTTTTTTAATGTATAAAAGTTTATATTTTATAACTAGTGAACACACCCAATTATGACGCTAAAGCCATTCTATCGAAATACGTGAACGTTTTCGAATTAGCACTCGCTGATCCTGATTATTTTGTATAGATATCATCACCCCATTTTAAGCAAATTCTGACGCTGAGTTTATTATTGTTTTAAAAGTATTAAAAATACTACTGTCGATTACAATATTTAACTATTTTGTTAGCAACCATTCTTCACTGCATATAATGAGCTTCTTACTCCTTTAACTTAAAAAAAAGTCTCCTTATACATAGCTGTTCAGTTTATTTTATTTCTAATATATGCCTTGTTTAAAATTTCTGGGTATAACATTTTAAGAAAGCATTCTGACCACTTTTCTAATAATTCTTTAATAAATTGTATAAATTTTGACATGAATCACTTACGTGTGATCTATGTAATTGGCTACAATGCAGTTGATTAACTGTCATTGCTCATGGGCACGTTCCAACATACAACATGCATTTTTATGTAACAGTTAAAGCACCTTCAAATCAGACCAAAAAATTATTGTTTATTTCCACGAATTAAAAGTTGCCATTCTGCTTCATATTATACCAGCAAGTTATTCCATTGTTGTAGTGATTTTAAAAAGGCAGAGAAAAGTTGGTAGTATGTGGCATACATATAACATCTAGCTAATCCACTAATATGGATTGTACAAAGATCTTAAGATGTTCATATCATCATTTGGATAGCGAACATGCACAATTAGGAAAACTAGGTTTTTGCTTCAGCGATTTTTGAGTTTTTTTAAATAGACGTGACGTTTTAAGCAAGGCAAGGCCGTAGAGAGGGGCGGGTTGACGGGGTATTTCGCCCCGGTCCGAGAATTTATGAAAGCCTGGATCTTTTATGTATAAAATGTAAAGAAATGTATTTGATATTAAACTTTTATCGAATTTGAATGATTTTTAATGATTTTTATCTTTAATTTGAAAAATATTGTTGTAAGTTTTACCGAATACACCAAAGCTCGTCTGCAAAATACTCTTAAGAGAACGACAAGATGTAATACCTACTATTCAAATTTTTCACAATGCCTCAATCGCTGAGGTCATCCAGTTATATTGGTTTAATTTCCTTTTTTTTGGCTCCATAAGTTCTACAATACAATATAATAATAATAATAGTTTGTAGTAATAAGGAGTAATTGGCTTAAATAAATAAAACTTGTCCGCTTTATAGMTTAGCGCTTGTTAAGTAATGATATTGCTCGAGTGCGACAAATCACTAACTCAAATTTCTCCTGCAATTAACATCTATTATTTTACCTTGATTAWTAATAATTTGAAAAAATAACAGATTTTTACTAATGACGAGTACACCATGGCGACAATGGCAGGCTTACGTCATGATAGTCAAGGAGAAGCAATCATAGATGTAATAAATAAATAGCCGTTGATGCGCCTGTTGTCGAATTATTATGTGCAGACTTACTATTCACATTTAACATGTAACTACGCAAGAAATAATAATCACATTATGTATCTATATCAAAAAATAAAAGCTATTTATTTTTTAAAAAGCACAGTTTGCAGCTCTTATAGAGTGTATTCTAAGTCACAAAAAGTGCGAGTTTCAGCTCTAGGACTATCCTTCGAAGAGAAAGCAGTTCTCTAAACAAAATGCCGATGGATTATTTGCTATAGGCTATAGGATTTATACTTCTGTCTATAGCATATTAACCCTTACATGTACGTGTTATTTATTAACATTGTTTTGTTTGGTTTAGTTTCGTTTCTTGTTTCGGTTTTGTTACTTCAACTTCTTTGTTTTGTCCATGTTTTCAGGTGTTTTAATTTTTTATTTACATAATTATGGCTACGCATGTATGTGGTACTACTGACTAACAATTCTACCAATTTCGTTTGCTAGGTAGGACAATCAGACATAATCTGCATATTCTACATTTTTGAGATTTTTAAGTATTTTAAATGCAGTAGGCAGTACTTAAATAAATTCAAGCCTAGCTAGCTTCTTAATATTTGATGGTTAGAGATAATCTAACGTGTTTCATTCAAAGCGAGCCACCTTCAATATTTCTTGAGGAAGACAAATTCTCGTGAAACCCTAAAACAGCTTCATTTTATTTCACAGCTCCCACCTTTAATATTTAAATAGGGTTGGAGGAGTCGTGTTATACCCTATTTTGGCGTTATTTCGAAGCCTTTTTTGAACATTTGTCGGATAAATTATCATTTTTGCGAAAAATGCAATGTTAAATTACTTTAAAAGTTCAAAATGTCTCAAATAATTGTTTTCTTTTCTGCAGGGGCAACTGGTGAATAAATTTTGTTATTAAAAAAAAACATCACTGAATCCCCAATGCATTAAACATTAAAACAACTTAATCATTCTTCAACTTTTTATCGTGCTTTTCTTCCCTTATACTATGATTTTTTCGCACCATATACATTGAATTATCTTCCTGAAGTATTTGCATTGCATAGCTAGTTTGAACTTAGTAAACGATTACGAAGTTAAAAGTTACCAATCCAAAATTTACCATCCATGTGTGATTATTTTACAAAAATAACGACTATGCCAGAGCTACTACTAGCAGATTCAGTGAATGGCATTCGAATAAACCTATATAGCACAAATACATTATTTTAGTCACTTTATATTTCCCTTAATTAATAGAATGCTTCACTTCAAGTATTTTTGTTAGTAACGCTAACGGTACAGTTTTTATTAGAAATATTAAGATTCTATAAAAATAACAAGCAACATTAGAATACAAAAAGGATGAGAACATTCTTGACGACATTTAATTAATTCTCAATGACTATTATTACATCAACTTTTTCCATCTAGTTGATTGTTGCAGGCTATCCATGTCTTTATTCATATTCCAACAGTTTATCGTGTAAATCTGACAGACAACGGCGTAATCCAGGTGCAATCACGAAGTATCCATCAGACTGAGATCGATAAAGTTAATAATGTGGCAACGCCATATTAATTTTGAGGCTCTGTTCACGGTGAATTTAAACTCAGATTGAAGCGACGCCGTCTAAATTTATAAATTGCGCACGTCGTCTCAGAGAACTTACTTCTTTAGTAGCGATATTAATATTTGCCACAACCAGTGTAACCGTAAAGTTGAAGTACTCTGCAATGTAATAAACGGTAAAAATTCGATTTCACAAACATAAACACTGCTTCACTGCGATTATGCAACATTAACAAACGTAATCGCTAAATAAACAGTCCGAAACAATCAAAATATTTTTTACCTCTATCGATGTTTGCATATTCATGAGAATCTGTTTTGATTCATCATCTGAACAGTCAACGGTAGCCATCGATTTTTACAGTTATGTGGGATATATTGAGCTCGTACGGTTCAATATATAAGAACTTTAGTTCAAAGAGTATTTTTCTTGCGACGTAAGTAATGATGAAGCTAAATGTCATATCTATCGAGTCAATTTAATGTTGACAACCAAACAAAGCTTCGTGCAGGGGGATTTTTTTTAGACAGCACACCTTGAATTAATTGAAATAGGGGAAAAATAAAAAAAGCTCCAGAAACAGGTAAAAGTATGTTGCTTTCAAAAAATAATTTGTTTGTAGATATGCATTAAGATATTATTTTGGGAAGGAAAACATTTATGTTGCTAACACGCATTCTTATAGCTTCCATGTCGTGTACCTGTATCTAGAATATATTTTATGGCCACTGATTTACATCTTTTATGTATTTTTTGCGCTTCTATAGCATATTATATCGAATATTGATTTTGCTACCGTCGAGGTACAGTGCTTTACTCACGCTTTGTACCCTTCATTGTTCGCGTAAATTGGAAATACTTCGCGTTTCGCATCTCGAATGCCACATATTGTTGTTTTGTAGATGCCGGGTACAAAACAGTGACAAAACCGAGGAAATTAATTGAGAGACTGAACGAGAGCTCGCCCAATGATTTCCCCGGGGATTGCAGCCCAAGGACTGGGTAATTAGAAGGAATTATTATAAAACCGCATCGGTATCTTCCTAGTCGAGAACAATGCGTACTTCTTGCGAAAAGAATATAGGTGAAAGATGGGAATTTAATAATACTTACTACTATGGCTTGCTTGCAAATGCAAAATTTATGGGCTTTAGAAGCTTTGAGAGAAAGGAAAATTCCATCGGCAATACTCTCAATCTCAAGTATAACTGTACCGCAAGTGTTCAACAGGTGGTTTTCAGTAATGAGAAAATTTTACATGCTGACTGTTTAAACTCGTTATTCTGGATGCAGAAATATCCACTTTAGTGAATCTGTAACTTTTCGTTGAAAAAAATTAGAGAATTAGCTACCAAACTGTTTCTTGCCCATCAGACAACGTTGCTCGGCGGATGTTTGTATTATAGATAACTAGAAGAAGTTACAGCGGCATGTGTCCGCCCTACTACTTGGCGCGTAGGCTATGCCTACGCATACAGCGCACTTTGCGTGTTCAATGAACATCACATGAGTGTAAGTCGAACAGCAGTATATCGCATTTCCCGACTGCCCGCCATACCAAAGTCATAAAATGCGGAAACCATGACCTACTCCGCCTCTCTCGAGATAACTGCCATCGCTGGTACTCTTAGGCTGCTGCTTATTGACTAGTTCAAATTGCAATCCACCTTCGTGATGTAGGACCCTTGTCTGCATGGCTGGCGCACCGCCGATAAAAAAAAGACCCAAGCCGAAAAATCAGAGTTCACAATTGAGAAGTTGGAGAGCTGCAGAACATACATCCTTCTCGGAAGACGATGGTCGACAGAAGCAATAAAAATGACCTAGGCGCTCCACCTACATGTGGATGCTCTACCTAGTGACGCGGAGCACAAACACTGCTTGAAAGTAATAACTGGTGCTAGCCGTACTTGGATTCAGAGCACATGGAGCAAGCTTTCTTCGAGATGTAAGCACTTGGATAACACGTCAACATGCGTGTTCCACTTAGAGATCTAGTTTCCTAAAAGTACCATCTAGAGTTAGTCATCCTGTGGTAGAAACCATGAGAAAAGCTCCCCTCCTCTTAAGCCCCAACTACCTACACCACCCGCTTGGTTGACTTAGGGGAAGAAGCCACCTTGGACAAAAGTAGCCACATGGATAACAAACTTGAAGACTTGGACAAGACGTAATCGTGTCGTATTCGGGTAGAGGCGCTGTTCCTGATGTCATATAAGAGTGACTCAAAGATATTTAGAAGAAGGAAATTATAGTCTGTTTACTACTAAGGTCGATTTTCCCTATCAATTATAGCATTTATGTGCAACGCCTTAACGTTGTCTGCAGTGCTGTACGGTCATTTTTAGCATATCATATCTAACTGACATTTAGCACAATGACTGTGCATGAATGATGCACTTACTAGCATGGAAACTGACGGAGAAGCAGACCTTTCCTATTTTCCTCACCGTAACAATTTCCTTGTATAGTGATTGAATATGCGAGAATTACAGTGTGGATGACACCATCTAGTGGCAATACGGCATCATCCACTCGTCTATGTGGAGAATTAATTTTGTTATAGTGATTGAGACTTTCACGGCCTGAGTCCGTAGGGACTGGTAGATGATTTCTTAGTTGCCGTGGTTGTGGCGATTCCTCTCGCTGACGTTTGGCACACTAAACGTAATTGTTTCTGAGCGAACACAAACTGACTCTAAGACGTCCGCCGCTGGGTACTTACGTACTCGTCCGGGATTGGTTATGGTAATTCACAAATTGGTCGGGTACTAAGTATTTGCAGCATCTTGTACTTATATGATCAAGGCATCTATGAATAGGGAGCAGCTGATTCAGCTACATGGAGGACAACTGTACAGCGCGCATAATTACCCCAAAGTGGTGCGCATAATTACCCCAAAGTCACTTTAATATTTACAAATAAGCACAACTCACAAACACTAATGCGATTGGGGATATCAATATGATATACTGCAGAACATAATGCTGGATACGGTCGCACAAGAAAAATATTTCTTAAAATAACACGTCTGCTTACTTCCTTAGTTCCTGGGGACAACAAATTATTAGCAACCACTCGTTTTGACGTTTGGTGGAAATTTTCGTAAGCAAAGGGCACTGGGGCAAAAGTCGCTATCTGAGATTACTTAAAGCATTGTTTATTAGATGACAGCAATACTTTTGCTCACAACCTTAGCCTATCTCCGAAAATGCAAATGCAAACAATTACCAGCTGCACATAATTCGCTCACTCTCCCTTAAAGAAAAATTAGGAAGAAGGATGAATTTCAGAATCGTCAACATAAAAAAAAACTATTAGAGAAGATGAATGCACCAAAGGATAAACACTTGGAATTTCAGTTACCGATTTCTTTATAAATATTTTTTTCTCATTCTCTTGCTAGTTAAACATTATATTAATATTTATTAATAAGCATATTAAGCGAACCAATAAAACTTCCTAAGGACCACGAATATTAAATACTACCTGTTTTAAACAAACTTTTGTTTGCGATCGGCAAAATAACTTCCTAATGCTTAACATATTGTCTATTGTCTACACGCAACGTGCATACTTATACATTACTACATTTTTTGACAAAAAAGTTGTGCAACGGAACGTTGAAGCTAGAGTTGTGATTATCATGTATGCACTAGGCCGAAAAGATAAGTTCTTATAATATTCTCCTGTGCCAATTTCTCCCGCAAGCTCGCAGGTTATTCCAAAACAAACAAAATCGAAAGAATTCTTTCCATCACGCTGAATAAAATGCCGTTCCGTCAAGATTATTAATATTCCAGCCAGGTAGGTTGATGAAATCTGATTTTAAATAAACATGAATGCCATTTCATTTGGGGTATACCGCAGAATCCTCAAATTGCTTTGCCGTCTGCTTTTGTTGTAGGTTTTCCCAACTACATTTAATCTTCTGCGAATAAAGTAGAATTATACTCGTGAAAGTAAGGACGGAAGAAGCTTAGAATATGCAGGGCTTTGCACTGTGGAACCAATTAACAAATGGAAGCGTTTCATGTCCTCAGGCAACATACTGTCTTTGATACCACAGATATATAGAGCGAGCAGTTACATTATTTCAAACAAGCAGTTACTGTGAATTTGTTTTGCAACTTTAAATGTTTTTCCAGACGATCAGTGTATATGATGGAAGGTGTGTGTTTAACAAGGAGAAAATTTAAACTATATATGTATATATTCATATACGGTTTTGTGAATGTTACAGCAGTGCTATAGTAATATTTGAGATTGTTACTAAAAAAGCTTAACGATCGTTTCATAAGCAATCGTCCAGTGCATTAGCATTAGCAATTTTGTAATTTCTGGAGATGTTCAGCTGTTGCATGTTGCATATAAGACACTGTAGTCAGGTGGTAGGTACTCAACATTTGTAATAAGACGTTCAAGCCTTAAAATTAGTATCTAATTCTTCCTTGATATCTCCCCTTTCTACTTCTATTTTTCTAAAGTAAAATGAGTAACTAGTATTTGGTAATTACAATATTACAGACAAAACTTATTTAGATAACTGACCGATTTTCGTGTAGTAGTGACGCTCTTGTTCTAATTTGGACGTTAATGTTTTTCTTCAACATCGACCCTATCCATGGTGAAATGTAAAAGAAGCCTATACCGTAGGAGATTGATGTATTTTACCTCGCTATCCACGCACTCCCAGCACATATCCCCCACACACTAAGTAACATTTTACATTCAAATTTCGTTTGACAAAAATATGGAATGCACATCATAGTGAAGTTGCAGTGGACTAGTGCAAAGCGTACGAGGTGTGTTTGGTGGGGGCTGAGGAA
The DNA here is from genome assembly GCA_025024175.1 of Rhyzopertha dominica. NCBI lineage: Eukaryota > Metazoa > Arthropoda > Insecta > Coleoptera > Bostrichidae > Rhyzopertha > Rhyzopertha dominica. Next base: position 54,276,301 of record QCXZ01000137.1, read on the forward strand.
TCTGACGCTCGTAAAAAACTGAAAAAAACGAGTTCCTTTGTTTTCGATGTAGATTGACATTCCGAACTACAAACAAATTATGCGGATGGCCCCATTCTTTGATAGCTAAATATATTGAATATGTTTGATTCCTGTTTAGGGCCAAATATTAATGGAAATGCCACAGTGATGCAACAACAAGTATAGCAAATAACTTGTTAACTGACAATTACAAATATTTCTTTTCTCTCATAGCTCGTTTAACCCTTCGTACGAAACAATTGTACGTTAATGTCTCAAAATATCGGGCATTTTGAGCAACACCTGCGGTTTTATGAACTTAGATCCTGATATATTGCTGACTAGGTAGACTCATTTTCTGTCTAAAGTGCTGCAATCTAAATTCGCTAAACCCCTTTTCGTTTAGTAATTGGCCATATCTGGCTAGTTTCAATTTACGAATTTCGCGCTCTGAATATGCCTTCCGCTTAAAGCCAGCGATACCCAGGACATAACCCAAGTCGATTTAAAGGGGAACTACGTTCGCGTGCTAGCTATCGCCCGCGGTTTCGTCGTGATGAACTTCATTACACTATGTTTATGGCCTGGGTTTTATCAGGGTGCCCCTGCAACCACACATTAACAACATTACTAAGGTGCTGGATGGCAGGAATTGTGTGAATGCGAAGCGTTACAAGCTAAAGGCATTCAGAACACGTCAGGGGCTTGCATAATCAGGAGAATTCGAGATTCGTCCTCATATGACGATTTAAAATCGTTGAGGTGTATTGCTTTTCCACCTTCGCTTACCTCAAATATTACAATAAGAAGCTTATAAATCTTCTTTAAACGAACCAGCAGTATTTATAAGAAAATAATGAACTGTTTCAAGTCAAAGTGTAATGACATGTTAAATATCTAAAGTTGCACGATACGCTGCTCAACGTCTAATTCCTCTAGATGGCCATCTTCAGTGCATGTACTAAGTCAAGGAAAAGGCCTGAAAAGTTAGAATTAAAAATTAATTGACAGACGTGACAATAAACATATGTCAGTTTTGATATACTTCAAAATGACGTGATCGTCTAGTTATCATGTGCATAGGACAGTATGATGTGAATTTACTTACCTTGTGACTGGGATTGTTATGGAAAGCTAGGATGGGAAAGTTGACACAATGAAACACATTAAATGCAAAAGAACTTATTTATTATACTACACTAGAATTAGCTGCTTAAATTACTAGAGTGCCATGACGCACCTGGGGCTATGGAGGCAAAAGAGTCAAAGCAGAGAAAACCTTCGTCCCAACATAAATAAATTATAGTTAAAAAGAGAAATCACAAATAAATTCAGTTATAAATAAAATTATGTAAACAAGAATACATATAAACACAAAGAAACTATGAATACAACTATGTGAGTAAATAAGAACACGTCATATTAACAGTCATAAATCAACAATAAATGCACCAACAAAAAATTGACATGAAAATACATTAATATAAATGGCATTGTCATAAACATAAAACATAATAGCATGGGTAAAACATCAGAAACATATCGATAAGTATATAAAAAGAACCAACATCAGCAATATACAGACACAACATGCAACAATAAACGTGTCATTGTCCACAAACCTCATCTATAATAGAAAAGCTAAATAAACCATGAAACTACTTTCAATACGTCCAACATTACTTTATACATTAATTATTGTAAGTAGTTATATAACTTATAAATCTACATTCTTCACAACTATACATTCATATACATTCATTGTATGCAAGCAAGGAAGACAAGGTCTACTACCTAACTTGTAAAACTGCATCCGATACATCATGTAGTTGATGTATAAATTAAACGACGCCTTTTTGGACACAAACAGTCTAATCGACAAAGAAAAGTTAAATAAACTCTGTCTGGCCCTTAAAAGTCCCCAACGTTTTCGTAATATCTCATTCTCTCCCCATCGTTATTTATTTACTTAAAATTTGAAGATAATCTATTCCCTACCTTTTGTTCGTTGTCTGACGATCATCACACACGCACACATGATACATACATACAGAACGTCAAGCACGTCATAAATTCAAACTTTAGGTTAGGTACCGAACGTCATGGACGTCAACATTCAAATTTTAGGTTATCTGAACGTCAAGTAGGCGCGTACCGCGTACAAAATCATCAGGAATACAAATAATTTTGAATAAAGAAAGGGTTACTACAACATGGTCTCTTGGTACTTTTGAACTAAGCCTTTTTCTAGCAGCGGTTTACAGAGGTTAAAATTCATAAAACGCTGAAAATATTTCAAAGCCACAACCGGTTATATCATTTTCTTTAAATAACGTTAAACTGAACTTCCTAATGCCACAGCTAACTAAAATATTTATTTATGATAAGGTGATGAAAGAATACATTTATAATAGGTGAAATTGATATTTGAATGAATAAAATTTACAGAGTTCTCATTCGTTATAGCCATAAATACACTGAAATGGCAATCCCATATTTTTAAACACAAAAATTGAATTACATAGTAGGAAATATTAAAACTCTTAAAAATACTGGTACTGGTAGTAATCAGTGGTGATATCTGCGGCATTCCTCAGGCGGATGGCTATCAATTTATCGGTAGTATAGAACGAACCCTCCTAAATACATTGAAGTGAGTAAAACCAATATATACGGATGTAACAAACTAAAACACGCAGGAACTTTTCTCGAAATCTAATATCAGAAGAAATTTAACCATTATTACCTTTCATCAATGCAGCTACTGTTTTGTAGGGTTAGACACGATAGGCACAATTACCATGAAAAATCGTCGAGCGACCCATAAAGATTGGAAAATACTATGGAATGAGGCAATGAGGTCACGGGTTGGTGATTTTCAAGAGGCATTTATTACAGGGCTGCCCTGAAGCTAGGATTTGAAACTTCCGAGGTAAAAACAAAATGTTCACGCTTTTATGCGTTTTCAATTTTCGCTCCGTAGGAGAAAGAAAAACCGTTACTAACGAAAAGGCCAAATACAAATTAGAAATAGACTTGTCTGGGCAAAGGAACGCAGATCGGTGGAACGTGGTTATACGGGGCGATGAAGTCAGATTAGCAGTTTTTATCAGCGGTAGTCGAAGCAGTGTCATAAGAATAACGTCAGCTACGGAAGTCGGAAATTTACATGTTGTGGACGGCATTATGAACGCTGGTAAATACATTAATGTGTTTCAAAATAACTTAAAAACCACAATATAAGCAAATGCGTTTGAATAAATCTTCCAGTAAGACGGTGCCGCTTACTACACGGCAATAAAAGAGTGAAAGGATGGATGTTCACTTGTAAATTGGACTTCTGGCACCCGACACACCTCTCGTCAATTGAATTCTTATGGCATATATTATGAAAAAATGTTTTAAGTCGGTAATAATATTATGATGCAGTGGTAGTTTTTTCTGTATTTTCGTTTCATTTCTTTTTTTATTGACATTGTTAGTAATTTCCCACAATTTTTCTTTTTTTGTTAGGAAACTATAGTAACGTATATCGGAAGCAAATACAAATTTCCTACATAATTAGAAATATTTAATTTTCTGATAATAAGGTAAGATTTGTTAGTAACCATATGTGGGTTCGAAACATTCGACATAGCTCATATCGCTCAAATTGGCGTATACTCCGTTATCTCTATCCATCTACGACATACTAAACATTATCAGTGTTAGAAGATTAAAAATAAATCAACATTTATAATGTAAATGTATACGCAGAGCGTATATTAATCTTCTATTTGTACCTAATAGTGAATTTGGGCGAGGTATGAAGGGTTAAAACAGGTTTAACGAATAACAAGAATCATACTTTTTTCTTAGGAATAAAACTAGGGCCACCTGTTTTATAATGAGTGACTTGTCAATATGTTTACAATATACATTTTCACTATGTCTAACAAGGGTAAAAACCATGTTCCAAATATCATAAATGAAAGGACATTATTGGATCTATTAAAACGATCGGGATTTTGCAAATGTACCTGTTTAACCCAGAAAATATCTACGTGCTCAAATGAAGTTAACTCCGATTTGCGTTGGGCCCTCTGTTTCAGATATGGCACGCCTATAGACAAAAAAGGAACTGTAAGCTGGGGTCGAAGATTTGTTCTTTTTGAAGTTTGCAGATAACGCCTGCGAGGCGAGAAAAATAAGAAAGGGATGGATATTAGCTTTTTGCGCTTCAAGATCAGTTTCTTTTCGCTTGTTCAGCGCCTTCGTATAGTATAATTCAGATAATAAATCGTGTAGGGACAGAACTTGTAGTAATTACTTCAGCACCGTAAAAATCTCAGTACAAATTACAAGAACGTTATGCATTCAGCAAATGGACAATTTTATAACTTATACACGGTGGGTTTGTCTCCATAACACTGTGATTATTTGAAAAGGAATAAGTGGATGTTCCTGTTATACAGAAAATTAATATATAAGTACAATTTTTTTAATGAAGCAGCCAATTTTTTGTTACATCACTGTTTAAAATATACCAGTACATATTGAGTTATTCGAGACTGTCTGAAAGAACTAGTGATTGCAATATATGCGAAAAAATTGAAGTATCTTTTAAACCAAAAAATCAAAACTGTTGGATTTTTGGCTACTCCGAAGATTATAAAAATTTAATTTGATTTTATGAAATGAACTGCAAATTTTTTTCACTATCCGTTGGGAATATATTTTTACTTTCATTTAATATATATTGTTAGTAGTTAGAATTGGCAGTTTTTAAGTTATTTTTTAAAGAGGTCTGTCACAAATTTGGAAACATTTATTTGTTTCTGTTTAAAAATGTTTTCTCCAATCGTTGAATGAATAATACGATCTTTGTTCTTGCGAAATGAAAGCAGAATTCATTAACCGCGAAACGGTCTTCGATGATACGCATCTATAATGTAGGTAATTTACGTATTAATTTTCCGACAACTGTTGGAAAGATTTTAGCAATCTGAGAATGTGAAATATCAACAGTAAATTAGAAAGAACAGCTTATAAAAGAATATAAGCTTTGGTATTACTGGTTCGGTATTAGAAAATCCACATGCTGTTTTATCTGACAATATTAGGTTTTTCTGGGGCTGCTTTAAGTCCAAAGTTTATGTACTCCTCCAACTACACCTGAAGATGTAAGAAATCACATCCAGCTTACTTTTAGAGAAGCTACTACAAAAACGTTGAATAAGACGACAGTTATTTTAAAACAATTGCTTTAAATACCTACTGAATTCTGCGTTTATCCCACACTCATTCTTTTATTACTGTACATCTTTTTGGTTTTGCTTTTTTGACGTGCACACGTCTTACACCGCAGTTTGGGGGGCATTTCATGAAAATCAAAAAATCGGTAGACTCATCTAACGGTGGCTTTCCGAATACAATGTAGGTTGGTAAGCACAGAGCTACATGCAGGGCTGCCAGACTGATGATTTTCTTAAATGAGTGGTGATTTGGTGAAAACTGTTACTTAATTTGCAAAATCTGATGATTTTTGCACCCTAACACACAACAATTTATTTATCGCTGAATCTAAAACATTTTAATTTGTTGTAAAGTCAAAATGCATAAAAGAACCTGCAAATGCGTTCTCTGATACTTGATAGCATAAATATTATTATAACCGCATAATCAAATCACTATCAGTCGTTGAACCGTAATGATATTGCGTCATCTATTGGTTATTATTTAGTTCCTGGCATTTCAGATTACTATATATGGAAGAGGGTAAATTCCTACAAACTATAAAATTAGTAATGCACCTTAAAACTGTAGCTACATTCCTACAAAAGTGGAGTGACCAAGGGTATAAATGCATTGGCCGGCGATTTGGCGTTTTCGGCTTTAATGTTTTTCAGACGATTAATGTGAATTGAGCATAATTATTTGTTAAAGCTGTCCACTATCCAGCTAAAGTGTATTTATTTTACTTAGGTATAGTAAACGTAAAATCATCCGGAATGATATTACCATATTACATTCAAAACGTGCAATAAACAGAAATAATCAAAACTGCTTCGGTTTTAGCATTGCTGAAAGGGTTTTAGAAAAACACAATTCACTAATGTATAAAGATTAATCAGTAGATTAAGGGAGTTAGAGAATTAGCAAATTGTTTTTAATTTAAAAATTTTTCTATTACCTTGTTTTCGTATTCTGTGCATCTGCTTGCAGTTAAGTTTTTTCCGTTTAATAAGTTTCTAATGCTTTTATGTTTATTTAGATTACTTTGTTAAAATATAAATAAAATGTTATTTAAATGTTTGCTTTACCATGCAATTATGAAACAGTGTTAACTCAATATGACATATACTAGCTCATATAGGTACAATAATATCTTATTTTTATGTGAAAATTGGCAACTTCTTAAAGTGCCGCAAGTGCAAGATTTCGTGAAATCTGGCAACTTTTCAAGGCAACATTCGATGAAAAACTCATTCTTCATTTGGCAACCCTGCCTACATTGCCAATTGGCCCGTCGTTTAATGGTGATAATCGGTAATGCGTCATCTAGCGGAGGCTTTGCAAACTACGACTTGATGAGGTCAGTAAGAGCAGAGACCTACATTGCCAATGAGCATTTGATCCCACTTGAGAAGCTCGGCAAAAAACAGCCCAGTGTAATAAAATTACTAATGATAAATCTTTGTTATTATATATTCTTTCCAGCTTTTGATTAATTACCTCATCTACCACATATTTAAGTAAGATAGACGTGTCCACGTCATGTTTCACGTTTCAAAGTCTCAGCAACCAAGAACATTATTTACATATAACAGTTAAATGGCATTTTAATCCCCCAGACTACAGCTGCACCAAACATGAGAGAAACTTGGGAACAGTTAATAAGCAGTAAAAAACTGCAAATAATCCTAATAGAGACCTTTTTCGAAGAGGAAACATTACTTAAAGCCTCGCAGATATACTGACATCTTCAAGTTTCAGAGAGTTAGAACCCAATCGCTTCTTATTGACTCATTCCAAAATTATTTACCAGGCGACAAAAATATTTAGGTGCTAACTTGAGAAACTAGTGGTAGGAAACTCAAATGATGTGAACTAACTTTTGGAAAAGATGATGCAAAAAAACGTGTTTAGTAATAATAGAGGCTTATATCTACTTTACCATGAAAACTTAACCTCTTGACAAAGAAATGTGGACATTTCGATGCAAGTATGTCATAACCAGGATTGCTGATGTGAAAAAGTCTACTGTATGCAACTATGCAACTCATAAAATCTGACATTTTATGGAATGTTAATGAAGAGGCTTCAGGTTGAATAATGCAATTTATGGTAAACTAGTAAATTCAACAAATATATTTGAAAAAAATCAACCCACTGACTGGTACATATTAAACATAGACATTAAAAAATATGATAAAATCCAATAATACACAAGAAACCTTTTGTAAAACAGTTTTTCATATTTTCACGTATTTTTTTCACAAACATTTTATATTACAACAAATTCACTTGAACAATCTAACTGAACCTTTATTTTGCTCAACCGTTGAAGCTAATCTTTGTAAAACCTGAAGCTGCCTGAAGTATGCGCAAAATTCGAATTCAGTGGTTTGCATGTCGACAGGGCGCTTTCATATCGGCCGAAGAGTTCCACTTTGAATAAATTACGTCTAGGCGGCGGTCGGGCACGTTGCTAAATTAAACCGATAGCGTGATCGCACCAGATTTGATCACAGCTATTAAACGCACGCAGGCCTATGTTAAACAGCGCAATTAATACCGACGTCTGTAATTAGCTGTGAAACAGCGGGAAGGGCAGGAAAAATCGCGCAATATCCATAATAGTTCGACAGCATTTTTTACTTCTTTTTTTTCGATCACCTGTGGTGAATTTAGTCATTTATCCATAACATTATCTGTAAGTTTGTAATTCCATTGCAGCCTTTAATGCTAGTCATGCTATTGTATAATTAGTGCAATAAAATAAATTTAAAATAAATAAGTAGGTAATATTGTACTGAAAGTAATAATAATATAATGATAAGTAGTTAAGGATTCAGAATGGTAACTAATTCTTACTCATTGACATAACTAGCCTACATTTACGTTTTAAATTATCATTAAAGATATCACGATCTTTATTAATTCTATGGCAACCGGTACATAAAAAATAATTTTTAATTATCACGTTTTTAAATTGGAGTAAAAAGCACAAAATAATTTCTCCTAGACCCATACAGATTTATAACCCCATGCAGATTCCCAAACCCATATAGATAGTCCAGAAAATTTGTGATTATGAATTTTTTAATAGCTTTGAAAATTGCTGTGAGATTTATAACAAAAAAACGTGGGACGCATATTCATGCACCGGTTATATTTTGTGTGCGCACCACTGGGTTAAAAATTTGTAAGGTGCTAGGAAAAATTAATTTTTACCTTTTAGTCCAATTTAAAAACGTGGTAAGTTAAAAATTATTTTTTCATCCGAATAATTATCTTCTCTTTTTTGGCTTTTAGTCTTGCGTACCTAAAATTTTGCAGCCGATTTTAAATATTTTTGAAAAAGAATTTTGGTTTATTTTAGTTTCTTTCCGCCAAATCATATGTGAAATTAAAATCTGTAACACCTGCTTATCAGTAACAAAGGTTTGCTGAAAAAAAAGTGATATCAACCAGCACGCTCTATTCCCAAGCTGTCACCCAAGTACCGACCGCGCCCGACGTTGCTTAACTTCCGTGATCGGACGAGAACGGCGCTGTGCCGGGGTTGTCAATAATATAGCCGTAGAAATTATGTTCACAATTCAAATTTGTTTGGTATGTGAAGAAGCTATTTTAATTATTAAGACTATTGAAAAATAAGTATCAGGCAGACAAAAAAAGGAAGGTAATAAAAACATGTTGAAAAAGTACATTAAAAAACTAGTTTCATAAGGCGCCATTTTTCCGCACGCATTTAACGTTTATGTAATGCACTAATACAAAGAGCCTTATGAAACGGGTTTTTTATACATTATTTTCTATTTTGCGAGATTTCCCTCTTCTACACAAGAAAATATTAGAAATTTAATAACAATAAAAAATTTAGGAAAATTAAACCTGCCATGCTTAAAAAGACCCATAGCAATTACGACAAATAACTGCAGTTACGACGTAATGAGGTGGATGATGTTGATGATCCCTCAGAGTGTTTTAGTGATACCAACAATGGAAAATAAAAAAATCCTTTTTGAAATAGTTCCACTACAAAACGCAAATTGCGTTTTGTAATGGCTTCATTAAGACCGTAAAATAGAGTTTTTGAAGGTTATTTTAAACAAATGATTATAGGGTGCACTAACCGGCAAATAAAAAGAATAATAACAAAACAAATTATCCGCAAATCGAATTGAGTATTGTACATTTGACAGTAAGCAAATATCCCTGGCTCCGATCTAATTTCATTGCGGATAATTTCTTTTACTCTTGAGCTAACTCAATACAAGGTAATTTAATAACGTAAGAAGATCAGGTGAATGTGTCTTGCATCTTATGTAGGTTCACAATTTAGTGCTACAGAAAAAATGTTACTCAAATAACCCCGAACATTAAGGTGTTAAACACCCTGACAGTTCTAGAACAGTTCAGAACATTCGAAACTATTCGGGAGCATTCCACAACATTCTAGAATGTTCGGGAAGGATCTGGAACGTTCGAGAACATTGCCGAACGTCCCATTTATATTTATAATTGATACAATGCCTAAATGTAAGAAAGGAGACGATCTCGCCAGTTTTAAAGCAGAACGGCAAAAAACGAAAACAGTCAAAGGGCGCGAAGCTTATTTACGTGCCCAAAGAACAAGAGTGAGCACCGTGAGAAGCAGAGAAACCGAAAAAGAACGAAATGAACGAAATGAAAACAATGAACAATCGTATAATAAAAGACTGCAAACACAAGCCACTTATGAAAATATCACCCTACGAGAAACGCGCACGAGGATAAGTAAACAGTACAACCTAACGAATGAAGCTTTCAAATACGACCCGACAAAAGAATATAACAAACACATCTGCCAAATTTGCAACGCTAAAAAAATCAGTAGAGAAACACCAGGAATCTGTTGCACTTAGCCTGCTCTGAAGTAGGAAATTTGAAAAAATGTTGTTTACAAACAAGTATTGTAAACGGTTTGAATATGTTTTCAATAAAAATCATGTATTTTAAAGTTTGTCCTTTTATTTCAACTACCACACAATCTCGTATCAATCAAGTAGTACTGTAAAAGTTAACAGGAAGTTTTTGCAGTATTACGTTTTCGTTAAAACACGGTAAATTACATGACACAAAAATAATAGCCGGACATGCTATTTCCACTCAAATAGCCTACCTTTAAGGTAAAATGCATGTCTATGCTGTGCTGTCTGCACCTCAACCAACTGCAGATAGATCTATTTCGCTGTCATTACAGCTCATCAGTGCAGTTTAGGTAGTTTACAAACATGCATATAATGTGCATTCTATTCGAGCTTCGAGCTTACACTGGAACTCTAAAATATGTATCATAAAGCCCTAGTTTACACTTTTGCAGTTGAGACTGTAGGTCTAGTTGTGACATAATTTATTTTCCTTTTATGTTTTTAGCAAGCTGTCATGGTTTATAGTTTAACGTAGCTAAACGCAAAAACCATCATAACAAGAACACACAGGAACGCGAACTTCTAATAACGTTTCCGTTATCCCGATAACCTTTATTGCAAAAACTCCCAAATGTTGCGTTGTTCCGCCCTCCTGATAGCGCAGAATATCTATTGAAACGTCATACCAGKCCATCACCTCCACAGTCTATAAATTATTTTGCAACTATGTATTCCCTTTTTGAAAAGCGTGTACCTATTTAAGGAAAAAACAAACATATTAAAGTATGAAAGATATCTTACGTTTTCAGCGACCTGTAACACCATAATCTAAAAATACTTTACCAAGAGGTCACAATAATTGGAGTTTATACGACCTCAACCTTTATTTCCTTGAAAACTGCCGAAAGCGAAATTGCCTATTAGGTTTTATTCGATTATACCGCAATAAAATTAGTCTCCCCATCAAAAATTGTCATTTAGTTGTAGTTATATAGAGGATCACAGCGTTTTAAATGCTCCACTAGAAATTCTCTCATTTCTACCCAGTAGTTTTAGAAGATGATAAAATATTTAAAATGATCTGAATTCCGTACAAAACACGTAATCCGAAATAACATAAGTGAGAGCAGGCATGAATTTTTCATGAACATATGCCTGGAATTTTGCTCCGGTCCCACATTCTCCTCTATTATTCCACACCGAGAGCGAAAGCTTGTTTTCGGCTCACACAGGCAGAACACTAAACGAAGAGGACTTCTGCGAAGATGGTCGGTGTACTCGCTCATAAAATGCGAAGGTCATAGTACGAAATGGCGTTTGATGTGTTGAGATACCGTCGAGAAACTACAAATGATTGCATACTGCGATAATTTAAAAGAGAGGTTGCTTCATGTAGACTTCAAATTGAAATTTTCTTAGATTTTAATAAGTAATATTATCATTAATATTATTTTTCTCAAAAAATACATTCTAGAATACTGTTGACATCAAAAGTCCAGAAAACGTGGTTCATATGACATTCTTTCATTTAACATGCACCTATAATCTGTTTATTTATTTAACCAACAGACACTAGCCTAGAATAGATAAATGTAAAAACAACTGTATATTATATTTTATATATCGGAGAAAGCTTGACTGATAAATTGCTTAGCACTAAAAGTAAAGTTAGCAAATTATAGGTACAACTTACAACGCATATATATGTGAATGCTAATAATAATAATATAATGAAGCAAGTTGGAGCTCTTATAACCGTCACTTCATTGATAATGTTATAATAAACAGTACTAATATAATATGCACGACGTGAATGAAATCAAACAGCATGTAGTTCACTTAAAATCTCTTCATACAGATATGAAATAATGGTATAACCGAAAGCCTGAAATTGATCTGTCTTTACCATTGTTACATACGCGACTGCAGATTAAAATCGTTCTAAACTATTATATTTTTGCCCTATTTTAATTGTTATGGTAAACTGAAACAATTGAAAGCTAGTTTTTTGACACCCTAATTAATAAACAACCGTGAATGTAAAATAAATTCTAAGGTAATTCTTAAAGACCTTCACCAAATCCAACTTTATCCACTTCAAAATGGTGAAGATTAATCTTTAAGAATTAACATAACTAGATATCCACTTTGAGCAAAATGGAAAATTTTACAATGTTTTTTTCTAAGGATGATAGACCTCATGCTTTTAATGTAAAATGTGCAAGAATGTAGAATTGCACGAATAGGTTAAAATTGGTAATATTAAACATGTATGAAATTTTTATTAATGTTATGTTCTCAACGAAAAATGCCTAATATTAAGACATTCTTTGCTTTGTCTCCCCGGGATTCAAGATAAATTCCGGCTCTTAATGACGTCACCATCAAACGTCATCATATAGCCGGAAATTGCATGAATACCGGAGCCGGGAGGCTAGTCACAGGGTTAAAAACAATGTACAAGAACTTTAATTACCGAAATTCATTCAATAATGAGAATTGTAATCTTTGATATATACATAGAAACAGTAGACTACTCGTTAAAATTGTTTAAAAGAAGTTCGCATAAGCTTTTATAGGCATTAGAAATTTATTTATAGAACCGGGTGCAGTAAAAATCAATGCAATTTACGTCCCAATTAATCAGAAATGTGCTGCTGGTAACAAGCTTTGGATGTTGCACCTGGCGAAATTCAATAGCTCTTTCTAGTGCACCATCCAGAAGCTTACAACTCTATTTATTTACTGCCTTTTGATTTGATTAACAGGACAATGCAGCACTTTTTTATTTTCCAAATACCAGTTTAAAGCCCTTTTGTAGGCAGTAATTGCTGCATACGTTCGATAATCCACTTCTGTTGTCCTCATAAAAAACTGTGTAGCATGCAAATCACGAATTGGTTATGTGCAAATCAAAAAGTTAAATCAGCCTTCATTGTAAGACCATAAAAAGTCTTAATTAAATTTTCGGATCATATTTACATTTGTATTCGGCTTTAGTTTTTGGGTAACGTTTGACGAGCTGTAATAATATTACCCATTTCTTGCTTGTTACCGCTGCTAATATGTGCGCATTACATTTTAGAGCATAGTTCTTGTTTAAGTTTCGAAAGTTGACGTAGTAAAAATGAAAGGTTTTTAAATATACGACTCGGGAAATTTTACTCTTAAATAAAAAATTTTACAACTATATAAAATTACCGAGGCCGCTATGGGTACTCGTATAACACAATCCTAGACACGGCTTACTTTCTTTTTGTTGCAAARTCCTAAAATGCATATTTTCAAGTTTTTTCTACCTAACACATATTTACGCAAAAAATTTATTCACTTAAACTACTAAAATTATACCTTTTAAGTTTAACTATGACGATGGACGTTTTCGTGATAGAAACTTGTTACAAAAACGTGAAATTTAACATCACTAATCTGCATGATTGAAGTGGAATGATGTGGCAATTACTTGTAGAACAACATTTAGTATTTCCTTTGATTATTATTACCTGACTAGGAAGCCACAACCAACAGTAATAAGAAATGATAGATTGTCTTGAGCCTAAATATGGGTGGAGAATATCCGTTCTGGTTCACGTTCATTAATTATGTGCTTTCGTGTTAACACAATGACAGGTCAAGGGATATATAAAACGATGGTTTTTAAAATACAACTGGTATTTCAACTGCAAACGAATTCTATAAAATGATTTCCGTATTTAATGTTGAAATGTTTACTTTGACAAGTAATCTCTGTTATAATATACCTTATATACAACTACGCATTCGAAAGATGTGGATTTAACACATTGTTGCTAATTCTATACAGTACTATTTCAAGCAATAAGAATTTGCAAGATATTAAAGTTGGCGAAAGGGTGATTACGTTTTTACGGTAGAGTGGAAGCTTTAGAAAAGTGCTTATTTAACGTGTCTCCTATGAGAGCAACCAAATTTTTTTTAATTAGCATTTATACAGTAATTTAATTAATCACTATTGAAAACACTACGCTTCACCATAGTAGCTCTAAAATAACACTTAGATCGCTTTGTTCGTTTGTTTCACTGCTTTTCTAATCCAACTATCCGCTATTCATTGCGTATTATACAGGAGACTCCGAGCTTCCCAAATAGTCTAAAGCCTCGTATCAGCTTCGAGAACATTCGACGGATCGAAAAAAGGAACTTCATAATGCGTAATCCGTCAGGTTGGTTGCCTAATCCACAGGCGCCGGTTTCGTTATGTCATAACAGTAGGTATGGAATTCTATTACTGTTGAATTCGTAAAGTTGAAGAATTAACCGCTGACATCTTTATTCTTACCAGGTTAATTAATACGATCGAAAGCCAATACCATTTTATGACTGAAGTCTCATTTAGCTAATAGCAAGGTGATTTTGCATATGTTTTGGAAGGAAGCAATAACGAACAATTACCAATATTAAATTTTAGACACATTCGGCTAAATCATTAAAGTCAGATCAAAGGTAGTCCTAAAAGAAAAACGTTAGAGGGCCAGAAGTTCGTTCTACAATTTTTCAGGATTAAACAGTATATTTTCATTAATTTAATTTTTAGGATGCGCTAACGTTAAACGTTAGATTACACATTTAAAAATTGGTCATACACAAACTGAAAAGGTTTAACTCGCTGTGGCCGGATATCAAACTCGCTAGGTTCACTTTGTGTTTGTGCATTTAATCTCATATAACACAGTCGGTCCGGGACTCGAGTCGGACAACCTTGGTAGCTTAATGCAAAGCACGCCAGAGCACCTATATATATAGGCCTCCAGTTCGTTTTACCTTATGTATGGCATATTTCACGAAAATATAATCTAATCTAAAATGTTGGATTTGAGTTTGTTTAAGGCAGTACAGTTAATTATATCTGCCAACATAACTGTTGCGTATCTCGGATTCGCGTTCGCAGTGCCATATTCGCGGTAAAAATTAGCATGAATCAAATTATTACAAAATGCAGATTTCAGGAGATTAAACGTAATCATTTTCATTTAAATTTACTAGTGAAAGACAACTGTATTAGTTTTTTTGCATTGCACCTAAAACATTGAAAAAAGATTTATACCTCTTATGCAAAAAATTGACTAGCAAAAAAATCAGACACGTCAGTTATTCTTGGAAAGAACATTTTTCTTTGGGATCGCCGATCCGCAAACAAAAGCTCGCACAAAATAATCCCATATAGGAAACTTTTACTATTTCAAAATAATGATGAAATAACATCCAGTATACGGTAATATATGACAGCTTACTAATGATTTTTGAAAGAATGTAAGAGAAAGTATAAAGTAAAATCGATATAAGGCAGTTACATTGATGAAAAATACTATTTTAAATATATTTTATAGATTAAACATGTTTCCTTATGTGGCGTTTACGTGTGATAGTATGGATGAAATTGTGGCCAGGCGCAGGGATAGCAGAGACTGATTAAAGATTGAATATATATTTTTTAATCACCTTAGCAGATAGGTTTAATAATTGTTTAAGGAAAAAATATACAGTTTTTTTGTAAACGTTTTTACTCGTTTTGGCCAGAATGGCATTAACCACTTACACCACCAAGGCGCTTACTTATACATTATTTATTATTATTTATAACTGTATTGTATTATCCCACTGCCGCTGCAAGGTTGAGTTGTCCGTTCGTGGAAGCAAGCACGTTACTGCTATTTGCATTTTTATTAACAACAAATACGCACAATAACAAAACTGATTAGCAACTCTCCTGGATCGAAGATATCAGAAAACCTGCAAAATTGCAAAACTGCAAATAACTATTACAATGTGGCTTGTATGTGTAAGATTATCTTGCAAAGATACTGGATAACAGTTGCTTATTCAGTCGATATTAATTTGCAATCTGAATTTGAAACATCAAACTGAAAAACATAGACAGAGAGCAAAACGAGGAACTGCTTTTTAGTCGCTTTTGTAATGTTTTTGGGGAAAGCCTAAAAGTGACCACGAAGCTATTTTTGAGGGATTGGTATAACTACTTATACATAACTACATGTAACGTAGAGCTTTTTTTTATACAATGCGATATCGAACTTTCTCATAATTGAGCTGGGAGAGCAACGCTTCGGCTACGATACCTCCTGACGCCAAATCTTGTATTATAGCTTCTTTATATAGTAATTTAGTGCTGTAGCATTTATTAAATTAGCTCGGCCACAGTGTAATTTTATTAAAAGGCGTAACACACAAATGTTTGTGTTGTTTTGATGGGAACTTAAAGCAACACTACCCACTGAAATATGTGTGCATGTAATGTGTCCTTCTAATTACAAGGATGAAACTATTCTTGAAGCACTGAAATTCCGTTTCGTGTCCAAACCCACAGATCCACAGAACTATTCATATTGCTTTAGATATTCCAGAAATTTAAGCCCAGTAGACGAAATCCCTCGCATATCGTAAGATTTCTAGCTACCCCGAAGTTCATCCACCCGGAAAGCATCCCTCCCTCATCTATAACTCATTGTGCTCCCTCTAGTCATCTCCCATCGTTCCAAGTTCCTTTAGAATATCTCAAGCGTGCTAATGACACATCACGAGTCAATGTCGAGGCTTGCGGTTCCTTCCGTCCACGGTCCGTTGCATTTACGTTGTTGCAAGTATGATGCCCGAAATGATGTTATAAGACCATTTAAAAAGAAAGTCGTCTCTACAGTTGTTTCAGATTATTCCCTTTATTACATCAGTCGTTATTGCAATTGCACCAATCATCTACGTCGGAGCTTTGTCTTCGGTACGTGTACTAACTAATTCCGGCCATGGACAATGGACATGCCAAAAAATAAATTTTCAAACATTTCACTATCTGCTTACTTATGCAAGGTTGCTATGAATAATTCATGCATCCGGATACTTTATTTATTATCGGTTAAATATGCCGCACACAGCTCTTGCTTTGACAGATACTTGCCATCTGTCGATTGTTGAATTATTTGATATAATTTTAATACGAAAAACTAGGATTGTGTATTTTGAACATATCCTGTAGTGTTTTGTGGTATAATTAACTTTAAGGTTGCGGAAAGTTCAGATTTCGGAGCTGTGGGGTTTTATGACCATCGTAAGCCAGTTAAATTGTACTGTGATGGACTAAAAGATGTTTTTAGCCTGCTGCAATGGTAAAATTCACAGTTAGGAACTATACTAAGTGGCACGTGACAGTGACCCTGCACTACCAAGTAATCTAGGGAAAAGTTTTCTTACCTAGAAGTTGTAAACAGCTTAGTTATGGTTGTGCAATCTAGTTACAAAAGAAGTGCAAACATTAAAATAGGGAAAAAGACTGAGATTGCGCAGGCTTTCAAATTTGCGGAAAATAATTGCATTCATAAAGCCATATCTGAAAATCGGTGACCGCAACAAAAGAGGGTTATGACCGACGTAATTGTATTCTTATTAAGGTATAATATTTATTATGTAGTTTCGTACAAGCAAATTATTGTTATTACTTACCTTTGAAAGGAAAATAGAACCGTATATTGTTGGAAAATCCCAGCGTCTTCTTCGGTATTGATCTCATCAACCACATTTGTGCCAACTTTTAAGAGCGTACCTAACAAGCTTGCGTAATGCGAACAACAAATTCTTACATATATGTGCAMTGCTCTATTTTTTGACATTTGCACAAAAGGAAGAAGCTTTGCTCAGTTGKTTGTTTTGTAGTCAGCCATAGCAGAAGTCAGTCTRCTTTCTGCCTTATAACTGGCTATGACTCGGTTTTCCATGGACTAATTGGCATTCTTTTAAATGCATCAAGATTTCTTTTTAAAGTTAATTTGCAAATCTTCTTCCGTTGTCCGTGTGTAAAAAAGACATAAAATGTTTTCAGGCCAATTCTACTGCAGTTTTTTTAACGGTCGTAACTGTAGAAATTTTGTGGACTGGTCTTGAAACACTACCCAGTACAAATTTATATTTTCCGTCTGGTCGCAACTGATAATATATAAGTCAATAGGATATCCGGGCATGAAATTATATGAACATACAGGTTTCGCTACTAAATTTTTTTCTTCAATTTATAGTCTTCACACAGTGAATGGAAACAGAAATAGTTTCTCTCGTAGGAAAAGCATAAGTATTTGATTTATATTTTTATCATTCAGTCTCGTCCATGCCCTGAAAAAATGTAATTGTGCAACGCTAATTCATAGTTATTCATTGTAAGATATAAACAGAATGCTATTTTCTGAGGTTTTTCTTCATTTTATTAATAATTTGAGGACGCCTTCCACATCTAAGGATTCGAATCTAAACAACTGAATACACATAACCTAAATTTGTAAGTAATTTGCAATATTTGTTCTTGTCTCCAACGCATCTTTCCTACATAATATTAATATTATTGTCTCTTCAAACGATAATAACACATTACATTTCCATCTGCACAATTTACTTATTTATTCTAAAGTCGGGCATTTTGCAGACTGACTAGTGATTGCAAGATGTAGACAATTTAAGTCGGCAGATTGACTAGTACACCAGGTATTTTGTACATTCCCTGTAATACGTCAGACGTTTTGCAAATGACCCAAAGTTCCAGTTATTTTGCATACTGCCTGTGGCGAATCGGTGAGTGCAAATTTCCGAGGTGTTTTGCAGATTGTCGGCAACACATACAGGTACCCTACATAATTCATCTGCTTTACTCCTTTCGCTGCTTTACTCTCGTTTAAACATGGGAAGAACGGATCATTTTATGATACATAATCAGAACAGGTGACTTCAGGAGACAGGTACTTATCGCTGAACCTGATGATCTACAGACCATCAGAACATGCGCTGTTACTGATACATCGTCGCATTAAAGCAGAAAGCAGTGAAAACTTTTGTGCTCGAAAATAAACATAATTCTGATGGTTGGGGATTGGCACGGCATTCAAGACAGACTGGCAGTAATTCATTTATTTATCTCATATCACAAAAACAATATTTCTTCTACTGAAACACTATAACTAATATAGTAGGTAGGTAAACTTTCATTTTGTCCGTATTACTAAATTGCAATATACAGACACATTATTGAAATCTAGGAAAAACAACAGAAATCCAATAACTTTGATAATGACGATTACATAATCCAACATGGCTTCCGATGGACCGGCAGTGTGCATAGAAAACCGTAAAACACGAAATGTACTAAGGTGAGACAGATAAGAGTTAGGTGTTGGGTCGTTCATTCAAATTGAATGACTCGTGCCTTGATTCGTTTCATTTGGCTCACAGCTAATGAATCAGCATCGTCCATCATTCAAACAACAAGAGCATAAAATATTTATATGATGTAACGATAGGCTGTTTTCACTTTCAATTCATAATCCATAGGAACAACCCTAAATCAATTAAGAAGAACCGACCGGTGCCATTTGAGAAGTGTGGGATGTAAGACTTGTGTACCAGTTTTCTACGAGAACGATTGCGATTTTTAACGAATATTAAAGCTGTACTCGCAAGTAAGGTAAACGACTATTGGTATCACGTGAATCATGATAAGGAACTTTGGGAGGTATTTTCACGAATAATTGTCCGCAAATATCAAACCATTATAATTCCACTATTATAATTTATTAAAGCAACAGTAGATGATAAAATGAAAAAAAAAACATGACACTGCTATTACAGATTACGGAAAACATGTTGCAATTGTCTTTAAGCAGGTCTAACAGCTCGGAAATGAAATGATTCATGAACGATTTTAATGATCCGAATCTACGCGATTGATTGAACGATATGAATTGAATCGAATGTCCCACCTCTAGTGAGTGACGTTAGTATTAAGTAATGTGGTTCTATAAAAAAAGCGTTAGAAATTGCATTGTTTTTATGTATGCCCTTCGATCACCATTTTAAAAGTCACGTATTCTTATAAGCCTAATACCTACGCTATATTAGTGCTGACGTATTGACGGCCATTTTTCTGCGGTACGTCAAAGCCCTGGATCCTGACAAACCGTGTTACTGTGTATGTTTGTGTAGCTGACACTTCGCTTTACTTAGCAAATATTACAAACGTAAATTACATTTAGTTACAATGTAGKTATTGCTGAAAAGCTTAACCTATAATAATTGCGTGTGTAGAGCATTACAATTTACATGTACCAGAAGATTGTAACGTGCTAGGTCCCTGGATGTTCTTGATATAATGAGAAAGAAACGTATAAACTTTAAGCTATATTAAATTGTCTTTCAACAATAATAGATTGCAACTTAATTTAATTTCGGTTTGTAATACTTAATGAATAATACAAAGGTATGTAAACCACTAAAACATACACAGTAACACTTCAAAATATTGTATTATACTATAATTTTGCTCCGAACATTGAGTGTAACTGTATTTTTACTGGTTTACGTTCCTTCGTATAATTTAGTATTACAAACCAAAATTACATTTAGTTGCAATCTATTGTTTAAAAACAACCTAAAAGAAGTGTTGTAATGATTACACGTTCCTCTCTCATTATAACGGGAACATCCAGGGACCCAACCCATTACCATTTTCTGGTAAAACTTGTAAATTGTAATGCTCCACACACGTACTTAGTGTATGTTCAACTTTTCAACAATACATTGTATCTAAATGTAATTTCGGTTTGTAATACTTGCTAAGTAAAGCGAAGTAGTGTAAGCTACTCAAACATACGCAGTAACACTTTAAAATACTCTTTAACACTAAAAAATTACACCAAACGCAGATTATGACAACTAAGTAGGTTGGTTTGGATCCGGGATCTTGACGTATCACAGCAAAATGGCCGACATCTTCGTCACACTAATATAGCGTATAGAAGTTGTGAAACAGGTGATATTCGGAAAACAATTTGTAGTAGCTTGCTTAGTGGGTAGGACCTTTTTTAAACTATCAGATCAGATTTTATCAGGTTGGTCAGTTGTTTCTACTGTAACGGATATATGGTATATAAACATACAAAGAAAGATTTGTAATGCTGATTGCCTTCCTGATCAATGTTCCTGCCTATATTTCTGAAAGCAATAGGTATTGTGCGTTGGTTCATTGATATGTCAAGATTTTTGTTTAACCGATTGATTAGGAATAGCTAATACGGAGTTCCATTAACATTACCACATGCAATCACGTCTATTCTTATCGAAAAATATGTAAATGTTGAGTTTCTATATAAATTTCTATGACCTCCTTTTTAAGTTCATACCGTTAATGTACAACTGAATGCAATTACAAGATTCAAGAGTGACAACGAATATCTTCCTTTCATAGACTGAACACGAGAAGCATATCGTGCACTGAGCATCACCACATTTGAAACTTTTAATAACGCTCTGGTGCCGCCCAAGTATAGAAACAATTAACACATAATTACTTTCTCGGTAACGCAATCATAAGGTCAGGATTTTCTATTTTATTTTATAATTTATCTTCCGCTTCGGTTTGCGCGATTTATGCCTGTTCAAGTAAAGAAAAACATCAGAAATTGACATTGTTAGCTTATCCATTACATTTTGTTTGATGTTCCTTCTCTTGGTCCGCACGGCATCTGTATGTTTAATATTAGCGAGTAACGTCTGCTTTTTTCTCTTGCCTTTGATTTTAGTAGCTAGCGTAACCCTCGTAAATAGTTTATCTCTTGTTTAGTTCTTCTCGGGCACTGTCGCAATGGCTGTTGAGGCCCTATAATTTTTCGTTTGTTTCTTAGTACATGCCGCAGGCTGATCAGTGCCTAAGATCAATTCCTTGTTTAACTGTCAAGCTTATTATTTACTAGCTCTCCACTTTCACGAAAACTAATTGGCTTCTAAAACTAAAGATCTATTACTACTCGATCCCAAAATATCACTCAAGCCGGAAGGATTATTTTGGTTATTTGTTTATATACTTTATTTTTGTTTTCTTTTATTTCGTCAGACCAGCGGTTGCCTTCGACAAAAACTTTAAACTATTTATCATAAATAGTCATTTATGAACTGTTTTTATAGCACCTTCGACACGACAGCTAGGTTAAATATAATGTAGTAATTTATCTCATGCTTTATTTGTTTAGGAGGAAAATAAATAACAATAATTGCAACGTGATATTTGTTATTATACTATAGAAGTACGGTATTTCAAACGAAATAACGTTATATTGCTCTATATTCAATACAGGTAGTTCTACAATGGGCAGTTATTAAGGTCATAAATTACGGCACAAGCCCCCGTCTGGTCAGGTGTGTAGGATGGTATTCCGTTGGCCTGGGGACCATTGCGCTGAGCGATAACTGTGACATTTGGGATAATTTTTGTAATCTTCTTAATTAACTGCTGTGAATTTTTGGAATAATATAGAAGATAATAACAAAATTACGTCTACGTTCAGATTTAGTTCCCCAGAGAGACGAGTGGATGATACCGTATTGTCACTAGATGGCATTGCGTCATCTACACTCTAATTCTCGAATATAGAAGATGTGTGAATGGGATATTCTCCAATATATTTGGGTGGTGGTAGTCAGTGATGTAGTATTTAACAGAATTTTGTAAACATGAAACAGTTCAGTGTAACAATTACCTAGCGACTATCACATTATGGAGATACTGTTGCATTGATAAATTAAGCGTCAGGGGGTTGTGGTAAACTAATGATCTGGTATTAACAACTATCTGAACCTGAGCGGTGCAATCGTACCATTCATTGAGTTAAAGCAACTCGGATGATTTTGACCCAGTCGTCCCACACCGATTCTGTTGTGTTTTGTCGAGTTGTAGAGTAAGATGTTTCGTCGGTCCAACAACGTGAAGGAGGACCTGATCGTGAAGAAACTTCCTGAAAAACGAGATGTCACCTTCATCCCGACGTGAAGGAACTGAACTTTAATCTGTCCAAATCCCTTATCAGAAGATGCCCTAATCCCATTAAAAGGTCAAATGACCTGCTACAGTTACCTTATAATACAAACTGTTTTATTACAAAGGACACTTTTGAAATAAATAAAAGCGTGAAAAGAAGACCTATATTAGATTCGATGAAAGTTTAGTTAAGCAATAAAATAAGAAATACGCTTAGAATTAGCCTGTTATTATGCTATTTAGGAAAGGAAATTGAACATGTATAAACGAAATATGTTGCTCTCCGTTCCAACTTTAAAACGAAGCTGATTTGGGATTTGAAATTTCTTATAGCGATGAATCATTCAGGCTTTATTTACAAAGTATTAGATTTTATTATAAAACATTTGAAAAAATACAATGATTCGAAGCACCAAGGCAAAAAAGAGCACCGAATATAATATGTGACTTTAATAATACAATATCCATGATGTTGTTAAAAAGGGATTATCGAAAGGCACAAACAATTGTTATTTAAATACACCACCATCACGAGGGAAAAGAATTATAATTCTGCATGTTGGGAGTACAAATGGTTGGGCACGAAATGCCTTACTTATATCGGCAAAAAATATTGCTGATTATCATAGGGCATGAACCATGGTTTACCAAACAACTACTTCCATTTTTACTTGCGAATTCAGTAATTGTCATGAACAATGCAAAATACCATTCACAACAATAAAATAGAAAAGCTCCAATAAGAAAAAATTATTTGTATACGAAAAATAACAATACTGAAATTCCGGCAAAAGCAACAAAAAACAGTTGTTGGGTGTTATTAAAGAGCTTAATCTTCCAAAAACCTACAGGATTGATGAAATCACAAGACAAAACACAGTATTGAGACTTCCACCTTATTGTCGAATGTCGAATCAAATTGAATTAAATGGAGCAACCTAACAAGAAACATCCGAAGGAATAATAAACACCCGAATCTCAGAGCCACTATAATAGATTTGGTACAAACCGAAGCAGAGAAAATCGACCAGCAGTTATGGGAACACTGCATGAAAAGATTTTTATATTTCCTTCAATATTCCCAGATTTATCGCCGAATACATTGAAGGAGCAATTAACAGTGAAAGTTATTAATAAGAAAATAAATAAATATGAACTGAAACTGTACTTCTATTTTACACAAGACGGTGCTGATAAAGTAATAATTTATACGAGCATCTGTCGGTCTATGATAAAAAGGGGATTATTTACAATAAAGGCTTCATTATAGGTAAGTAAACCAGCAATTATAGGGTGATCGGAACTGCAATATAACGTTATTTTATTTGGAGAAATATATGAAGAATATAGACAGCCCTATTCTGTACCTTTTTTAAGTCCTCCAAATCAATTCGAAGCTGGTTAGACTAAAACCATCAGCTCTACAGGCTGTTGCCGCAAGCCGCTTGCTGTGGGGCCCCCAGAGCGACTTCGCTGCCTGGGATGTGTGGATATCGTCCGGGACACCCTCTCATCGATCTCGAGCGCCCTGACGCGGCCCCGGCTCGACTATATTTATAGCTGCATCCGAGTATAGGTACCCTCTCTCTCGAGGCGGCCACCTGTCGAGCTTGTTGGTTTCGGCAGGTCATTTACGCAAGTTTCAGAGTACTAAAGCTGTTCCGGTTGAAGAAGGCCACGATTCTTTCAGGTGACGAATGACACTTGCTGATGGTAGCCCAACTGCAAAACCTACAAGTACTTAGGTTTGCCTTTAAGGGGATTCCGTCCGTATTCTGCTTATGGGATTCACATAATTTTACTTCCACATCCAACGGATGAAAAGTATTGTATCGCGAAAAAAAATTTCAAACATTTTATTTGCTCATTCGCTTTAAAATGGTCAAAAACGTAAAAAACTAAGTGTGAGCAAAAAATTTCTTGTCTGTGTCTGTGGTTTTGTTTGTGGACACGATAACTTTCGAAAGACTTAATATATGAACTTAAAATTTGGCAAACGTATAGATCTCAACTACCCAAAGCGACCTATTATTTTTGGGGTAAGTAGGGTATCAGTAAGGGGGCAAAATTGAGGGGTAACTACCCTTTTTGCAAATTTTTATTTTTTATCTTTGCCAAACTCAGGCAAGCAGAAAAGGAAGGCAAAACCAACAATCAACGCGTTATTATGCTGTTATGCATACCGGGCGGGTCACGTGATACGAACTGTGACGTCAACAAGATCTTCGACCATTTATTATATCAAGCTTATTGCTCCCGCCAAAATAACAAGTTTTATGTTAATGACACGCTACTTGAGTAGTTTATGAAGCTACGCGGTATAATACAATTAGTGGAAAACACCCAATTACAATTGCGTAATAGGTAAATAAAATAATTCAATTTTGACAGCTTACTCAAACAACTCATACCAACATCTACAGGGTGAGTCAGTTTTTTGTAGACAAACTTTAACAGAAGATAGAACACATGTTTCTAAAAAGAAAAGTTTTTATAAACATATGTCGTAGAAGGCTTCGTTTCTGAGATACAGGGTGTTGAAAATAATTTCTTTTTCTCGAATTTTCATTATAACTTGTAAACGAATGCTAAGATTTTTTCATGTTTGGGGGATAATGCTTATTAATTAAGGCGCATAAAACAAGCGATAATAATGTTCAAAAATTTGCACAGTGGCGGAGTGGAGGGGGTGCTCAACCCCTTTCTTAAACAGAACTTCTACGCCAATGACTATTTGTAAGAAAAACTGTTATATTCATTATCTGCATACATTTTAACAAAAGTAATGTTCCTTCGTCTGTTTCGAAAATTCTATGCATTTCCGAGTTATTTTGATGTGTTAGAGTTTGATGTATTAAATTAAGTAATTTATTTATTATCAATTATCGGCTAAATATTTAATTCTTCGACGAAAACTACCCAAATATGGTGTGTTAAGGATTCTAAAAAGCCGAAATCTCTTATTCTTTATCTCTTTCCAATGTAGTCAAAATAAATATTTGTTATATCAAGCCATACTCAAATTGCAACCAAGTATGATATTCCTTGGAAAACAATAAGTATTAAATGTCATATTTTGAAACGACAGTTTGACTTCTTTATCTACAAACACTATCGCTTCATCTTGAATATTTTCATTGTTATTATTTTTTTTAAGTTTAAAAGTTATTTTATTTGATTTGCCAGCTTCTGATTAGTGTAAGATGCCGTTCACATTTACAAATAGCGAACAAGCCGACATTCATTTTATTTATGGGTTTGTAAATGGGAATTCAAGGTATGCAGCTAGGGAGTATCGAAGAAGATTTCCAAATAGACGGCAACCTCACCATTCCGTTTTTGTTAGTAYGCACCGTCGATTTGCTGACCAGGGTTTAAAAAAGACAATACATGGTGACCGACAGAACAACCGTGGACGAGATAGAATTGGAGAGGCTATATTACGTGAATTTAATAGGAATCCAACGACAAGTACTCGACGTACTGCTGTTGCTCTTGGTATTTCGCAAAGTAAAATTTGCCAGGTTTTAAAACGGGATCACAGACGCCCATATCATTTTCAACCTGTCCAAGGTTTATGTCCAGGTGACGCCGAACGAAGATTAAATTATTGTAGGTGGGTGCTTAACTCCATTAAAAATAATAGAGATTTCTTATTCAACATACTTTGGACTGATGAATCATGTTTTACTCGTCGTGGTATAGTAAATTTTCACAATCTGCATGTATGGGCACATGAAAACCCACATGCCATTCGACCAAGAAGTTTTCAACATGAATTTAGTACAAATGTCTGGATTAGAATTTACGGCAACCACGTGTTTGGACCTTATTTCTTGCCGCAACGTGTAAATTCAGAAAATTTCCTACAATTCTTTGAAGAAGAGCATGCTAATATGTGGGAAGACATTCCCTTGAATTTAAGAGGACAGTCTTGGATTCAGCTTGATGGGTGCCCGGCCCATTATGACAGAAATGTAAGAAATTGGCTAAACAATAACTATCCGGGGAGGTGGATAGGTCGTGGAGGTCCAGTGGCGTGGCCTCCCAGATCCCCCGATTTAACGCCACTTGACTTTTTTGTGTGGGGATTTATTAAGGAAAAAGTGTATACCACTCCGGTTCATACACTTGATGAACTTCACAATCGCATCAGAGATGCTTGCAATGAAATAAGGGTGCATCATTTAGTTAACTTAAGACGTTCTATTGTACGTCGCTGTGAAATGTGTATTGAAAAGAACGGTTTACATTTTGAACAAAGTGTCTAATTTTAGTATACTAGTATTATTGTTATTAATTGTTGTAACTGTTATTTATAAATCATTATTGCACAATTGTAAATTAAATATGTATTGTTATAAATTCAAAAAAATTTTTCATAAAGATTAACATCAATATTCATTCAATTTTTTTTAAATTTTATTGCGATATTTACATTTACATAGAACAAAATAAATAAGGAATGTTAAAATTAGTGTACACGTTTAGACTTATAAAACTCTTGTATTTGAGTAACGCTTGATATAACAAACATTTATTTTGATTCCATTGGAAAGAGATAAAGAATAAGAGATTTCGGCTTTTTGAACCCTTAACATACCATATTTGGGTAGGTTTCGTCGAAAAAAATAAATATTTAGCCGATAATTGATAATAAATAAATTACTTAATTTAATACATCAAACTCTAACACACCAAAATAACTCGGAAATGCATAGGATTTTTCAACAGAAGAAGGGACATTACTTTTGTTAAAATGTATGTAGATAATGAAAATAACAGTTTTTCTTACAAATAGTCATTGGCGTAGAAGTTCTGTTTAAGAAAGGGGTTAAGCACCCCCTCCACTCCGCCACTGTGCAAATTTTTGAACATTATTATCGCATGTTTTATGCGCCTTAATTAATAAGCATTATCCCCCAAACATGAAAAAAATCTTAGCATTCGTTTATAAGTTATAATGAAAATTCGAGAAAAAGAAATTATTTTCAACACCCTGTATCTCAGAAACGAAGTCTTCTACGACATATATTTATAGGAACTTTTCTTTTTAAAAACATGTGTTCTATCTTCTGTTAAAGTTTGTCTACAAAAAACTGACTCACATACATATACTAAACATATACAAGTATATATTCATGTACAAAATAAATATATGCTTTTATGACTATTATGATTTTATTTCATGTTGCGAAATGCCCCTATTATTTTAGAAGCGATACCTACTTTTTCGATTTTTTTTATAAATAAACTTATATTCTCATTAGAAAACACGAAACACTAAAAATTACATTACTGCATTACTTTTTTGTTCTGAGTTCAACTGTACCTTCGTCATTTTTGTCTTTTGTTTTAAAGCCATAGCCAACTTTTGGAAAATGTAACATTTTTCCTGCTCTCAATTTCTCGCTTGGGTATGTAGATACAAAAAAACTGTGAAGACGTTTCTTATAGATATTTTTATTTTGAATCCAGTGGCGTACCTCATAATTTTTTAGGAGGTCACATTTTTGAGATATAACTCAAAATTGCATTTTTTTAAATGGAAACCATAGTTGGCTCTGCTATGGTTGAAAAGGCCTATTTTTTCTGATTAAAAAGATGTATACATTGTTAGGTTTAGTTCTACTAATTTTGAAATTATTCAAATTTATTTAAATAATTTAATCATATTTTACGTTTACATTCAGGAGGCTATGGAATAAGAAAACACACGATATAATTTATATTATTAAGTAAAAATTTTAATCCTTTAAAAATAATATATGCATATTTGAATACATACATAAGACTCCTAAAAGCGTTCATGCATTTTCTATCGATAATCTAGGAGGCCATGTAACTAATAAAAATGATTGTTTATTTGGAGATAAGTACCTATGCATTGTTTATCATCACGTATTTGCATCCATTTTGACGTAAAATGTAGAATTTCATTAAATTATTACAAAAATTGGAATACTACCAAAATTAGTAAAGATTAACCTAACAATGTTTACATTTTCTTAATCAGAAAAAATAGTTCTTTTCAACCATAGCAAAGCCAACTATGGTTTCCATTTTTAAAATGCATGTTTGTGTTATATCTATAAATTGTGACTCCTCAAAAAAAATTCTAAGTACGCCACTAGATTCAGAATACAGATATCTATAAAAAATGTCTCTACAGTTTTTTTGTGTCTACATAGCCAATCAAGATATTGAGAACTGAAGAAATGTTACATTTTTCAAAAGTTGGCTATGGTTTTGAAACAAAATAACATTTAAAAACGGCGATGGTACAGGTCTACTCACAACAAAAAAGTAATGCAGTAATGTCGAAACCGCAACGCTCTAGCATTAACAGTTACCGCGAGGTACCCTACAATTACAACGAAATTAGACATTATTATTATTATTATTATTATTATTATTATTATTATTATTATTATTATTATTATTATTATTATTATTATTATTATTATTATTATTATTATTATTATTATTATTATTATTATTATTATTATTATTATTATTACTATTATTATTACTATTACTATTACTAATATTTTCTTAATAATAATACTTTTCTTTTCCAATACGCGCGTTTTTTCGACGTTAGATCATTTCCGAAGCTTAGAATAATTGTCACATTCGGTTATTCTAAATCTAAGAGAAGATATCTCATTTACCCTCAGAAGCTAGTTTAACACGCACATGTTGTATATATCCGTAAGCTCGATTGTATACAAAATATTATTCTCCTAGCAGAAATAATCGAAGGACTTCATTATCTTTGCTGCATGAATAAATGTATGTTGGGTATTATTTTCCACTCCATCGCACATGTCAGGCTATATTGAGCTGTGGCCAGCAGAATTCTCATTAACTGGGATTATATGTATCAAATAGCTACAAACAGCGCTTTACGCAAACACGTGATATATGATCAAAGGACAAACCTCAATTTGTTTATTAGTTTTTATGTTTACTTTGCAGTCAGTCTTGATGAGCTTAGGTCAAACAATTCTGACATAACGTTGAATTGAAGTTAATGGATTCACCGGTCCGTTTTTTATTCACTAGAAATATTCTGTACGTGTCGATAACGTAACGTACGCACAAAATTTAAAATAAGGGTTATTAAAAAATCGAATAAACGCTGAGACAGGTAACTTAATATTTCAAGAGCTTTATATAGATACGACTGAAATAGAACATTCTTTACGATGACGAAGATATGACATTATCAATTTTTTTTTAGTAGAACTATATGCAATTGTCGATTTAGCTCTTATTATCTAAGAAATTGAAACATGATGTCGTTTGGCATAAAACAATTTCGACCTGACGATCGTCGTCAGAGTTATCTGATAAATCAAGTGAGACAAAGCACATACGCTGCTTGTTTCCAACCTACCTAATTGAAAATTTAGTACCCAAATATGATGACGGCCATTTAAACAATGGCTTTACGTCAAGATTAATTAACGGTGATGAGACGAAGAATGTGAATCATTATCATGTATGAAAGTATTGGAAACAGATTACATGCTTCTAAATAAACTAAAGCGCCAGTTAGAAGCAAATCACCACAA
Organism: Rhyzopertha dominica; assembly: GCA_025024175.1. NCBI lineage: Eukaryota > Metazoa > Arthropoda > Insecta > Coleoptera > Bostrichidae > Rhyzopertha > Rhyzopertha dominica. Next base: position 54,306,837 of record QCXZ01000137.1, read on the forward strand.
CGTTTTGCTAGCACCCACACCATCTTAGAAGATTTTATTCTACCGACTGCTGTAGATGAGGTGAACATCATAGTTGGTGAGTTTGTTAGGAAGTTACTTTTAAAACTGCTTTTGTCCAATTAGTCGAAGATTACAAAAATGTCGGAGCATAACAACCAGTAATTAATTAAAAAGTTAAACGAGTGGATAATAATAAGGATCCTCATTTAGTATGCTTAATATGAGCTTTATAGATGATTATAATATAAAAGATGCAAGACTCAGTACATGTTCGAGATACATTTATATATAAAAATTGGTTGGCTGATGTACGATTGCAGGCACTTATTCGAAGTACTCGTAAAACACCAAATGCACTGTCGACTTATTGCATTTTTCATAGAGGAGTGCTTGCGTCAAAGTATCTGAGTTCTATGAAGGCTTTCACGGCCGGCTGTATTACCATTATTATTGTTACTTTCCGGGCATAACGGCCGTGGTCCAACAGAAGTTAACGTCTTAACGTTTCAGCCAAAACTGCGCTGCACATCATCAGAAGGAGAAAAACTAGGCGCTCGTCCGCAGCTGGCCAACTTTAAGAAGTTTATCTTCTCTTGGTAATATCTGAGTTCTGTTCTGAATCAATTCTTAAAATGTAGGTGAATGTAGTAAATTTTATAAAATCTATTAAGCTATAAGCTTAAAACTATTTGAAAAGCACCCATCACAGCTAATTATCTATTTTGAAAAATTTCCATTAGATTTGTATGGATTCAATATCTATTAAACACGAATGTTCCGTATGAATTTACTTCTGCGGAAGAAGAGAATGTTATGGAGTTATCTTGATACGGCAGTTTGTAAGCAAAACTTAGCAGTATGGAATTAACAGAATTTTGGATTCCAATCCCTTTCCACATGTTCGGTTCTGCGATTTATGACGTCGTGCTGAAGTGAGCAGAATGTTAAGTACTGAACGCTTAGTCATACTTTTACTTTGTGTAAGAGTGTAGGACGCTACCTATGGAAAAATTTTAATTGAAAAAGAGACGCCCCAACTCGCAAAAGTTTGGGAGTGACTTAATTAATAACCTTATTTTATGCGAAATAACCCCAAAACTCAAAATTGCACCGTCAACAGTAAAACGTATACGAAAACAAAATGGTCTGAAGAAAAGGACTGTCAGCGACGGAGACGTTCTTGTCGGCAAAAGAGTGAACACAAGAACTGCACCTAAGACTACTTTCAAAAGGAAGTTTCAAGAACATTTGCCGATAGTTCAGGATACCTTTGTTACAACAACGGATTTTTCGGTAAACGCTGAATCGCAAAGCACTTGCATACTTTTTATTTTGGGTGGTACTGCTGACTCCGCTGCACAAAGTTCGTCGCTTGAGATGGTCACAAGCCAGATTAAACTGGGACGTAAAGTGGATCTTCATTCCATGGTTGACGTAGACGTGTCAGACGGTTTTGAACGGAAAGGCAAAATGTATAGTTTGCATTAAAACGCCACACAGCAGTACCCTTGCATAATGAGATTCATATTATAATGTATTGTATTGTATTACATATCTTGGAAGCTGATCTCTCCTTGTGTTTATTAGGGGTAGTTTAATAGCCCGATGTACGCTTAAGTTCTACAACCTGTTGCTATCACAAACGCCAGGGCGTATAGGTAAAACCCATCAAGATCCCGTGACTTATCACCAGTAAAAATTGTATGTTTAGCAGTCCTGGAACCACTTTTTACAAGAAGACATCGATCAGTTGTAAGTGCTGTAAAACCGCTGCGAGGCTGTACATTATTGCTGTGATACAAATACTAAACACGCAATTAATCAAAAAGGACAATGCAGTTTTCCTTCTAGGCCTTGATTACATGTAACGACTCAGTAAGTATTACCATAATAAAGTTACGGTTAATATTAAGAACGCCCAGCTAGAAGGGACCCTTATTTGTGTATTCCTGACAGAACATAAACAGTGGTTGTCAATTTTGTGCCACTGCGCAAAGTGAAAACCGGTTATCATAACAAATAAGATGTCTCGACGTGACAGGTTCGTTCAGATTCAAACAATACATGTCAATAGCGCGACACCAACAGGCGGTGAGATAACACAGAAGCGTGATGGGCATCCTATAACAGGCTTATATGGTATTGTTTCTAACAACCAGAGTGTATAGAAACAACGGGAGTCAGACAGATAAAAATGAGGTTTTTTGTTTAAATAACATCACATTTCAGACATTAGCTAACTTCAGGAAATTCCTGCGATGTTCAAAGATTTTATTGCAAAACATTCAGCATCGACTGGAAAAACATCTTTAAATAAATTGCCTCGTCGCTCAAAAACGCGAAACCCTTTGATAAATGTAATTTTCCGGGGTAAAACATACCCCGTCGACACAGGAAGCAATTAAAAAGGCCTAGAACGTTGGGTCGAGCTTTTACAAAATATAATAAGGATAAACGCAATATGCTTTGTAGTCTCGACTTTATTAAATTGCACGCGAAAAGAAAAGGCCAGCTTGTTTAAATTTTAAAGGGATCTAGGTATATTAATCGGGACTGAGCAGATAAACGGACACCTGTTGTTACGGGATTCCACTTAGAACTTCATCAAGACGTGTACGCTCTAGATAGTAACGTAATCGATACGCGAATATTGAAATTTCAAAGACCGTCTACGACGACAATGTATGTAGTATATACCTATATTTTGATTATAATGTATTAGTTGGGACATAATTTGTACAAATTGTGAGTTCAGTCAGTTAGTAATTTTGATAAATATATATTTTATGTAGGCAGCGAAGATATTTTAACAGTCTGCTGTAGAGGGCGAACGTAAGTGCTGCACAGCACAGACACAATAATAATAATAATAATAATAATAATAATAATAATAATAATAATAATAATAATAATAATAGTTATAATGTTGAAAAAAAACCAATACCACAAATAAATTTACTACTTTCTGTAAACACTAAGTCGATGCGTTTGTTTTTTGTTAAGCAGACTTGTCAATCTCTTTTTCTTTAAAATTAGGAATAAACCAAATAAGTTTTCGTTTAATGGACAAATATGCTAAGGCATTAAGCCTGTCCTGACTCATAAGTGATTTTTAGAAAAATTTCTCTTCAGCAGCTGCAACTATTATTTCCCATAATTCCTCCTGAGTTTCTACAGGTGTACGGTACACTATTTCTTTTAAAATCCCTCATAACCATAAGTCCAATGGTGTGAGATCAGGATATCTAGGCTCCAAGATATGGGTGCACTGCTCCCCTACCAAACCGTCTTCCAGGGTAGTTTTCGTCAAGATATTTCTTTATCGGCAGCGTGAAATGCGGAGGAGCTCCGCCATGAATGTAGAATCTCTCTAAACGAATTTGCAATGGAATATCTTGAAACAATAAAGGTAATGTGTTCGTTAGAAAATATAAATAAACAAGCCTATTTAATCTAGCAAGTTTTGAAAAGCAGTAATATATTGGAGCATACCTATATCTGAACTTAAATTTGAATTTAGTAAATATGAGTTTGGATAACATATCAGGACAGTTGATTGTGCAAAAGCTTTCACGGAAACTTGACACAGAATACGGTTTTAGAGAGAAACAAAGTTAGATATGGCTGGGAAGATAAATCTACCAACCGGTCGAAATTTTTTATTATATATTCCGTCCAAGAAAAAAAAACAACAATTTCATAAAGCGTCTTTGAACAGCTTCAGTCAAATCAGAATGAATCTTGTAGATAGGGCAACAATTAAGCAAGCTTACTCAAAATGCATGTCTATGCTGTGCTGTCTGCACCGCAACCAACTCAGATAGATCTATTTCGCTATCATTATCATCAGTGCAGTTTAGATCTAGTGCAGACAGCACTGCATAGAACTGGTTTTGCCTATATACCAAAGGGTTGGTATGATGTAAGTAGAAATTTAGATGGCAATGCCATCTGTCAGCATTACACTGACAAAGCCACCTAACTATCATTACGGGAACTACTTCCTAAAGGAAGTGACCCGTACCTGACAAGTTGGCATGCACCTGTATACAAATTTTGATCTTATTATTATTAGACAGTATACAGCATTGCAAGGATTTAACACGGTAGTTTTTGTATATAAAGCCTAGTAGTTTAAAGGACCCTTTAATTGTTTCCTGTTTTGAATATGTGGACATCAAAGGTAAATTTCTCATAAAAAAATTATATCAAGATGTCTGAAATGAAATGTCACATTGTCAACGTTATAAAATTTTGGAAGAATAAGCGATCGAAACACCTTTGTTGATGTTAAGCAAACGTTTGTTTGAAAAGCACTATTGAGATAAAACGTTCAAAGTATGTTGTAAAGTTAAACAGTCAGATAAGGAAGCAATATTGCTGAATATGAAGGTCATCGGCGTAGAGTTGTTCTTGACTCTACAAAACATTAAAAATGTAAAAAAGTCGCAACAAGTGAGATGGTTTTAAAGTTATTATGTCGGACGAACTAATGTCTGTTATTCAGGTAGGATGAAACTAAAGATGCAAAAGAGAATAGAAATGTTTCAAAGCTTACCTAAGATAACATGTTAAATGTTTTGAAAGTCGGTGAAATTACATTGATCTGCAAGAAGTCGTCCAAGGCCTCAGCTGTGAACTTAGTGAAGCAAACGAGATTTCTACAAAATAGTACTGATGTAGAAAGATGAATCGATTGATCTGAGCAAATAAATGTTTGTAAAAGATCGACTTAAAGACCTTCGCAAAACAAAGATAGGGCAAATTGGAGTCGTTTGCGACATGCCAGGAAAATAGACGTTTGAAGAATTACGTTAAAAAAGAGAACAGGCAAATGCGGCAGCACAGTTGACTTTTTCGTAAGAGCTGAGAAAAATGTTAATTTCGGTTATATATTTGTATTGGACAAGCCTTGCCTTATTTGTACAAAGTTATTTGACGGGGATATTAGAATGATCAGAAGGCAGGCGAATACTAAAATCCGCAGTTATGCTATTAGCCTGCATAACGTTGGCAATACGCGAGTTCCTTTTTTTGTTATTAACAAACGGGCCAAATTTTTATCTGATCTCTGTCTAATGTCCAATGTTCCAAGTTAGTTACAAATTTTAAAGATATTGGACAAACAAAAGATGTCCTAAGGTTCGAACGTCCCAAAAAATAAAGATCACGTGATGTGTTACCGCGTAATTTGCTTTAGATTAGATTATACTATTAGTGAATCATCGATTATTGGAATAATAAAAAAACAAATACAAATTCTACAAAATACTTCTTCTCTATGAGTTAAATGAAAACGATCCTGACAGAAGAATGCAGTTTTGTGCGATGATGGACATGACCAATCTAAATTTTAAACAGCATTTAATTCTCTAACGAAGCCACTTTTTGCCCAAATTGATTTGTAAACAAACAACTGCCGTTACTTTTCTAGTGGAAATCCTCACTATATGATGGAACAGCAAGCACAGTATCGGAGCTAGGTAGTACTTCAGCACAAGTAGTAAATTTCGGTATTTCGAGTACTTGTACCTGGTACTTAAGTCCTTTAACAGATTATGTACTTGTACTTGGCTTGGTCAATATAAAGTACTTGGTACCTAAACAGTGTTTTAATACCAAGTACATAGATTAACCAGTTCTATCAATTATAATTTGGTGTGTGCCTGATTCATTATCTACGATCCAGTACTTTTAAAGTGCTGATATGATACCTGCTCGATTACCTATATACATTCTACCATAGGACGTTATTTTGCGATAGTTAAATCAACTAGTTTTTTTGATAAAACATCCTACATTTATTATTGACTAAGAAACTTAATAAGTACTTTTTGAATTTTGAAGATCAATGATCGTCACCTTTATTGTCAAATAACAAAGAATCAACAGAAGTTGTTTTTATTCTAACAGACACTTGACTGTAAGCCCAAAATTTTTAAACTAATTATCAACATTTAAAATTTACCTAATTCAGTTTTTTATTCTTTTTTGAATGCACAAGATAATATAATGTACTCTACGTATAGTTAAAAAATTACATTGAGTACTACCTACTACCACAAATTAAAAACGTTTGAGTGTAAGAAACACAAATATAACTTGCAACAGCAGCAGCTGCAGTAACAGCAACAATAACAACAGAAGCAAGGACTCAAAAACTCAAAACTCGGAAAGTTGAGTTAGAGGTGTACAAACACCTAGGTGACAAAAGAAGCTCCTCAAGTATGCTTCATGACTATCCAATAATCAAAAACGTATTTTAGGTTACAACACTTACCTTCCATCTTCAGTTCCCGTAGAATGTTTCTTTTCATTTGCGAGTGCTATTGCCTGTGCGTGCGTGCGTGTGTATAAAAACTACCTAAATAAAATGTTTCAATCACAGATTTATCTTAAACATTAAAAAGCAGAAGGTTTTCAGTTTGAACACTTATTGTGATGATTTATTTATGTGAATTCGTTAAAGTAGTAAGAGTATTAGAATTATCATCAAATGAATAAAAAGCAGTAATACTAAAACCTGCAGAATATGTTTTGTGGTAAGGGTTTTTGTCATTTATTTGAAAACGCGATTTTTTTCAGAGAAAGTTTGATTAAACCATGCAAAATATACACCAGATCATTTCAATGATAAAAATAACAATACAAATACACAAAAGGATTGCTTGGTTGTCATTAAAGAAAATGCTGCCTAGTAAATACGTCGAAATACAAAAGCAAAAAGTACCTGGTCTAATAAATGAAATATAAATAACAAAAGTTGAGAAGGCTCTTCTCTTAAAGCGTCTAAAATCGGTTATAGTTTGCAGTCTTATTACATCGCAAAATAGTAGGGAAAGACAGAAGCTTTTTGATTTAATGTTTTCTCACTAATACTCGTTTCTCCCATCTAAATGCGAATAAATGTCTATTTCTGCCCACGACGCGACGCTGTTCGCGTTTACTTTAGGAGAAGGAATACATCTCGACCGGTGTCGGTCGACCCGACCCTGTATGAATTATTTAAATGTAGGTAAACATGAGGATCAATAAACCAAGCAGAAAGAGCCTTAGGACACTCATCCCTGTACACTTCTATTTCACAAGAGGTAACATGGTGATCAAGACAAGTTGCCAATTGTAAATAAGTGATAAGCGTTACTCCCCAGGAGCTATACTACTTGGTATAATTTAGAGTCCAAATAAAGTGAGACTGAAAACTTATTTTTAATATTAAATATCAAAAGACAATAAGTAGAGAAGCATTGTAAAACTCATTTTCGTCACAAACTTTACCCGAGTCTTTTATTTAAGTATGTCACCTGCACCAACGTGCTTGGGATTGATTCGAATCTATCCTTTGTAATCCTGATTTAGCTGTTTCGGATTCGGCATGGTAGCTGCAGGCACTTGTTGAGGTAGACCTGTTGCGCGGAACTATCCGGAACAAACGACGTTGTGGAACCGCAGCAGCCCACAAAAGTTACGAGCCGATGGCAGGTTGCTTTGTTGCCTGGCCGTCGAGAGCAATAACAGGACGTTGCGTTCTTAATAGCTTGGTGATGGCATTATCACCTCCGTTTACAGCGTTACGATGTTTAATGGCAGGTGAAAAGATCGCTTTTGTAAAATTGAATAGACGCGGATATAACCAGCTATTATCGACTTTCAATACTAAGTGCGGTAGTGTTTTGGTAGCAGAGATTTCTGCCTCTACATTATCTTTTTTTACCGTATCTTATTCAAATCACTCTATTTGTTTGTTTGTAGGGTAGAAATTTTGTAATCGCTGTTTAAGCAAGTTTCCTTTAGGCAATTGAACTTAGAATTTTATACTCTTATTTCTGATGACAATAAATCAATCAGTTAAGGAATCCACTAATTAATTGATCATTTAGGAGTAATTCAATTTTTATATTACGAATATTGTCCATGGGTTCATTAATAGATGACGCCAGTAACCGTCGTATTTTCTCAATCTTTATGTACTTACAAAATATGATACCATGACAGACCAATTCATCTTCGCCGAGCGTAAACTATTGAAGCTAGACACAAGAAATTTGACCAGTAGGGTCCTTTCATAAGGTAAACACTCACTAAGGAAGGATTTTTGAAAATTCCACCCCCAAGACGACGAAATAAGGAATGAAGGTTTGTGTATTAAAGTCAAATAAACAGGTGTTCCAACGATTTGGAAACTCCACCCTTAAGGAAGTGAAATGAGGGATGAACGTTTGCACGGGAGTTCATTTTTAAGTTAATTGGAGTTAAAAGTATGAAACGTTATTATTTGGGCTTTTGATTACAAAACAATACGTACGCGAGCGGGTTTAAGAGTTTTAAAACATTCCACTTCCAAGGGAGTGAAATAAGGAATAATTTTATTAGGTTAAAATGTTGGCTATCAGCGGAAAAAGCGGTGACCTCATAGGAGCGCCTACTGTCTGCACGTAGTATTCCTCCTGGAACTTAGATTTCAGACAAATCTTCATCCAGAAGTGGTATCTTCGTGAACAGTGAGGTGATATCAAAGCTTACTAAGACGTTCTGAGATTTACTTGGAAGCCTTCGAGACAACTGCATTGGCATCGGCACGCCTTAAACGTAAATGTTGGTTTAGATACTTGGACGACACTTTCACCGTCTGGCCGCATAGAGAACAGAACATAAAGGAGTTCCTGGACCATCTAAACAGCATCCACAGCGGCATACAATTGACTATAGAGGTGGAGACCAATGGCGCCCTACCCTTCCTGGATAGACATAGGGTCTATAGGAAGCCAACCCACACGGATCGCTACCTGCATGCAGACTCTCATCATCATTATTAACACGCTGATACAACGAGGGAAGCTAATCAGCGAACCAGACCACCTAGAAGAAGAATTAGAACATCTACGCAGAGCACTACCGAAGAACGGGTATCCCAAGGCACGGATTGAGAAGGCTATCAACTTGCAACCACAGAGGAAGGAACCAGAAGAGCACATCGCTGCAGCGTACTTGCCCTACGTCAATGGATAAGATAAGATCGGACGGTTGTTAAGAAGACATCAGATAAACACCATCTTTAGCGCCCCGGGAAATATAGCTAACGCCTTTCCGAAATATCGTTTTGCGACTGAGGAAGTAACAAACACGGGGTGTGTATAGCATCGGATGAAGCTGTGAGAAGGCACATCAGCACGAGAATCAAGGAACACATCGGGGACACCAGGGCCAACTCACTTTCCTGAATCGCTGCTTTTAGTTAAAAGTTGAAATAAGCACAACATTTGGTTAGAAATTAGACCGAACCACAGATGTGGTATGCAAAGAGGTAGATGAAAAGAGCCGAGTGTGGTTTCAATCTAATCGAAACAGTAAAAAATAACCCTAACCACAATATTAGAAATTACAATAACCTATATACGTATTTCAGCATCTAAACTGCCATCTTCAGTAGAATAATAAGGTGACTTCTTGAAATCTGGCTGGATTAACCTGAGGATATTCTCCTCACCGAAATTTCAGTGAAAGTGGGGTCCGGTCAACAACACAGCTATTTATACTAACACATCTTCACGCTTGAATGAATTGCTTACCTAATCAGTTCAAACAATGAAGATCTCGGAATTGAACCTAAATAAGAATTCATTAAGGCATCTTTATTACTTTGAATAAAAATGCTCTCGAACGCGATGAGTTCATTTATTAAATAAAATGTAGTAAATGTAATCTTAAATATATTGGGCAGACTAGACGCTCTATAGGAATTAGATTTAAGAGCATATTGCTCATTTCAGGTTTGGGAGGTTCGATAAGTGTCGCCCAACATATTAAAGGCATAGCACACCCTATAACATCAAAATACCTAAAACTGCTAAAATCGGTTTTCAACAACACGGAAGTTAATAAATAAAATAAAAATATAAAGTATGGCAAGATCAAAAGTGTGGGCGCTTCAATTTTATGTAAATTTTATCTCTTAAAATAACAGTACTTGTTGAGCGCCCACACTTTTGGTATTATCATAACTATTTTTTAACCCTCTTATTACCAACTTCTGATGTCATCTTTAACAACTTTGTCTGCAACGACCCCTGTGCCGTCCTGATTATTTACTTTGTAGTACAAATTTTACTTTACGATTTTCAAGATGATTTTGGTGTTCAATGATCAATGCGCTAAAGGTTTTCAACAACATTTGCTATATCTTGTATTAGTACAATTCATTAATACGATAATTTCAAAAGCTATTCAGACTCATATTTGCATGAATTTCATAAGGATTGAACATTACCATGAAGTATTTTGGACTGCTACGTTTGCAGTTAATAAGCTGTCCCAGATAATCATAAATCCTTTAAACAGTAAACAAAAAATTAAAAGCTTTCTATACATTTTTTCAAACCTCGCACTTTCACAAAATCTTGAGTCTGCCTCGCATAAACCGGTTCTTAAAGGCGCCGAACGATAAGGTGGTTGAAAAGGGTATAACTGATTTCCATGTCGCTTTGAACTACTTACAGAAGCCGCGTTACTGTGATATGACCCTAATCTTAATACTGTGCAGAGTGGTTTGATAAAACGTGAATTTATTTCACAGATGAATTTTCAATTCGACCCCTTTTAGAAAAGTAAAAGTTTAAATAAAGGCCAATAAAGACCTACTATTTCATCCGAGCCTTGTGTACGGCATCTGACATCCTTTTACAATTTGTCACGCTAGTCTGCAGATCGAATTTTCACTTGCTCTACGAACATCCGGTTCTGAACATATGTGCGGCCTCGCGTATGATACCAATATAACGCCATCCATACCGATTTATTGCGTTATCAAACAATTCGTCTTCGCAAATATATCCCGTTCAATAAAGTTATGCACCTTTGAAGAAACGCTTCCACATTATGACTTGGCATTTTTTTTATTTTCAGTAAATCAGATATTTCACTTGTTGCCTCCGAGTGGGCCTAACAGAATATGGTTGTAATCGGGTAACTTTATAGCGCTTAGAATAATTGTATCAAATAGCATTTAAGTATGCTCCGCTAGACCACACTATATAAAATGAGCATGACGTATATTGGAAGCGTCTTCGTATTCACTACCATGCAGATCCTCTTACACATGAGGAGTCACAAAATATGACGACTGCGATTTAGACCGTCAGATGTGACGGATTTAGGTGCGCCATTTTTGCGTGCAAACTTCGAAAGGGGTTGAAGGTACATTGGTGTAGACTAAAACGAAGGTAAATTTATGGGTGGCCCCTGGGTATAACATGGAAAAATTCGATTTTGCTAAACACAAGTAAAAGCTAACCGTTGTGTATGTTTTCACGCAAGTGGTGTTCATTAAATGATTAATTAATTAAGCCTGGATTCGGAAAACCAGAGGTTTGAGTGTTACAGGTGGCTAAAGATTTGATAAGGGCGTAATCTTGCAAGGAAAATTCTAGATTTTGTTGAATTTTTCCACACAAGCCCATAGATAGTATGAACACGTACGTTGTCACTAGTCCGTAAACCGATTGCCTTGAGTGGCACGAATGGATAAGTACATTTTTACTTATGTTAAGGAAAACTGAATTTTCCATGTTATGCCCAGAGGGCACTCATAAATTTACCTTCATTTTAACCTACACCAGTATACTCTTCCACCCTCGTCGACGTTTGTATGCGAAAATAGGGCACCAAATCTGTCACTATCTGGCGATCTAATTCGGACAAATTAGAGTAACGTTAATCACTAAAAGATTCGCGTATGTGCGACAGTTTTCTTATGCCTGCTTGCAGATTAAAGCTGACAGCAATTTATAATTGCCACTTAATATCCTTTTTTGTATCACTGTGGTTGTCCGAGATTAACCTACTAGGAGATACTTACTAATTAAACGAGATCGCGCGTTCTAGTAATCGCATGTAAATACATATATATATATATATTGTGTTAGCGTACCAAATGGCATCCGCCCTACCGCCCGGCACTTTGGCATCCACTGATATACACGCCGTATATCCCATGTATTTTGTTGTACTGACTACGGCCCTGTTGACGTCCGGTACAGCTAGCGCGTGAGGTTGCATCCTTCTATACATATTATACAAAAAAAGGTTAGGTTGGCAGCCGTATATTACAAGATGGCATCCTTCGCGCTGTTGCCGGATAATTTTCGTAATGCGCAACACCCGCACTAACCATATTCTAAGCAGTTTAGAGTTTCGCATTAGTTGTGGCATATAATTATTTTCATTTGGAAGCTTATTTATTGCACACAAATATTGTATTAATTTTTGAGACCTGTTGCCTAAGTTTAAACGTGGACAGAGTCATTTTAAAGTCGGCGTATCTTAAAAACACCTGGAAGGGAAATGACCAACAGATATTCGATAAAAATAGTTTAGATTTGCCTTGTCTATCGCAAAGGGTCGCAATCGCTGAAGTAAATTGAAAAGAATGCAATTTAATTAAAAGTTAAAATATTAAGATGGGTTTAAAACCCATCTCCTAAAATGTATGCATTATTTAACACAAATTTTGTCTGAAAGATTTTATCTACTAAGATAAAGCTCCTAATATGTTTTAAACTATTAAAACTAGGTTTACCAACTTATTATGTCTAAAACAGAATGTTACTCAACAATTTATTTCGTTATCATTTCATTTGCAAAAAATCAAATAGCAGGATATGTAAATGGGAATAAATTTTACACAGATTTGATGAATATCGTCATTTTCTATCTAAAACAAAATTATGCAGAAAAAACAAACAGAGAATATATTTCACCCTAGGTTAATGGTTCTTGGCATCTTTCATATTACGAAATTGATACTCTTGAAACAGGGGTTCCAAATCTGATGGGTAGGTGCTGGTAGCTTATATGAGAATTATTAATTTTGCATTACATTTTATTTTTTTGCACATAAAACGACTTATATGCTATTCTTGCATCAAAAAACAACATGCTATCAACAAATAAGAATGTAAATACTAGTGCCTGTGTGCATCTTTTTTTTGGAACCTTATCACATTAAAACATGTATACTGAACATGAGATAGAAAGACAAGATATAGGAGCATTAAATATAAGTTTTTAATGTGGTCTGATAAAGTTTATAACAAGGAACAAGTAGTAGATGCACTATTTTTTAAAAATTAATTACCGCTTTTCAGTTTCAATATAGATTAAATTTCCTACTTTATTTGTCGCTCAAGAAGTCAGCTATACTCTATACCTTAAGAAAAATCATATTTATTGGAGCTGAAAATTCTTGATTTTGTTGGTTTATATTAAAGTACCTGTCCTTTCTCGCCATCTTGCCGTAAAAATAAAAGATAGAAATGTGATTCGATTGCACATTACTTATAATTATATTACATTTTGGTTATTGGAATGAAAGCGATATTTATTAATTACAAAACAGAAATTGAAAAACATCATCCTTATCCTCTACATCACAATAATTGGATTTCTTCTGTATCAGACAAGTTTTCTCAAACCAGTTCCAAGTTATTAAATATTAAATAAGCAGCTATAGCTCAAATTCATATATGTTTTAGCCGCACTGATCACCATTAGGTTCAACCTCGTCTAAGCATTAACAATCCCTAAATATAAAAGGTAACGTTGACGCAGTTATCACCTAATTTGTGTGCAGAGTGCCGAAGCAGTTTGTTAAGCAGAACGTATACAATTTTTCTTCCAACAGCACAAATTGCTTTAAAAATAACTAAGCAATTAAGAAATAAATATATATATATTAGACGCCAATCACGAATTTTATTATTTCTAGGATATCACATATAACTTGTTGCATCTCAAGTCTTTGTAAGTAAAACGTAAAAACACGTACAAATAGCGAAATAATAACATCAGCCATAATTTATGACAATGCAATGAAGCAGTTATAATAGAATTGTGGGCCTGTTTTGCCGACTTGCCTGCCTTTGGCCGTAACAGATATTTAAATTCGGACTAAACCATTTTATGACAGGGACCGCAATGAGTCTATAAGCTCATACAGTGCTCATGTTGACAAATGGTCTCGCTCGATTTATCAGATAATTCTAAAGATCGTTTCGACCTCAAACGATCATTATCATTATAGCGTTAGATGTGCAAAATTTTGCTTCTGTTGCATATTTTACAGGGGTTGTAAAGTAGCGTTGTAAAATCCTCTGCCCTGGATTTTGAGGGCCGATTTCCTAGTTTCGGCAAAGTCAAAGGCGTACTGGACGTGGGAATTTCTATTTTCGTATTTGCCAATTGTGTTTTCTGATGCTGACCTATTTTATTTCTAAAAGATCTAAAAGGTTTTGTTTTTTACTTTTCCCTTCGCAACGTAAGATTTTGATGTCGTTTTCAGCAAAACCTGTTTTGCTTTTATTTGAATATTTCGACCAAGATTAGAGACAATGGCGAACCCATTCAACGTAAAATAACTTTGATGCATGCAAATTTCCACACTATTTAATAGTTATGTTTTCTGTGTTTGATAGGTGGCAGTTTTCTATTAAATTTTTGATAGAGGTATAGAAGCGAAAAGATTAGACACATCAGAAGACACAAGGAAAGCATTATTTGGTACTGATAATTATTTTACCTTTTTCGCGAAACCTATTATGGAATTCTTCAAGCTGAATAGATTGGCATTCAATTGAACCTGTTAAAACGTTGTTGGTAAATTTGCGTAATGGATCATTAATGTAAAAAACGACCGGTCTGAGAGTTGAATTTTTGGGAGACCATATAGAATTGGAATACAGGGGTTCATTATTCTTAATTTGTACTTTTCTTCGTTTAATATCAAGTGTTTCAAAGATTTTACAATGCTAGTGACATCTATTTGGATCTAGCCTGTGAGATCTGAATCAAACTTAGAAAAGCTTTTTGTATTCAATAAATCATTTAGTTTAGTTCGGTATTCATCTGGTTTTAATAAATAGTGAATTATCTGTACATTTTTGTTTTATGCTTTTTTCGATTTCTACATTTTATACGAATAGCAGCGTTGTATTCATTTGATATCGTATCTGTATCCGCGTACTTTTCGTCTTTCGTATCTTCAGTTGACTTATTAGTCCAACGCTAATTCTGATTTCAAATTCTTTTTAGACACTGGTAAAGTTGAGTTACATTTTAGATTTTTATTTAATTATTTTTGTTTTGCCTGTGTAAAATGTGCATTCGTAAGGTTGACTAAACGATTATTGAATTTAAATTCGCACTGGGGATTAACCGAGTTGATTTTAATTCTATTTTCTATTTGATGAGCAAACTAGCATTTGAACATCGCTGTAGATGTCGTTAGTTATCTCATAAAAATTATGTTTAGCAGTTTTTATGTAATTATTTGTCAACTAATTTTAAATGTTCACCCGGGTTTTGCTGACGTGTGTGCCACTTTCTGATTTCCAAGTCGATCCAAATGGTTATTGCTCGCTGTATGGCCCTTTTTTCACAAGTTATTGTTACACTTAATATTCATATAGCCTGCTGTAAAACCATAGAACTTACATTGATTATTAAACCAAATAGGATTAGATCACATTTACTTTAAGTAAAGTCTCTTTGAAGACAAATACCAATTTACCCCACTGGCGGTGAGACTACAAAGAATGCCGTACAATGTTAATATAAATGATAAATAACATTTTTACGCCGCAGAAAATTATTTTAACGGTGTTAGTGTTTGCGTTTGCGTTAAAAATAGGTTGAATAGATTCGGAATAAAAGTAATAGAGATAATTAAGTGCAATTTGGGACGTCTTGTTAACAATAAACCAAAAACCAAAAGCGGTATTTACCAACTAAAATGTATGCAATGCGATATTGTATACATAGGACAATCAAGTTGAGCTATTAAAATAAAAGCACAACAGGTGCCATTGCATAAAAAATAATCATTATACTTACATGAAAACGATATTTCGAAAGGGAAGGTAAAAAAATGAACCTTTTGGAGCTTTTGAAAATAAAGCAGTCTGAATCAGAAAAAACATTTGGCAAATAAGGAAATAAAAATTCCCACGTYCACCACACCTTTGATCTTGCCGAAACTAGGAAGTCGGCCCATAAAATGCAGGTCAGAGAATTTTACAACGCTACTTTACAGCCCCTGTAAAATAGGGGACGTAAMCAAAATTCTGCACATCTGAGTTTAGTATAATGTTATCTATCTGGTAATGTCTGTTTGAGGTTGAAGCGATCGTCAGAGTTATCTGATAAATCGAATGAAGTAGATAAAGCACATACATTCAATCGGCTTCAATCAGTTTTCAAGCTACCTAAATAGTTTCGAGATAACTGCACTACAACACCCTGTAATGCTTTCCGTCCTAACATCGGATGAAATGTGCCCTTAAATTTAAATTTTCCTACAACAATCGCCAGTATCTCATTCATTACTAGCACTTGTATTTGGACAAACGTGAAATTGCTCTTTCCGTGTTCCAACACAGACGCAGAACTATTTTTATGTGCGTCTCATTGAAAGTAATGGGCCTTTGGTGCATAAAACCAAAAAATAACTTCTAAACCAGCGTTATGAAATGCTCACTATGTAGAACAGAATCATTAGGAAATTACTGTAAGCACTGACCGCGTTTAATTTTGCGCTAAACGAAAAGCTTTAGATGGTGCACTCGTTGAGACATTAGAACTACTTAGATTAGAAACAAGCTGAAGGTTTTACATGTAGTTTGCTTTCAGTTTAACTATTTGAAAATATCCGATTAAGAGTCTGAAGCTTGTTTACAAGCAACCTACCATATTTCCCGTACGCACCTAAAATTCCACGAGTCTTCAAATTTCACGGCTACTTACAGACTAACGATGACTTAACGAATACCTATTAAGCCCACAGAAGCTCTGCTTATTATCATTTTACTAAGTTATTGTTTGTCGGTTATTTATTATTACATACAGTAGTAATTTCACAATAATGATTTATGTACTGTAGTTACGCTGTTTACCACCAAATAATTCGAATGCACAGTTTTCTCATTTCAGTACTACTATACTATAGTATCAAACCAGCAAATATTTTAGTGTAATACGTGAGTATGATGTAATGTAAAAATGGCGTTCAATTCGCTGTAATTGACCTTAAATAGCAATTTTTTCGTTTATTTTAAACAATTTATATTAAAAAATGTTTGGATTTTAAGTGAAGGTTTCGATACTTTAATTATAAAAATAAAATTATTAAGCGAGACGAATAAGTGTATTCGATGTGATTGCCCTTTTTTGCAAATGCTTAAAATACTGAGGTCTTGTCTAAATCATCTCATAATTTTTTTAAGCTTTCTTCTATGTCATAATGTATTTACTAAATAATTTCGCTGTGGAAAATGAAAGGTGCAAGAGAATTCATATGCCCTCTCAAAACATCTACTTATAATATGAATCTTTGTTTTTGGCAGCTTTTGTTTTAAACACGCTTATGCAGTTGTTCTATCTGGCCGCGTATGCTTTGCGCTTTTTGATGAACTCCTATCCTATTTTACGCAGATGCCCTTACGCATTACCGTTTCACCCTCGTTTTGTGAGAAATTAAGCGCCTATTTTTTAAATAAACTGTAGTAAAAGGCTATTGCATCATAAAAAAATACATAGCACCGAAAACACTATAAACGTGTGGTACGACAAAGGCCTGCTTATTCTTTTTAGTACTTCTTAGACATTTTCAATTCATATTTATTCAAAAATGCTTAACGCGACCCATAAAAGAGCACAAATCTCGCTAACTTTCCAAAATACAACGTACCCAGCAAGTACGCATAATTGCCAGTTTTCCTGGATGCCATTCTGAGTGCAATCTCGACCGCTCATGTATATACCGAATGCGATGGTCGCGCCAACTACAGAAGACTGCGCTGAACTAGGCAATATACATAGAGTCGGGGTTGGTGCAAAATAACGTCCGGCTAAATTTCGCTTCATTGGATGGAGAACAACCCATAGTAGCCGTCCTTAAAATATTTCATGTGAGTCAAGGTGGCATCCGTATATCGGATGCCACCTTACCCCGGACGCCAACTTTACCGCGATTTTAACATGGGAGGATGCCAACTTGTGCGCGAAATATATATATATATATATATATATATATATATATATAACTTTGAATATGTATAACGATCGCAACTTGTTGAATGTTCAAGCTCCAGAAGTAGGGGGTATTCGACCTTTTGATTATATAAAATTAAGCGAACTCTTTTTTCATTGCCAAGCTTTCGTCTTTATTTAAGACATCATCAGGGCTTCTACAATAAATTTACAATGGAGTAAGCATATCATAATACTAGGTTTTACATAAATCTTACCGAAAGTGAGATTAATTTAAAAATATTTTATGTTGTGAGTTATTTTCCTTCAATATACCATGTAATTTCTTCGTGTTCTTGCCTCTAGTAGTTTAAATTAATAAGAAATAGATAATTGTTCGTACAATATTCAAATACAGCTTAAAATTATACGATTAAATTCAACACAACAGGAAATATAGACAGTGTCAATATGTCGGCGTCAAAAATCACAGCCTTCCATCACAGCAACATTTTCTAGTTTTTATATAGTTAATTATTCAAAATCCCTTCCGAAAGTAAGTATGTATAAATATTACTAAGATTTTGGGTGTCTGACTTTTTATTAATAGTATTTGTATGTTTGTTAATTTGATACATTTCCAAAATTAATCTTTTTTTTGTAATTTTTTCTTTTTCCAAAATTTTAATTTCTTGCCAGTTGATCGAATGTTGATTTTGAATTGCATGTTCCGCTAGAGAACAACGATCTCTTTTATTAGTTCTGATGTCACTTTTATGCAGATTTACCCTACTTGATAGCCACTGTGATGTTTGTCCAACATACACATTATTACAATTTTGACACTCTACACAGTAAACCACATTTGACTGGTATTTTACTGGAATTTTGTCTTTAAGTTTACTAAAAATGTTTGAACCTTTCTTAATGTTTCTTATGGATATTTTAATCTGTTCAGATTTGAAATTTCTGATGATTTTAGTTACTAAACCTGTTATATTTGGAAGAGATCCGAAACGGGGAATTCCTATGTTATTTATTGAAGAATCTATGTTCTCTTGCTGGCCCACATTTTCTTGATGATGTCTTAAATAAAGACGAAAGCTTGGCAATGAAAAAAGAGTTCGCTTAATTTTATATAATCAAAAGGTCGAATACCCCCTACTTCTGGAGCTTGAACATTCAACAAGTTGCGACCGTTATACATATTCAAAGTTGTAATCACTGATGGGGTTTTATCAAGAAATAAAAACATCTTATGGAGTTCAAACAATGCTGTTATTAAAGCAATGGAGTAAGCTGAATATAAAGGAAGCCAATCTTGTAAACAGAAGAATATTCCTGCATCAATGTAAGAACAATGGAGTGGTGCCAAACCATGTATCAAATAGTGTCAAAAATCTTTATAAACTTTTTGGTGAAAACAACGAACCATTAGAAAGAAGAATTCTGGAGTTTAATAGAAGGTTAATGTTTAGAGTTATTAGTTTAGAAATTAGTCATGTTAATTTTCTCATTAAAAGAAATTCAAAATTAACAAATTCCATAATATTGGAATTACAAAATAAATTACCACAATATATACAAAATGAATATCAAAGAAGACTTAAAATTAAATACAACAGTCACTTTCATAAGGTAAAAACAAATAACTTAAATAAATTGAATAAACTTAAACAAAATGTAAACGTAAAATTCAACACACAAGAAAAATGGTTTGTGAACCTATCCACGACCACAGTACCTCAAAATATTAAAACAATTTTAGCTTTAGGTCCAAAATTCAGTTATAAAACAAATGTTAAAGACATTCACATGGGAAAACTTGTAGCGGATATTGAAAACATTCTAGAAAATATAACAGAGGAACATAGGGATTATTACAGGGCCAAATTAACAAGCATAATAACAAGTTACGTACATAAAAATAAAGACATAAAAAACCAAACTGACACACTGTATAATGAAACTTTGAGATATTTTAAAGAAAATCAAAATTTATTAATTTTAAACAGTGATAAAGGAGGCGTAACAGTTGTTTTGGATAGAGAGCAATACCAACAAAAGATGATGGATATTTTATCAGATAGAAAGTACTTTAAAGAACTGAAAAGCGATCCGACTCGGACTATACAAACCAAAGCAAATTCCTATATAAGCAAGTTAGAAAAAATAAATTTTCTCAACGCCGAAAATGCAAAATTGTATAAAATATATAATTCAGTAACACCAAGGATTTATGGAAACCCTAAGCTCCACAAACCTGATGTACCTTTGAGACCAATAGTTTCCAGCATTCAAAGTCCAATGACAAACTTATCCAAATTACTTTGTGAAATTCTAACCAAAGCGTACGATACCAATAACATCTATTATATAAAAGATACTTTCCATTTTGTTGAATCTATAAAGGACATACAAGTTCCTCCAAATCATGAAGTAGTATCATTGGATGTAGTAAACCTTTTTGGAAACATTTCAAAACAATTAGTTATCAAGGTATTGTGTGAACACTGGTACAAAATTGACCCTTTTTTCGTATGTCCCAAAATTTCGACCACTGATAAAAGAAGACAGTTGTTCTTAGAGTTAATATCCTTCATATTAGACAATAACTATTTTACTTACCAACAAAAATACTACAAACAAATTTTTGGTTGTGCCATGGGCTCAAAATTGAGTCCAATATTAGCGCAGTACATAATGGACCATCTACTTGATACCTGCATACCGAAACTATCTTATAATGTATTTTTCATCAAAAAATTTGTGGATGATTTGCTACTGATAATTCCAAGGGACGGCATGGAAGAAATTTTAACAATTTTTGGCTCTTTCGATGAAAATATTAGATTTACAATTGAAAGGGAGGTTAATAACAGTGTGCCATTTCTAGACACTAGGGTCATAAGACAAAATAGCATTTTAATTCTAGACTGGTATCAAAAACCAACCTCTTCCGGCAGGTATCTAAATTTTCTATCAAATCATTCAGTTAGAATAAAAACAAATTTTGTTAAACAAATGAAACATAGAATTCTAAAAATTTCACATCCAAGTTTAGTAAATAAAAATTTAAAAAAACTCAAAATTATGTTATTGGAAAACTCATATCCAAAGATTCTATTAAATAAAATTATTTTCTCTGTAACAAACGGTGGTACAAATAACCAAGAAAATGTGGGCCAGCAAGAGAACATAGATTCTTCAATAAATAACATAGGAATTCCCCGTTTCGAATCTCTTCCAAATATAACAGGTTTAGTAACTAAAATCATCAGAAATTTCAAATCTGAACAGATTAAAATATCCATAAGAAACATTAAGAAAGGTTCAAACATTTTTAGTAAACTTAAAGACAAAATTCCAGTAAAATACCAGTCAAATGTGGTTTACTGTGTAGAGTGTCAAAATTGTAATAATGTGTATGTTGGACAAACATCACAGTGGCTATCAAGTAGGGTAAATCTGCATAAAAGTGACATCAGAACTAATAAAAGAGATCGTTGTTCTCTAGCGGAACATGCAATTCAAAATCAACATTCGATCAACTGGCAAGAAATTAAAATTTTGGAAAAAGAAAAAATTACAAAAAAAAGATTAATTTTGGAAATGTATCAAATTAACAAACATACAAATACTATTAATAAAAAGTCAGACACCCAAAATCTTAGTAATATTTATACATACTTACTTTCGGAAGGGATTTTGAATAATTAACTATATAAAAACTAGAAAATGTTGCTGTGATGGAAGGCTGTGATTTTTGACGCCGACATATTGACACTGTCTATATTTCCTGTTGTGTTGAATTTAATCGTATAATTTTAAGCTGTATTTGAATATTGTACGAACAATTATCTATTTCTTATTAATTTAAACTACTAGAGGCAAGAACACGAAGAAATTACATGGTATATTGAAGGAAAATAACTCACAACATAAAATATTTTTAAATTAATCTCACTTTCGGTAAGATTTATGTAAAACCTAGTATTATGATATGCTTACTCCATTGTAAATTTATTGTAGAAGCCCTGATGATGTCTTAAATAAAGACGAAAGCTTGGCAATGAAAAAAGAGTTCGCTTAATTTTATATAATCAAAAGGTCGAATACCCCCTACTTCTGGAGCTTATATATATATATATATATATATATATATATATATATATATATATATATATATATATTGTTAGAAGTGAAATTGACAAATTTAGTAAATAATTTGTCTTTGGTGAACAATGCACTTCTAATCATGCAGAAAGAATTTCAACAAAAACACATAGACATAACGCTTGAATTAAACAACAACAATCAAACATTACAGGAGAGAATAAAAAACCAATACAAAGACTTTAAAAATGAACAAGATAAAACTGAACAACAATACGTTGGTCTATCATCCGAGTTAAAGAATAAAATTCAAACATTACAGGAGACAATAGAAAACCAATACAAAGACTTTGAAAGTGAGCAAGATAAAATTGAACAAAAATACGTTGACCTATCTTCCGAGTTCAAGAATAAAATTCAATCATTACAGGACACCATAAAAAACCAATACAAAGACTTGAAAAGTGAACAAGATAAAATTGAACAACAATATGCTAACTCATCTTCTGAGTTAAACGATAAAATTCAGTCGTTACAGAAACAACAGAACAATTTTAAAAACCAACAAAATAATAAAACGAAAATATTACGAGAGAAACTTGACAATATTGTTCAAAATTGTGTGTTAAAATCTGCACTCAATAAAATTGTGACATCTTTTAATACTAAAATTCAAAACGTATCGAATAAATTTGATTTATTAGGAAAACAAGCGAACACTCTCGAAATAACAGTACAAAATCAATGCAAAACTCTTGAAGATAAACAAAACGATATAAATAAACAAATTGCTACATTAACATTGGAGATTCATAACATTAGTTCTGATTATGCAACAAAATCGCTTTTGACTTCTGAAATTAAGAAAATTAAGAGCATAATAACATCAGAAATTAATCAGTTAAAAAGTAGCATAACAACATTCTAAAAATAGAAAACATAATTCGTCAATACCGTTAGCAACGAAATACGTTTAAAGACTATGTATAAACAAGTGGTAAACGAAATTCATAGACCAGCAAGACGACATTTTCCAAGACGATCCACAGTTATTTTGGGTTCTCATGATCTCTTGCAATCAGATCTCTTAAATTTAAGCAAATTTGTAAAAAATAACAAAGAATATAAATACATTTTGGTAACTATAGACTGTTTTTTCAAATATGTTTGGTGTAAAGCTTTAAAACCAAAAACTGCTAGAGGTTGCACAAGCAATGGAAGCTGTATTAAGAGAATGTGGAAAACTCCCTAAAAATCTACAAACAGACCTCGGTAACGAATATAAAAATAGTGAATTTAAAATGCTGATGTATAAATATGGAATTAACCACTATTCTACCTACTCCATTACTAAAGCGTCAATGGTAGAAAGAGTCATTAGAACTTTGAAAACTTAGTTATACAAGGAATTTAGTGCATAGGGAAATTACAAATGGTTAGATGTATTAAATAAAATTGTTGAAACATATAATAACCGCATACACTCAACAACACATCTAAAACCCTCGGAGGTTAATTTAAACACAAATCTGAGTCACATATACAATAAACACTTGATTCCTCCTAAACTAACAAAGAAAACATTCAATGAAGGTGACTGTGACAATAAGCAAATTTAAAACTATATTTGAAAAGGGATACGTTCCAAACTGGAATTATGAAGTATTCAAAATATTTAAAGTCCAAAACACATCTCCTGAAATATATTTGCTTGAAGACAGTAACAAACAATCAATATTAGGAGCATTTTATATAGAAGAGCTTACTAAAGTTAAGTTTCCCGATATCTATTTGGTTGAGAAAATATTACGAAAACGAGGACAAAAGGTGCTGGTAAAATATTTCGGTTTGAACAGATCACATAATGCATGGATTGAGAAAAAAAAATCTTGTGTTGTAAAAAAAATGTGTAGTTAACAAATTCTTCAGATGTACTTAGTAAACTGTTTGATAATATTGTATTTCATAAGTTTAAATTTTTCCAAATAATACTATGAATAAATGATACCTGGAATAATCGATTCTGTGAACAGACAATACTTTAGTGTGAACAGACCAGTTGATAAAGTGTTAATAAAGGGCTGAGGCCAAAAAGAAATAGGTCTATCTACTTGTGACTAATTCGAAATTTAAGCGAACTACATTAAACGACTACGCATATCTATATTTTCAACACAACTTCACATTTATGTGTTACAGAGCTTTCTACGGACTTTGCCAAATCTTAACCTATTACTCTACGACGCAAGCTGGACCAGAAAACATGAAGTACGGACTTGTATGAAAGCTGAAACGAGACTGATTGTAAATTTCATAAAAGAATACGTTGGTTACTCCGTGATTGGTCTATACTGGGGTTAGTGAAACCCTCACCTACCCTCCGTAACGCGAATGATCATGTTTCCATTTTTACAATCAATTGGGTATTATCTTTTTTTTTAATTACGTACAATGAATCTTGAAGTGCATTTATATTGTACACCGCGTTAAAAAAACAAAACAAAAATATTTGTAGGTAGAGAATTTAAGGTCTGAAATTCGAATCTTAGGAGTCGCCGACAAAACGCTTCTATCCAAGGTCGTGACGTCAAGTGTCTCGTAAATATTACCGAGAAGCGCGCTGTTTAATGGTATTCGTAGTATCATTTTTATATTGAAACAGCTTTTGTGTGGTGTTTATTGAAAGCACGGTGTAAGAATTCACATCAAAAAGTGATTTGTGTAGTTTTACAAGCATCTATTATGTATGGATAACAAAACAAGTGCTGTTTTGAACCTGGCTATAAAAGTACTTCAGTCAGTACAGCTAACAAAATTTTTGTAACCGTTCCTCGAGATTATCAACGTATGAAAAAGTTGTTTAAGGCCCCTAGACGTGATATGCCGAAATCGCAAAGTTTGTTTTTCTGTTGTGAAGATCATCTTAATGTAAATTTTATTATTCTTTTTGAGGTTATAGGTGTTCACCATTCAGTTTCCATTTTGTTATAGCTTGAAGAGGATATGGAACATATGCGTTTTAAGTTGATAGAGGGAAATGTAATAATAAAGAAAGACGTTGTTCCCCATTTATTCCACTGTTAGCCAGACCGGAAACGAGCCGCAAGAGCTCAGAAAATAAATGGCAATCTAATCTAATCTAAAATAAAAGTCAAGTTTAGGGTACATTTTTGTTTCTTACACTTTTATGTTTACAAATAGCATGTTTCCAACAACTCATTGTGATCAAATCTTCAACGCTACAATGAACTTGCCTTGAGAAGTCATAACTCATAAGTACTTTACTTTTTCTTGACGTATTTTAATTCGGTTGTCACAAAATGAACGCAAACAACAAACTGATAAATTGACTGGCTGAGGCTGAGGGTGACGCATGACGTGCTGAACCCAAATGTAAACAAGCGACCATTTACAAGACACCTGACGTCACGGCCAATATGTTCGCGTTTTGGCGGTCTCTTTAAATATTCACATTTCTAACATTAAAATTACACCTTACGATCCATTTTTTCGATTTTATAAGCTGTCACAGCTGTTTTGTGGATTAGACGCTAGCTATTAATATGCAATTTAATAAAATATAAATACATGGCAAACACCCAATTATCAAATACTTATCAAAAATCTACTCAATGCTGATCCTAAGCTATCAAAGTTCAATTCTAGCGAACTGGTGATTCTCACAAGCGAAGATTATAATATAAAACTAAAGGATTTATGCGGCAACCGTCGTAATTTCCAAACATGACCACTCCAGTACACAGAAAGACATACATCTTGCCTGCGCAACCTTCCTACAAACTACAAAATAGTAGGTTCCACTTTTTCGCATTACGAGCATCTAACTATACACCTGTGGTTAAATGCCTGTCAACTAGAGCCCCCTAACAAATTTAAGAAAGTTTTTTTAACGAAATGTACAATTTTATCAAAAATTAACCCTAAAATGTATTTTGCTACACAGTATTTCTAGAAATAATTGTTATGTTACAAAGGTTGCCCAAGCTTCATTAGATGATCAAGTAGGTTTCTCACATGCACTTTGAGCTATGATCAGTCCGCAGGTTGGCCACCTTATATTTAATATATAATTTGACACGTAGCTTAAAAGAGGCTAGACTAGGTATTTATGTAATGCACCTATCATGTTATGACCTCGGTAAGACTTACACTGCCCACAGCAGTAATTATAATAGAGTTATTCTCACAAGTAGCTAAACTGGTACTATCTATAAAATTATTCATTAAATCTACCAATTTTACTAATGAAAGTACACTTTGTTTAAACTTAATTTCGAGATTTATTTATTCTGTCTGTCTGGTTTTTCGCAGGCACGTCTAAATATAATAGTCAATCTTTCGCATCGTCTGTCCATTAGCAGTATTTTTCTTTTAACTTTACGTTACGTTACGTTTAAGATACCGGATACTGGTCACAAAGGCTGGTGAAATGTCAGAAGAATAAAACCGACGCAGAATGGATGTACTTCAGTTCTTTTGTTTTGCTCCCCCATCCCTTTTTTATTAGTTATCACTTTTGCCTAATAACATTAACATAAACAGCCAGATGGTTCCGAATTCCTCGATAAGGTGCCTCAAGCACTTTCGCAATAACTGATTTAATAAGGTCTCTAACCTGAAAGCACGTTTACCTATTGAGCTTGCACTTAATACTACCCCAACAAGGACAAAGGACCCAGGTAACTCGTTTAACCGTAAATTATAGTTCATAACCGGGATTTTATGAAATATTATCATTCATCAGTACTATAAATAATATACAATGCGAAATAATAACAAATACACCGAGGATAAAGCTTACCAAATCAACACTGCCGAAAAAAGCATTTCGGATTTACATGTTAGAAACAGAATTACTTCAATAAATCCAGATAAAACTGTTAACGCATGTGTGACGGAGGTCGGCTTTCATTTCCTGTATAATATCCTGTCATTTCCATATTGTTCCCATTCCTATTGTAGTATAACCTGAGGTTGATGTTGCGGGCCTTTTTACGCAATCATTGCAGCTGTTTCTGCTAAGGATTTTCTGATAACTTGTTGATTAAACTGTCAAATATTCTTCGTATGTACTTGAAGTTAAACAAAAATTACCTTGCGTAGACATACTGGTTGTTCCGCAATTCGAGGGCCATAGTGAACGTACACATTCCTGAGGTTATTCTGGATCAAAAAGCGTTAATAAACAAGTATACACTAAAGTTGACCTATTTGTAGATATGGCAACATTAAAATTTTAAGTAATTATTAGATAAACATCAAACTTATTGCACAAACATCAAACTTTATTGTCAAAGCTTATGCATTTAAGCGAATTTTTTTATTTAATTCTAATGTAAAAATGGCTCAAAAATATTAATATAAATCTGGGGCTTTTAAATAATGTAAAACAGAACACTGAGTCACTTTTAATTTCATGTGTGTCTTTCTTTATTATTTCGATTCGTTCTTCCTTGGTTTGTATTACCACAGAATAAACAGATATCTTCTTGTATCCCCACAAATGGTAATCAAGTGGAGTGAGATCAGATAATCTAGCAGGTCAAGCAACCGGTCCCTGCCGACCTATCCATCGATCCGCAAACAGCTCATTCAAATATGTTGTAACTGACCTGCAGCAGTGTGGAGTTGCGGCATCATAATGACACCATATTTTACGTGGATCATTTTCCAATAATTCTGACAGTAAAACGGTTTTTAAGAACAAAAGTGTGAATGCCACTTATTTGTTATCTCACCTCTATATAACATGCTTGGTCAGTAAATAAAATTTTGTCACATTGTTCTTAGTTATGCTAAATGCACTAACAAAATTCTTCCCGGCCCAAGTGGGCAGTTTTTCGGAACTGGAATAAACCAAAATCATGAACAGTTCTTCATAATAGAGTTGTTTGAGGACTTTAAACAGCAACAGAAATTCGCCGTATGGTGGTGGACGGAATATGCTCTAGCATTTTAAGAAGGTACTTGGGTCTTTGGGCCCCCTTAGTCTGCGATTAGGAAATCTTTTTGGTATTCTAAAACTGCTGCACGTGCATTGTACCATCACAGAAACGGTACACGAATAAAATGTAAGCGTATTCGGGATTTGAAAATGCAGTCATTACTATTCAATTGTAAATTACATATCTGAGGACGTACTCACAGACTAGCACCTAGAAGTGATATCTTCTGTAGGATAGTAAAAGAAAAACACTTTGCGCTGTTACTTTGTTTCCTTTTAGCATTGCAGCTCATTGATATAGTTAATAGGGAATTTGTTTGTATCCATACGGAGACAATTACGTCCACAATAAACTCAGCTCTGAAGATGCTCACCACAGCAGTAAGCGACAGGTCAGCGAGGAAAAAATTGTCACGGCCGCGGCCAACTAACCAGGAATTTCCTGCCACTAATGTAGCTCATTGACAACAGTTCCAAAAGATAATTAATTTATCCACACTTGACATATAGTAGGTATGTTTATTAGGACTTTTTGTTCCAGAATGGCATCAGGAATGTGTATGTATATTCACTATGCAGAACACCCTGTATAGTTTAAAAAATTGAAATTGTGAGTATACCATTACGTACTCAAATGCCATATTAGTTTTAGAGGCACCAAATTTCCTGGCAAGCAACAGAATAGCCGTGTAATTTACAACGCGTCATGTGCATCAGACATTTTCAATCTGCAATTTTGCTCCAAAATGATTCGCGTTCTCCGGCGTTTAAGCTGTGATAGCGTCAAGTAATCTCGGCAGCAAATCAATACGTCTCTCAAAATACAACACGTATTGACATTCTGCCGACAAACATGCCCCTAGAAGTTCTCAAGGGCCTCGAACACGTTCCTAACTTCCACCTTTGTCCTATTGAACTTTCGTACAAGTTTGTCGCCCATAATCGTAGCAAGCGAACTGGCTAAATTCGCCATTATGTAATGAATATTAATGGTACATGGTTTTTATCATCTATCAGCAGTTATACCGCCTTGACAGCTTTAATTGGCGTTATAAACCGTTGATTGTTGAATGTTTTTAAACATGTAGCATGTAGCTTTATTCGACACTCTTATTTTTAATGCGGTTTTCATGCAGGAGGAGGTAATGATGTTACAAATATTTGGCTTACATTATTACCGACGGAAAATATTTGCTTTATGGCAGCTTGGAATAACAAACGCTAGAGTTTGAGCTGATTTATTCAAAGCAGAGGGTTGGTAAATTTGACTTCATGACTAAGATGGTAGTCTCTAGCGAAGAGAATTACATGCAATAATTACTATTGATTATACTTGACTGAATTTAGCTTAGGGCACGATAATTTTAACTTGACGAGCTAAAATTCGATATGTCTGTAATGTATCATTGATTTAGGGTTGCAAGAGCTACTGCTGTCATGGGCGTACCGAAAGGTGGCCAAAGCGGGGGCAGCTGCCCCCCCTGGACCTGTGTTGCCTACTCTGGGCCCTTCCAATTTC
This sequence comes from Rhyzopertha dominica, assembly GCA_025024175.1. NCBI lineage: Eukaryota > Metazoa > Arthropoda > Insecta > Coleoptera > Bostrichidae > Rhyzopertha > Rhyzopertha dominica. The sequence continues at coordinate 54,336,455 of QCXZ01000137.1, forward strand.
CCATACATTTAGCGAGTTAATTATGTGTGTACACCTAAAAATTGTCTTATTTACAAAATTGTAAATACTGTAAAATTTATAGGCAAGTGCATTTCACAATTTTTATCCAGAACTCAAATTTGACCCTTGCAAAAGACCTTCGCTAATAAGTCGTTGTCAAATGGTTTACAAGCTTAATCGATGCCATGTGCGTTTCGAAGCTGTAACTGCAGCATTCTTGTTGTTACGAATCGTTGTCTTAGGGCGAATATAGCTTTAAAAGACTATCTTGGTCAGGATGAGTCATAACACGATTTCTGCTTAGTTCAGCTCTTCTACCTTTTCCTATGAAGATTGTTCAACTAACTACTGTTATATGAAATCACATCAGAATCTGTCATACATTCGGTGATAAATAACTTTTGTCCCAAATTTCTAAATTCACAATACAGTTTAACAATTAATACAAAAAAACTATAAATCCATCCGAAACCGGTGTGTTGTTAAAAATGCAATTAAATATATTTCACTTTATTTAAATGAAGCTTAATTTGGTTAAAATATTAAGTAGCCGGTTAATTTTTGAGAGCAATGCACTGGCGATCTAAGGCGGTTGGCTTGACGCATAATGCTGAGGCATTTGTCCTCGCATTTGTCATTCTGAGTTTTAATAATGTTAGTTATCCATCGAGTCTCTTTCCCTAGGGAGTAAAAATTACTACAATTGTATCTTTAGCACCTATACATATGAACTCCCAGCTTAAATTTCTAAAGTTTTTGGTATGAGAAGATGAAACTGTACTAAAAGCGCATCGATTAATGCACTAGTCTTTGATATGTGTTAATTTTGAATCAGAAATCGTACTCCTATTAGTAGAACTTTTAAGGTGAATTTTATGTTCCTTTGGTACTTTGTATGATATCATTATACATTATGTGGATCACAGATCTTTATTCTCCCAAATAAAATGTATCAACTCATTTTTTGTTAAACGCGAGAGCGATGTAACTGAATGCGCCTCACCTAACTGAGTTCACCAATAACGGAATTCGTAATAAAGGGGCTTTGTATGATCAGTGTATATAGAAAACATATAAATAATTTGGGTCTTTATTTCACAGAAGATGTTTTAAGTCGCCTTGCAGAAAATCCACGAMGATTATTCATGGAATAAATACTTCATTAATTACTTAAGTAGGTACCTATATCTTATAAACATTTATTATTTCTATTTATGTTGAATTGTACTCTACAGGACGTTCCTGCTTTGCCCCCCTCTAGACAAAAAGCTGGGTACGCCCATGACTGCTGTAATGTACCTCTGTATTTACATGAACAATGTGCTTATTGCATGAGGCACGTTTTTATTTATATCTCAAATGCAGTAGTTTAATCTTCAAACAATTTTATTTTTACACCCATATTGATGGATTATTGTTTAATGTCATACAGCTACAATAAAGTATAACTATAATATCGCATGAGGATTATTTTTTTGCATCGCAAAAAAATAGAAATTTTGAAATATCTTACTTGGAGCGCTCAAGAACGGATCACTCTTCGTTATAAAATCGCCTTCGGTTTTCATGAAAACCCAAATGCATGGATGATGGAATAGTTTATAAGTAATGTATTTCAAAAACTTAGTTTTGAACGAATATGATTCGTCGTATAGTGATGCATACCAACAATGAGTTGGATACAGATAGTGGAAAAAGGTAACCTACATTACAGTTTGAATCCTTTTCATATTTAACTCCCTTACTTATATTTTTATAACACATATGCGAATAGGGATGTTTACTATTTTTGGGAAAGTGTTCTAAATTGTGCATAAATACCCCCTATAGCCCTGAATATTAATTATTATTTTTTTAACCGCTTAAAAGCTTTAAAAATTATGTCTTTAAATTCCGTTTCAAATTTCGCTTCAAAACGCCAATACCTTGTCACCGTGACAGCTGTGACGTCACCTGTTCTCAAACACGGTTAAACTAACAAGGCAATTTAAAGTTGTTTGGCATTTATTGTTGTATAATATGAATTCCAAGTTTTATAAGTATTGTGCGGTGTCTCAGTGTACATCTACTACAATCAGAACACCTAACAAGCTATTTTTTCATGTTCCACGTTCGGCAAATGGCCGGAAAATGTGGCTTCAGCTTGCCCGCAGGGATCCGGCGCTTTTAGCAACGCAATCAAAAATATGTATTATTATTGTAATTTACAATTTGGTTGCAGAACTAACAAATATTGGTATATTACTTACATGGAGGTCTTCACATTTCTCAATTCAGCAGAACAGAAGTTACTATATGTTGCGAAGAAGGTGGCCACTGTAAAGCAGGCAATTTTCGGCAAATTTGAACTACTTGCCTTAAAAAATCCACTTTCCCTGATATAACAGCTCCTTTCAAACTTTTTCAAACCGAACCTCGAAGAAATTATTGACAATTACAAAATTATTTTATTCAAACAATGGAGCCTATTGATAGCGTAAACGATGCATAGTAGAGATGTGTAGTCCGTTCGGACTCGTTCCACGGATCCGGATCAGCAAATGGAGCCGTTGGATCAGCATCTACCCGCTGAATCGGTCCGGCTCCGTATACAATTTTGTTAGCTACCGCGGATGCATACGCGGCAAGCGGATGCGGATCCAGATGGAAACGTTTAGCCTGCTGGTCTTTGTCGACGGCGGAGCCAAGTCATGTGTCCGTGTCCGCGATGTGAACCGTGTATACTGGAATTCGATTGTGTTTCGAATGAATACTTAATTTTTTCAATAATTTAATCTTTAAATAAAAATGTAACTTGGGTAAAAATGTTTCGTTTTGTATAGGCACAAGCATTAAATCTTTTTACATTTTTGTCTGTTTACATACCAAAATTTACAATGCACTGAACTGCTATGAAATTTTTAAAAAATGAAATTGCAGTTGGATGCAGTCATAAAGTATTGAATGCTTAATAGTAAAACCCAACTAAGTCTACGCCTTTCGGTTCCACTAAATAATCGGCGCCGAACATGTAATTTGTTACACATTCACTTCGAGTCGGACCCACGGGTCCGGGTCCGGTGGATCGGGTCCGCAAGTTGCTTGGATCCGGTGGAACCGGATCTATCTGCGGATCCCAGACTGCCCAACTCTAATGTGTAGGAACAAGTGACGTAGTGCATTCTTATTGGTGTTCGTTCTCACGTGACTTGAGGTTGATTTAATTACATTTTGTTTGTAAAATATTAATAAAGTTAAGTAAAAATAAGGAAAAATATTGTGATTTTCAGTATTTACATCATAGAAACTACCACTTTACATTCAAACTATGTCTTTATTTCAATGCAGTCAACATCCCTATTGCGACAGTGGAACGTCGAGTAACAAGCACTAATTGCTAGTATCTTCCACGGAAGGAAAAATGATTAAAACTTTGTCATTTATGACGGCATCTGAATCAATAATGTGAAATGTTTCGAAACGTATTTATCAACTGCTAGCCCTTATGTAAATATGTCACCAGAAAACTGTTTGATCGTCAATAAAAATGTGAAAGAAACAAATCTTGAAAAAATCTTGAATTAAAAAAACTTGAAAAGGTTGTCACAGAAATAAACATCTATAGTCTAATTACAATAAGTACCTCTGAAACGGCCAAATTTAAAGCACTTCTGTCGCAATATTATCATGCACGGTATATAACTTGAGAAATAACCACAGAACTTTTGACCAATAAGATGGCTAATATAAAATATGCCCATATTCTCAGTTAGTCAAGATTATTTCCACCGCCATTATTTTAAAACCATTATGATGAGTAACGATCACAAGAAAACCTCTTGCGAGCACGTTTTAAAATGGATATGGTTTCGATATATTCACAATATCGACGGAAACCGGTCGAGAAAAAAATGACGACGTACAATACGAAAAGCGTATAGGTAAGTACATAGCTGCATTAAGGCTAGGTTAAACTCATATATAGTATACAGAAAATATAATAAATTCCTAGCGCTTTTTTATATTAATTCACATTTATTCCATTCGAACTGGTTGATTATTTTTAATAGTGATTTATGGTAAAACCTCGGCTCCTGGTGCGATTTCATATTGTTGATACCATGAAAGAGCTAACGACTGCAATATTGCTTGTTTGTAACTTTTTTTACATGTTTATTAATGTTTGAAATGTGCTCAGGTGCGACTGAAACTTGGCTTACTGTTTCAATCACACTTATGATAAATATTACTTATTAAATAATGTATGCCTATGACATGTAGTCTGTACTGCAACCGACTGCAGACAGAACCGTTAGCTTTCGTTAAAGCTTGTTAGTGCAGCTTGGGTTCAGGCTAGACAACGTGACACACAGAACTGGTTTTGCCGATACACCATAGAAAATAATTCTAATTGAAGCGGCTAATTAACTTTGTCATAATCTCAGTGTTTTGTGACAAATGGCATAGCCACTTTTTAGATTATGCTAAGTGTATAAGGTAAGTAAAGATGCTCTCGTCCATTATCTTAATAAGCTTGTAGGCGAAACATTTTTTCTTATGAAATATTTCACGCTAATAACATATATTGCAGTTGCAGGTGAACAGACATAGTTTTCGCCACACAGGGTGTATTGACATTAACGGTGTAACGCATGACATAAGGATAAGCATAGAAGATTTGGGGGGTAACTTTTGATGCAAAACTAACGTTTAATGATCGCATCAACTCAATCCTACAAGATTCTTACAAAACAATGGGATTTTTGATCAGAATCACAAGATCTTTTGATAACACAGATGCAATAAAATGTCTCTATTACTCACTTGCTCCTTCTAAACTTAAATATACATCGATAATCTGGTCTCCTGCTTATAATGTTGGTTCAATTGCGTCGGAAAAAGTTCTTATTATACGTCACAAGAAGACGGTTTAACAAAAATAAAGTTGTTGATTTGAAAACAATTACAAGCACTTTTAGAAGTAACTATTAGTTTTTTAATAACTTACGCAAACAGAAGTTTGAATAACAACCTTAGCCACTTTACTTTTTTTTTGTAAATTACAAATAATTTTTAAAAGTCCGATTTAGTATATGAACTAAAAGAACGATTACTTGTTAAGGAAGAAGTTATTATGTTTATGGAAAAATCATATGAAATGATTCATACATCATTGTCAATTAGAGTTTAGGTTGTGAAAGTGAAGTTTTTTACAGGCACGTCAAAATCAGAAGATAAGATCATAACTTAATATAAAAAAGGACAATATTTAAATACAAGAAATTAAGCCGCATTTCTTGAAGCGTGGGGCTAAAGCCTTATATACAAGGCGCAATAAAGAGTTAGCTATCAGAAATGGCAGACATCGAGGGATGAAAGGCCACAGGCCATGGTTAATGTTGTTCACGCAAGGTCGGGTGGAGTGCGGTTGCTGAAATGTTATGTACTCATGAGAAAGGGCTCGCTTCCTTTCCTTTATCGTGGAGAGCTCGCCATAGAAGTGGAGAGTGGGAATGGTGTTCAGTAACAAACTCGGGAAGCTTGCTTTAGAGGTGGAGAGTGGGCTTATTGTTATGTAAGATAGTGGTGAAAAAGTGGAGGGTGTGGCTGTTGATACATAACAAACTCGAAGTCAAGGACCGTGGACAATCAGGCAACACCGCGTTCAAAAATTTCTACTAAATCCGGAAACCGCCATGCCGGGATTCACCCGTCGATTTCCCCCAAAAATCGTAAGAAGTGCACTATCCGGCAGCACCGCGTTAAAAAATTTCGGGTGAATCGCGAAATTTTCATGCCGGGTTTCACCCGTCGATTTACCCAAGAAATCGTAAAAAGCGCATAATCCGACAACGCCGCGTCGGATTACAGATTCCTATATTACCGATCACAGATTCCTATGTTACAGATTCCTATATTACCGATCACAGATTCCTATATTAGAGTTTTCTATATTACCTATCACACATTTCTATATTACTGATTCCTATATTACCAATCACAGATTCCTTTATTACCGATTACAGGGTCCTATATTAACGATTACAAATTCCTATATTACCGTTCACAGATTCCTATATTACTGACTACAAATTCCTTTATTACCGATCACAGATTCCAATAATACCATTTACAGATTCCGATTTTACCGATTACATATTCACATATTACCAGTAACAAATCCTAACATTACCGATTAAAGATACCGATGTGATAATGGTCAGAATGCTTTCTATGGAAGTGGAGACGGTGCTTATGATAAAAAAAAAATTGGGTGTGAAAGTGAAGCTTTATTACAGGCACTTCAAAATCAGAAGATACGACCATATCTAAAATATGAAAAAGGACAATTTTTAAATAAAAGCGCGTTATGTACAAACCGCACAGGGAATTTAAAACTCATTAAATTAGAAATATTAGATTAGGTATAACAACATGAGTAGTTAGGTGTAGTAGTGGATTAACTACTTTTATTTTCGTTCTTTCATTGGATTATTACAGTGTTGGCCAAACTTTTTGTTATTTATGGCGACTTTTAGATAAAACTACACAAGGCGGGCTTTTATCATTGTTTGTGTTTTTGAAATTCACAAAAAGGTTTAAATATTTCAAAATTTTGAGGTTCGCAAACTGTGTTCCGTAAGACATTTTTGTCAACAATAGTTGTTTGGTGACAATTAAAAAGCTCACACTACACGATCTTTTGGGATTGTAAGATAAGAATTTTTATTTGGGTCTTTTAAATCCTATAGTTTTTGACAAAAAAAACAGAAACCCTACGACATTTGGGTCGAACTTTACTAAAGATAACACTGTCATTTTAATTTCGATGATGATCTTGTGTCAGATAATGAAGAAGATTATTACAGAAATGCCTCAATTCTTATTTCCTATTTACCGTGACAGATCCAAAATGAGAACGAACTTCGTACTATGCATAGCACGCAACTATACAATATCAGCACAAACGTAAACGTTAAATAAAAAGTGCTAGAAGCGTCCATTTTACATAAACATTTGTGACGCAATCTTTTGTAAATATGCATTTGGCTATTTCAAGAAATAATGCCAAAATTGTGTAATTCGGAAAAGTTAAAAAAAGTAATCGCCAAGTCACTAGAAACTGAACCCAACGCTGCTAACGCTTACGTAAGTCTGTGGTATGATACAAAGTAATAACCGCACACGAACCGAAAACAGCGCAGTCATGTAACAAGCTTTTTATGATATAATAAGTGTACATTTTGTGATGCTAAAGCTAAAAGCTGTTCTTGTTTGTTACGTAATAGGTATCCGCTGTACAACAATCATTGAAAATTACATTCTTTTCAGGATGTTGGGTGGTGTGGCAGGGAGACACATGTCAAACCGACGGCGGGCATCATCGCCCATGGTGCGAATGGGGGAGGAAATGGGAGCGACGCCGTCGGGGGGAAGATACGTCAGGAGGAGGAGAGCTGTCACCACTTCGGATCATAAATCTTGCGCTCTCATCCAGACGCGGCTCAAACTTGGAGATATCATGTAAGTCGCAAATGGTCATCAAAAACGGAAAGGACATCTAAAAATCCGAAAAACATACTGTTCGTTTAATACCCTTATAGTCTGCAAAGCATATTATCTCATTTGCATATTAATTCTGAACACAGATTTACTCGTATTACATTATTACATTACTGTTTCTGCTAGAATAATTCCCCGCGGTACCGCGAGCGGCCCCTGGTGGTAATCTATTCATATTGTTGGAGCGTCGCGACGCTGAAAAAGCGGTATCCTGTACAGGTTCGGTACCGTGCTAGCAGTAGAGATATTAGTCGATAGCTGGCGCCGCCGTGAATTCTGAACTCCGAATGTCCCAATAATGAAAGTTGTTTTATTTATTATCGAAAATATTCTGAAAGTGCAACCGCTTGACATATTAAAATATTTTTTTATTAACTTGCTATATTATATCTACTACATAACACTAGTATGGGTTATTACAGTCTACATTACATCAAGTTCCTTACTAAAGCGAGCAAGACAAAATAATAAATCTAACAACCACTTATTCTATAATAACATATTTTATTGGGCTGAACAGAGATAGCTTTATAAGCTCGTAGCGTAGTTGTAGTTGTACTGATTAATACTCGGACTAATATGCTTCTAACAACAAAAGGAAGAGACAAGAAATAAACATTTTTTTATTTGTTCTATAATGATTTTTTACTAGCAATAGCTCAAACTTCATAATTAAAAGATATGACAATTTAACCATTAAACTATATGCAACATACCGCATGTCCCAACCCTTCTGCGTTTTTAGTTGTCAGGACCGCATTATTTAAATTGTAATTATTCTTGTGGACTTTTTCTAATTTTTTAATTTCGTACACTTTTTTCCAACTGTCAAACTCTTCTAAGCGGTGCTTCTATTTTTCTCCTCCCACTCATCCATTTCTCGTTACGTAAAGCATAATATAGTAGCATTTTTATATGTGATTTTGTTTGAAAGCATTGACGTTAATTTATGGCTTTCTTGTCATATCAATGCATTGATCAATCCTTAGATAGACGACAAGTTCGACTTCTAAAATTGGGCTAAATAACAGGTACAAGAAAATTTATTGCCATAAAACCATTGTTTACTAATCTGTGTATGACACGAACGAATATGGGCCAAGCTACAAAATATGGATCTTTTGTCGGCTCCTGAAAATCTTGCACATAAGTCATGTTTTTATTACATAGCACGTTTTGGGAGAATGTACTCATCAAGTGGAGAAATCATGTTTACTATTGGCGATAGGTTCGGACGTTTCAGAAGTGTACAAAAGAATCAACAATGTTTTTTAATTTGAAAATTATTTAGTTTGGTCAAATAGCATATTTTTACTTTTTTCTTTATAAATTGTTTTTATTTTTAGATAGTCTAATAACAATAATAATAATAATAATAATAATAATAATAATAATAATAATAATAATAATAATAATAATAATAATAATAATAATAATAATAATAACAACTACAACAATAATAATAATAAACTTTATTAGGCCCTACATGTCTTAATACATTGGATAGACATAGTAAGACGATATAGTATATAGTAGCCTGAAAAAAGTCTTCGGCATAACAGATATCCCTAATAAATGAGTAAATTGCCATTTTGTACATAACACTGATATAAGMGAAAAAAAACATTTAAATAGTTAAAATTAGTAGTAGTGCTGGCAAACAAAGAATTATATTCATTCAGGATTTTTGGAGCCACTCAATCAAAACTGGATTCAAATTTTGTTGTTCTGTGTCAGAAATTGACCACTTAATTCTGCACATTCCGTAAATTTAAACGGTGGTCAACAGCGGGGGTGTCGCTATTACTCAGCCTATTTAATAAGTGTACTGGTGCCTGGTTTTTCAGTAAACTATACAAAAAACAAGCATATTGTAGTATTACTCTACACTATACTCTTATTTTTAGTATACCTAACCTGATATAGAGCCCTGTAATATGTTCTTTATCACTTAAATTTTATGAGTACCTCAAACATAAACTTTGTAACTTTTCTTTTTACATTGTTGATTCCAGGTAATTAATACTGCTGCAGTAATCTATCTGACCCCAAGATTCCGAGCATAGTCACTCAAGAGTCAAGAGAATGGTACAGCCATAGAGCATAATACTTACAGTAATTTCTTGGCTCTTGGTGATAATAACACTGTCAAGCTCCTTCACTATCCAGTGGCGTTTTTCAACCGTATCTAATTTAACTGGTCACAAAAACCGTAAAATCGTAAATAATGTCACGAGGTGCTTACCATTATTAATAAGCAAGCTTGAAAGTGATCAAATCTAAAACTATATTTGTATATTTCATCGATTGTAGTCTACGTAAAGTCTGAAAATCTTGTTGTCAACAGATGACCAGATATAAACATGACAAATAAAGTGGTATTATGGAATATCTATTAACGCATTGATAAAAGTCCTAGTTGAACACCAGGGCTTTAGGAAAGGTTTGTATTTAATTAAGAAAAAGTCGTTATCAAAGGCTTTAGCAACGATAATTTAAAGCAAGACATCATTCTTGAACGCGGTTACAGCTTGCCAGTTCATCTTAAAGATTTCCCAAATTGCTAAGATTTTATGATATTTCTATTACTACGTTAGAAGCTCCATTTTACTGAAGTTCATGATTCATGACATTTTTTGAAGGGTAAACCATGGAGGTTGAATTAGGAGTAATAATAACCTTGCACAGGGCGGGGCTGGTGTTTCTTCAAAATTGTACCCAACAATAAACTTCATAGACATTTGGATTTCAAAATTACTTATATTTTATAAATGTAATTACTTAAGCAATGAATTTGTATTGTTAATGTTGTCTGTAGAAATAGTAGTGTATGATATACATATGTGCTAAAACTCATTTTAGCAATCTTTTTTTATTTATTTTAGGTATTATTTTTTTTATTTGTCTTCAGCATTGTATCCCATCAATTAAAAGAAATGAAGTTCACTTTTAGCTTTTAGATATCACAAATAACTGTTTTCTTGAGTATATAACTTCATTGATAATTGACGAAAAATATCTGTTGGTAGTTTATATAGCTCAAGACGATAGGCTGATGTATAATAAAGTCGGCCGGTTCGAGCGCAATATTTGGATAAAACAGATAATAACATTTAACGAACAAATATAACAAACAAAAAAGGAGGGAAAATGGACCAAACACGAAAGAAATCAAGCTCCTTAGGGTCAAGGAACGATTACTACAATGCACGAGGACGAAAAATACAGGTACCTTGGATACCTGCAAGCAAGACTTCAAATCGGCTAAGAAAACAACTTTAAATATGTACCTTGATCCACTCCGCACGATACTTCGTACAAACCTATCCGCTAGAAATAAAGCTAAGGCTGTCAACACCTAATTCTTACCTATAGTTTTGGAATAATTGAGTGGATAAAAACGGAGCTCAACAACATGAACATAAGCACCAGGAAGGAATTTCGAAAATACCGTGCGCACCACCCACAATCCTCAGTAGAAAGATTCCACATAGCTAGACACCACAACCAAGTACAAAACTTAAGAGAGTGTTTCTTCACGGAAACAAAAAAAAACGAACTGCACAGAGTCGTGATCCTCGAAGACAATAGAGCTACGCCTTTAAAACTGGCTGATACAAATTTTAAACCCTTATTGGATGTCCCTAGTACTAAGGAACAACTGATTGCTTGTAAAAAGTAAGCCATTACACAGGAGATACCCAGGGCTAGTGGATGGAGAGGCTATTGTTGGAAACGATAATTAAATTTGATATGTAGTAAGTTTTTTAAGTTGTAACCAAGGGGAAAAACAATATGAGTTGTATTTAGAAAAAATATATAAATAGTTTGAACCAGCATAAGTGTCTTAAAGAATAGTACAGTTTAGCACCATTAACACATTATTCTTGGACATTTAACAGCTATCGACACTGGCACTGGCAATCTGCTGAAAAAGAAGGCTTCATAACCGCCATACAGGTTCAAGTAATTGCAACGAAAGCATACAGAAGAAAATAACTTGACGAAAAATTAGCTGACGTAAGGTGCTGAATGTTTGGTAAGACGAGTCGCTAGGCCACCTGGTGGCGGGCTGTTCTGTTGTAGCGTCGAAGGCCTACCTCGATAGACATGATAGACATGACATGAGTAGGCAAGATAATACACCTGGGTCGCCGAAGGAGATATTTGGGGTATACAGAGACTGAGCCTTACTATTAGCATGAGCCACTACTGGTAAGCGAAGATCAAGCGTAGATACGGCTTACACTGGAACAGAAATACCGCAACGGTCTCTACCATACCTAACAACATCCGACCTGGTGTTTATCTTCAAGGAGGAGAAGAGAACAACTATAGTAGACTTTGCTCTACCCTCCTGTACAATATCGGAAGGGTGTATGCGGAAAAGATCAGTAAGTACTTACCTCATGCTGATGAAGTCCGGCAGATGTGGCATAATTATGCAAGTTGTGAGCATCCTGCCATTTATAGTGAGGGCTACCGGGGAGATTCCCAAGCAGTTAAAACCACATCTTGTAAGCTTGGAATTAGCGGTGAAACTTTATAAACCCAAGCAAAAATCTGTGATCTTGGACACCTACTGGATAGTTTGTAGGGTTCTGGGAACCGAGTGGAAGTGTCAAAATAAAGTGTGTCACCTTGCCAGGAAATGCCGATGACAGCATTTGGAAAAAACAGGTTAAAGAAGAAATATAAGTAATAGTAATAATAAAATAATAATAATAATAATATACGTTAATAAGACTGTCAAACGATGAAACTGACTGCATTGAATACCGAATTATACAGACGGAAACATCTATACAAAGGACTATTGAATTAGTGTATAGTATTTGGAGTATTGTAATAAAATGAAAGAAAATTTCTAGACATCTCACCTAACAAGTTAGAAATCTTACCAAAGAGTATAACGAGTAAGAAAAGAATACATATTAAGTTTCTTCTCGCTATTAGAGAATCTAGCTTTAAAATGTCTAAAAGCCTTTTCTGTTCACAGTGAATTTCCGGAAACAAATTAAACATTTTGCTAGTTTTCTCAACACATTTTCCCCAGCATACTAATGTATAATTGCCGATAAGGCATCTACGAGTATATCCCGCAACGACATTCTAACTTGGACCTCACTAATGAATAAAATAAAAGTTTAATAGAATCAATTTGTTTAAAGTTTTTAATATTACTTACATTTTATGAATCCCAATGTTTTCGCAACTTTGCAGCAAGTGTCAACAATATGTAGCGCAAAGTTACCCTTTTTTTAATTGGGTGTCTACCATAACACCCAAATCAGTAATTTGTTTACAGCGTTCCAGTACATGACCATCATATTGTGGTGATAAGGTATTATCCTAGATCTCCGTGTAAAAGTAATAGTTTTGCATTTCAAAACCTTAACGTTAATAATATTAGAAGAACACCAGACCCAGAGTAGAAGAGTTGCAAGACTTTGTTGTAATTCCAAACAATCTTCAACATTATTAATAACTTTGGCTATCTTCAAATCATCAGCATAAATGAAAGTGTTAAGGTACGGTGAAAACCGTTGGGAGCGCACTTGTTAAGAAGGTTTGAAGTAGGGCAGTTGCACATATCACAAAACTGTCAGAAAACGTGATTATCATCACAGACGTAGCCATCACAAACCCGAGCACCAGTTGTATCACAGGTAAAAACACTAGAAAAATATTGAGCGAAAGCATCAAAAATGTCTTGCTGCGAAGTGAGGATCACATTATTGTGAACTATTTTCCCTGACACATCTGTTGTTTTCTGATTTGCAAACGACCAGAATTTTTTCAAATTGGATTGTAGTTTGTTTTCACTCCTGCAGATGAATTGGTGATATACTAGCCTGATTTGTGTTCTGGTTTCTTTTGTTTCAGTTGTTTTAATATAACTAAGTTTTAAGCTGATTAACAGTTCCAGTACCTATTTGTTTTTAGGAATCTTGTTTATTTTTTATTTCTAAAACCAAACTGGATAAGCACATGACTTCCAATGAAACTTAGTTTGTGGTACCTATTTGTCAGTATCGTAATACATTCTGTGTATAGGCTGTCGCAAGCAAAATCGTTACAAGGGGGCAAATACCAACCTAAATCACCTGCTATAATGTGATGGATAAAAGAAATTATAAATGGGCAATTTGATCAACACCAAAGGCTTTAGACTTACCTAATATGCTTTCAACAGCTACTAAAGGAAATGATACAGTGTTGTTAAGTAACCAATTACAATTACTTAAAAAAGTAATACAATTACTTACTTTATTCGTTGTAATTGAAGCAGTAATTAGTTACTTGCTCTACAAGTGTWATTCATTTGTAATTGCATTACCTATTTTGTTACMATTACAATTACATTACCACAATTGCATTCGACAGTACAATTTTTAATATTTTCAATCTGTGGAMATATTAAATCTGATTGCAAACAAATAGGCAGGTAGTTATTATAAAACACATAAAATTCATTACAGTGCTTTAGCAAAACTTAATTTATTTGAATTAGTGTCAGTAAATCAACTAAATACCCTACAAGATGGAATTAACATTTCGACTGTTTCAACTATCCTCCCTTAAAAAGAACTCTTGGATTCGATTCGATCAGCTGAATACTAGATTTTTTACTAGTCCTGAAACCATAGGCTACTTATATTGATACTGCAGGGATATCTGGGATACGCTTTGCCAACTATTTTTTAATTAATCCAAAGATAGTGAACAAGAAATTGAAAATTTGAAATTTTGTGCCAACATCCTGGGTTCAATTATAACAAATATTAAGAATGTTTTTCCCAGATTTTAGATTTCAGTAGTTATTCAGAAGACCATACACTTAGACAATTTATTCCTTACCACAGTTTAAACTGAGCTTCATTCATTCTGACAAAGATAAAAGAAATTATGTCGAGAGAACTCGTCATGAGTAAAGTCCAAGAACACGTTTTGCCTTAAGTGTAAGTTTTGAGATTCATCTCTAGAATATAATATATTGTCAAATTCTTGATTATATGGATATTCCAGAGTCGGTAGGATGTCAGTAAAAATGCTTCACATATAGAATTTTTAGTTTATCTGAAAGTGAAAAATTATCTGTAAAAGACTATCGTGCAATATTTAATATTTTCAAAAAATATACTCTTATATTACCCTCATCCGCTCCCGTTGAGTGAATGTTTAGTTCCGGTGATCACATCTTGAAACCAAGATTAAAACTGTTGAAGACATAACGGTGGTTTGTAATCTGATTTAATAAGATTAATAAGTAATATAAGTATGCATATAAAAATAATTAGGATAATTAGTCCTGACTCGATTAGATGTAAGTTTTTTGAGTCCTGTTTTATGTAATAAAAATTATGTTTTATTGTCAAGACTAACATATTACTGTTGTTTTAAAACCTTTTCCAACTTTCTGCCTGATCTTATCCAAAGAGTGGATGTAACTGATTATTTGAAATTGTATCGAAGCCTGTAATTGTAATTAATTACATTAATATATTTTGTAATTTCACTTGTAATTAATTACAATTTACCCAAAGTTATTGTAATTGTAATTAACTACACATTGTGAAGTATGAAGTATGAAGAATGAATGTGGGTTTTGAACTAATCCATTCATTTGTAGTACTTAGGACTCTGCTCCTTAGAAATGGACTAATKATAGAATTAATTAAATAATTATTATTAATGACATCACTATTGTGAAGTTTCTGGGAAGGTAATATGCTTATTTTTATTTGATTTGATTTTTTTCTGCTAAATCTGCCACCGACTATTGGTATTTAGATTAGTTAGTTTGGAGGTTAATAATTACTGATATGCCTATATGAATATAATAATATCAATAAATAAATGTGGAAGGTGAGAATTTAGCAGTATATTCGAATAACGTCTATGGTCGTGCAAATATATTCATTGCTGTCAATTCTTGGACTAAAGATTCGGTCTTACTGGATAATGATCAGAAACAAAAAAAAAATTGCCAAGACGTTTTCTTTGTAATACAGCAAAGCAAAGTACCGCATTGCCAAAACGATGAATGAAACCGAACCTAAATCCGAACACCGCGTGCCGCCGCCGCCGCAGAAGAGAGCCGCGCGCCGCCACCGACCCGCGCCGACCGCCGCCGACAGCCAGCTCGTCCGCATCACCAGCCGAGGAGACGGGCGCGACTACGAAGTCGAAAACTGCGGGCGTGCGACACGAAAATGACGTGTGACGCGCTTTAGTTTGGTGCCGCGGGGATGGTGTCCGGCCGTGATAGCCACCAGCGGGTCCAGCCGCTCCCCCGTGCAGAGTAACGCAAGATGGACGTATGCTGGCGTAGGCCCACACTGAAGAAACAGGTTAGTCATTGATTGCGTATCCTGGGGGAATGCAGATCAATTCGAGGCGGATGGCCGACCGCGAAGAGGGTGCCGTTCCGCCACATTGATCTCGCTGACCCACATACGGGCACCGGCCGTGGGGTTGGGATGCAATGCATGGCGGATTTTCGGTCAAGTCGGGACCGGGGTCATCCTCGCTTTGTTCTGTTGACATATGACAGATTCTTGCTTTCATGTAACTGCAGTACTACCTGGTACTGCACTACTCGACGGCAGCTTATCTGTCAAGATGATGTTGGTTTTTGTTGGTGTCTTTTAATTTTTCATTTGGGAACAATCTTTCTTGCTTGAACACTCCCCAGCATATATGTAGCACACGCTTGGTATCTAGGTCACAAATGAAAAGCAAATTAAATTTTTGTTTTTAATCATCAAACCTGGGGTTAACTTGCCAATTTTCGTTATTATCTGCAAAGAACCCATTTTGTTGCAAAACTGCTTCCCAGTGTTTCCTTGATAAATCGGTTTGAAATGTGTGAAATAATTAATTTGGTCTCTGCATTCGACATCAGAATCTGCTTATAGCAAACTCCATCTGTGCTATGAACCTGCCTATGCTTGCAGAGATGTATAAAATCTCTTTTGAAAAGTGTTTAAGTACTTTTTAGTAAAAATATTTTTAAATACTAGAGTACTGATATACAGGTTCGAAAAAATATTTAGTATACAATATACATTTGCTAAAAGCAAATACTAGATACATTGTAAAAGTATTTCAATATTAATTAACGTTTAGTTTTTCATTTTTCTTCAAATCTATTTATATTTCTACACGCCTAATGATTTTATTTATTTTTAGTTTAATAAACCTTAATAACCGCAGTACACTGTTAAATAATTTAACAATAAAAGCAAACTAAAGGAACTTCGTTACTATTGCTCTGAAAGTTGCCTTGCTTGCAAATTAATTCTGTACGTTCCACATTCTGCAGGTTTTGACGGATCTGTTGAAGTAGCTGGTTAAAATACACACAATTATTATTAATACTTACACCTCTGTGTGTATGTAATTTTATTACTAAGCTGTCCTTTATCGGTTTAGTTTTATCATATACGTTTGATAAACGTACTTCCTTAATTACAGCAGTAATTTTGTAATTTTGTTTTGACGCTGAATATGTCATAAGCTTCCACATAGGTACTACATGCAAGAAAACAATATTAAAAACCCCTTTCGGTGAAATGCACTTTAACGCATTTTCCTGGTATCGTCGAGGTGATATACAATTCCATTTTAGGTATAGAACATAAATTTTGAAAAAAGTACGCGTTGATCATCATTAGGCCTACCCAACGAGCCATTTACGAGCCCGATTCGTTGAGCCGTTCTCGAGCTATGGCTGTGACGGGCATTTGACGAAAGTGCGGTCTTTTCTTCATACAAGAAGTTGAAAATGCGCTAAAAATGCAAATAAAGAAGGTGCAAAAATGGTTCTTCATTTCTTGTTATGAAAACTATTAGGTCCTGGTAAAAATGTTAATCATAAACAGGGTTTCTATAAATGATTCATGCATCCAGGGCGCTTGTGGAAATTAACGATTAAAGCAGTTTGCCGCCTCTCAGGAAAGTGAATACAACTATTGCTTTGACGTATACTTGTCATATGTCGATTGTTGAATTATTTGATATATTTTAATGTGAGAAAATGCGCGGGAGTGTGTATTTTTAACGTATTCTGTAGTGTTTTGTGGAATAATCAACTTTAAGGTTGCAGAAACCTCACATTTCGGAGCTGCAAGGTGACACGGTTTCGTACAACTTCTAGGTTATGTATCGTATTTATGAGATTGTGGCTGCAATAAGCCTGTTAAATAATTGTACTATGATGGACTGAAGAATGTTTTTAGCCTGCCGTAATGGTAAAATTCACAAACTAAGTGGTACTAACGTTAGCTGCATTACACAAAGCTTTCACAGTGCAAGGGTGTAGACTGTAGAGGTTACCACAAGCCAACTATACCAATAATTATTTATTATACTTTTGGTTTTTGTTGGGCCTTTTTTCATCCGGGAATTATCTTTCTTGCTAGAACCCTTTCCAACACATATGTAGCACACGCTTGGCATCTAGGTCAGAAATGAAAAGCCAATTCAATGTTGTTTTTTGGAGTATCAAGTCTGGAGTTACCTTGATAGTTTTTGTCTATTATATTATATGTCCTTATTAAATCTGTTTAAAATGTATTAAATAATTATTTTTATTTCTGCATTCGATATGAGAATGCTTCTGCTTATGGCAAAATCCTCTCTTTTTACGAATGTACCTATGCACCCAGAGCTTTAAAAAGCTATTGAAATATTGGCAGGAAGAAGTATTCGATATTCAAAATATTTTGTATTTAAAAGTATTTAAATTCTAATAACTATTTTTATTTTTTTAATAAGTACATACTTACTCGTAAATAATTTAACAACAAAAATAACTAGAAGAAACTTCAATGCTATCGCTCTGAAAGTCGCCTTGCTTGCAATTTAGCTTAATTCACTCGTTACATGTAGGTTATACAGTCTTCAGATTTTGACGGATCTGTATTTGAAATTCTCAAATGTATTGCTTTTTAGTATTTGAAAATATATATATGTCATTTTATTACTAGGCTTTCTCTTACCAGTTTGGATTTAGCATACACGTTTGTGAAACATACTTCCTTAATTACAACGGGACCTAAAACGACACTCTGCCATAGCCCAAGAAGGAGAGGTAAATAATAATTATTTACAGTATCTCAAATTTAAATCTGGCTGAATTTTTATACACAGTTTTATTTGGAGTCTGTGTAAGAAAAATAATTAGGGGTATATAAAGTGAGAGAAATGAGTTTCAGCATTTTTCCTGAAAACTGTTAATTTCTGGAAAAAGGTAAATCAAATAAATTGTAGTGTACAAAATTTACAACAGAAAAGAAGAGAAATATTTCATGTCATCAACCGTTTTTGAAATATACGTAGCTTTATATACCAAGATTGCTTATAACATGTGTAGATACTGCACATAAATAAATGTAGTAATAAACGTAATAATAATATAAATTTTTATGAAGAAACAAATTTTGTTCTTATAAGTGTAGTCTTTATACTTACATATGCAATTTTTGTATCCACCCTATTATGCATTTATAATTACCTTTAGGGGTGTTCGTAAAGAGCAGATTAAATAAATAAATAAAATCAATAAGTCACGTCATTTTTAAATTTTCAAAATCAAAAATCAAAATCAATGGAAATTATGTAAACAATTTCTAAATAAACTTTCCCTTAATATGCGGTTGTATTTTTCAATATTTCATTGCGTTTGTATAAAATTTAGACTTGATACAGTAAAGGTCACATTTTATTTATACATTTATTATTAAATTTATAAAAAAGTCATTAAACTATAAGTTATCCGGAGTGCTTCAAAAATCCACAGTGTTCTCGTCAATCATATTTTAATATTCGGATACCAGTCATTATCCTTTACAATTGACATAGCAACTAGCATTATAAGTCTTCTGTTCAGTCTACCCAAGTAAAAAAACCTTATCCAAGATCCTGTGTAGCCTTAAAACATATCTACACAGTATATATTAAAGTGCAAAAACAGCTTGTCAGCACACCATAATAAAACGACCTCTAACTTTTCCCGTTTAAATTGTTATTCAGAAACCGAATGTCSAWGACGCCATATCTCAAAAAAATTTAATWTATAAKTTGGAGAAATGTTGGATAAAAAGTMCCCTTAAAAATCGACTTGTTGGATATTAACTATACAGGAATAGTATGAACTTTACAACAAAGTATCTTTAACAAAAAGTCTTTTACAAATTCTTTTTCATTGCTTAGCTATTTTGTTGTTTTTGTATGTCAGCGCATTTCTAAAGCAGTGTATTTTTAGCACTTTTTCCATTTCGTTTATGAAGAAAACACGCTATTGTCCGATTATTGTCCGTCTATCAAATGTTTGTCACACTCATAGCTCCAGAACAGCTCAACTGATCTGGCTCGTTGGTAGGCCTAGCGATGACCAACATGTACTTTACTTACAAATGAAATTCTAAATACATATCTACGATACGAGGAAAATGTGCTCTTTCGCCGAAAAGGCTTTTTTAATATTTGTTTTTTTATAGCAACTATGCGTTTTTTCCGGATTTGCACTGCTTCTTTTATCCTTCAAATGATCTGGTATTTATTTTGTGTTATTTAATAACAAAAATTTATGAAAGACCTTGTTTTCAAATCAACGACAAGAGTGTTATCAGAATAGGTTCTGCAGGTGTCGTTCAATAATACCAGCCCACAGCCCACAAAGTTTAGTTCTTGAGGACGCTGTTTATGCTGTTCCATCACCCATTGAGGATTTTGACTAGACAGTTATGTTTGTTTACAAATCCATTTAGGCAAAAAATTGCTTCGTCAGAAAATGAAATGTTTTTTACAAAATTTGGAATTTTATTGACCACATTAGTTATAATCACAAAATTGCATTTGTTTGTCAGCATCATTTTCATTTAGCTCATGGAGAATGTGTACTTTATAGAGTTTGTATTTGTTTTTTTTTTATATTCGAAGAACTGACGACTGACAATATTGTTGCGTGGTTAACGTAGATGAGTTATCCATAACGCTAATTAGTACATCAAGAGCTTGATCTTTTTGTTTGTAGCAGATTTCGGATGTCCGAACCTTGGCATATCTTTTACAAGTCCAGTTGTTGATTTTTTAACTGACTTGGACGCTGTGGATTGAATAGGCAATAGGATTTATCTCCGGAAGAACGTTATTAAATACATCAAATACATTTTGATATTGTAGTTGTAAATCTCCTTTACAAACCACCATTAGAATTTTAATTCGTTTAGATGCACTCATTTTCGTAAAAATTTTTGTATCAAACCAGATAAAATAAACACCAGGTTATGTCAAGGATAAAAAAGCAGTACAAATCGGCCAAAATTGCTTGATTATCATTAAAAAAATAAGCCGTCCTGGAAATGTGTTGACATAAAAAAATAAAAAGTATGCTAAGACATGAAACATAATCGTGCTAATGTTGTTTGTGGATAATTGATACTTAAAAAATTATTTGCAAGGATATAATTTTAGCTGCAGTTTTATTTCGCTCGAATGCAGTTTTGGTTGCAATTTTGCTATCACAATAAAGTGACCGTCTACTCTATTATAACTATATTCATGCGATATTGATCAAGTCACAAACAATTGAAATTTTGAAACTCTATTTGTCTTAATTCCAAACATCAAGTTAAATCTCAGTGTTGTTTCTGCATGTCGAGAGTCTCAGTTTCTTCAAAATGATTGCAAACAGTGGCGATTACTTTTTGTAACTACCTACTCAAAATTTTGGACACCTCTTACACATGCATCCCTTGTCACAAATAGTATATGGCAGATGATGATAAACCACTCATGCGATATGCTTCACTACACAGACAGATTAATTTATATTTTATAGTCAGTTTTACTTCCTTGTTCAGTTAACATCGGGGTTTTCACATGCAATTGGTATTTCAAGTAATAGCTATAATAATTTTACCAAAACTGATTGTACCCAGGTTTTATAATTTGGTAATCACCGTCATTTTATAATTGTTTTCTTTTATAAACGTCTTTCTATATTAAATTAAAAATCAACTTCACGTGAGTGACAGAGACTGCTGCCATCTCACATTTTAAAATAATAATTAAAGACAGGAACGCGCCAAAACTGGAACAAAATTTTTATCTACGGCCTTGGTTCTATAACAAATCTGTTTAACTGGACTATTTATAAAATCGTGCTCTGAACTGAACATCGTAGGTACAAAATGTCTGAAGAATCCAACTAAACCCTCGTCACGGACCAACGTGCCAACCTGCATAGCTGATGGAGCTCTGCTGCAAACAGGCACTCGGCTGATAAAAATGAGTTGATTGGTTTCCAAAATGACGTAGCTGGCTTCTATAGTCCAAAAATGTATCAAAATACAAAACAGGACTATATAAACAAAATTGCCAGCCTTTAGTGAATGTTTACTGATTTAAAGTAATGCATTACAAACAAAGCCACGCTGGTATCAGCCGTAGTGCAATAGAAACTGTATTTATCCTTATGCATTACCTATCCCGTAGATAAAATAATATATCAATGAGCAAGAGCATCAAAATCACGACTATATGTGTATTCGATATTTTTTATGATGTGAGATTAACTTAATAAACATTAAACATGGTACTTTCAGGTAAAAATGGATTAAAAGGTTCCGTTTCATATTCTAAATCTACCTGATTGAAAAGATTCCCAATTAAAAATTCACAAACATGCTAGAATATTCATTTTTTTTATTTTTACCTAGCCTTAGCCTTAGTCCGCATTTTTGTTATTAATAAATACGTAACTGAAAAGTAAATATTTAAAAGTGTTACAACTTGTTTGAATTTATCATCAAGACTGAAAGCGATTTTGTCCGGCTTTCTACCTCAGAATCAACCGAATCCATCAATATACTAAATGCACTGGAATTAAAAGCGTTATATCCAACGTACGTGTTATAATTCACAGAATAAAAGTATAAGCAATCAATAAAAAGGTTTCGTTTTTTGTGAGCCGAACACACACACGTTGTCATATTTAATTCAGTTCCAACCCAACTACGTCAGTATTTAAAAATTTATAATGGGTACCCTGATCGCTCATTTTTAACTAGTGAAGAAAAAACTGCCTATACCAGCAAAACGTGTATCTGCTTTTTGTAAACATAAAAGCGAGATGAGTGAAGAGACTAATAATTTGTAGATCGTAGGAGTGTATAGTATGTGGCTGTGGTTTGAGTTTGCGTTGTTTGGTAACCTTTCTCTTAACGGCCTGAGCTGTTTACATGTGATTAAGGCCTAAAATCCATTAAATATGTAAGTGATGTTAATATTGCTTTAAATACGAATTGTGAGGACTTTCTAACACATATCTGTACTTATAAAATAACATGTCCTGACTGATTTACTCGACTAACCCATTCATAATCGTCGAGCGTAATCTATTGAAATTTGGCCAGGACAGTTCTTTCATTACGTAACCACGCATTAAGGATTTTTGGAAATTCTACCCTTAAGAGTGAAATAGGGAGTAAAAATTTGTATGGAAGTCCGTCATTTTTAAAGCTAGAATGATGAAATTTTATTTTGAGGGTTTTGATTATAAATTAATAAAGAAGTTCGTTTTCGAAAAATGAACCCTTAAGGGGAAATTGCGTGTTGCAAGTTTGTATGGGCGTTTTATAGGTTTTTTACGTTAATTGAAGTTAAAAGCATTAAACGTTGTCATTTGGGCTTTTGATTAGAATGCTCACGTAGATGTTAAGCGTTTTTGAAGATTCCACCTCTGAGGGGATGCAATAAACAATATTTTTTAGTTTAATTATGTATGAAGTAATTAACATGAATTGCATGTTTAAGCTCTATTTTAGAAATTAATAGGTACCTATTGTTTTGGTAATTCCACTCCTAAAAGTGTGAAAAGGACAATGAAAATTTGTTTTATATTCAGGCTTTTCGTGGGAAAGTAACACATATCTGTACTGTTTCATTGTTTTTGGAAATAATTTTCCCGGGAGTGATTATGGACGTTTTACTGTTTTTTAAGTAATATTTAAACATTTAGGCGTTTAGTTAAAAGTTGAAATATACACATCGTTTAGTTAGAAATTACAACCCTAGTTCATATCTAGCATTTGTTTTAAAATATTTCTATTTGGGTTTCTGATATTTTGTATATACCATCGTCTTCTACGCGAGCAGTCACGGACAACAGTAGAATTTACATGCAAAATGTTACCTTTCGCAGCCAGATGTAACTGCTAATTTCTGTATATCTTACATGAAAAATCTGTTTGTAGACTTTTTAATATACAGCCATGAGAGGAGACATACATACAGGGTCCGCCACTTAAAACTCCCCAGGCTCGTATTTTCGCTATTTTTCTAGGTACAACCTTAAGTTATATATGAAATTGTAGGTCTTTTTAAACTCTTTAAAAATAGAATATTGGGTGTCCAAAAATTTTTTTTTGTTAATTATCATATTTTGAAAATAAAGTTAATTTTTGTAAATATTTTTTAACCTTAACCCGTATAATAAATATTGCTTTATAGTTGGATGCCGCCTTTTATTTTCTTCAATTTGTGTCTTCACCATGTATGCGTAATTTTTACTCCTTCTTAGTGACAAACAAGAAAAACTAATCGCCGCCATTTTTGATAATAGGGTTGTTCAGAATTTCAGTGTTATTTTAGTAGCTTATTACGGTACAAATTATGCCTACATACCCATCGCTGCACACAAAACCCCAAAATTTCGAGTAACTTTTAAATAAATAAAGTACAAAGATCGTTCTACAGAGAGAGAGAGAGAGAGAGGCTAGAAAATGAAACCCTGCGATGAGGCTAGTTTGGTTTTCTACATCACGCACTAGCCTCATCGCAGGGTTTCGTTTTCTAGCCTCTCTCTCTGTAGAACAAATTTTGTACTTTATTTATTTAAAAGTTACTCCAAATTTTGGGGTTTTGTGTGCAGCGATGGGTATGTAGACATAATTTGTACCGTAATAAGCTACTAAAGTAACACTTAAAAAATTCTGAACAACTCCATTAATAAAAATGGCGGCGAATAGTTTTTCTTGTTTTTCACTAAGAAGTAAAAACCGTTGCAAATTGAATCAATACTTCCACATCCAATTGTCAAAATGACATTTACTTTTTTATTTCTTATACTTTACGATTAGTAATCAGGTTTTGAGCATTTTTCCTCTCTACACATTTTTGCTAAGACAAACAGTCCTCGTGATATTAGCAAAAATAAATATATTTTTGAAATCGGTTTTTCCAAATAACTCGAAAATTATTAACTTAACAAAAAAATTGCAAGTGCGCTTTCTGATCAGAAATTTGATTTTCTATATAATTCCAAGATTTAAAAAAAATCGTACGAGCAGGGTCCAAAATAGGTTTTTTGGAAATATTTCGAAAATGTCAAAATTTTGGATAAATTTTCTAAGACACTTTTTGTGAGAAATTTTATTTCCTATCTGACGGCATTTTCATTTTTTGAATATATTAAATATATTCGGAAATATTTAGGAAAAACCGTTTTCTTTAAGTGACGCTTTTTTGCTAATATCTTCTAAACAGTTTGCTGTACCGAAAATTTATGAGAACTATTAATACTCGCAGTTATACTACTAATCACATACTAAAATGATAAAATATAAAAAAATAACAATTTGCAAACAGGGTAGTTACCCCCCCGATTTCGCCCCCTTCCCGATACCCTACTTACCCCACAAACAATAGGTCGCTTTGGGTAGTTGAGATTTATACGTTTGCCAAAGTTCATATATTAAGTCTTTCGAAAGTTATCGTGTCCACAAACAATACCACAGACACACAGACAAGAAGTTTTTTTTGCTCAAATTTTGTTTTTTGCGTTTCCGACCACTTTAAAAGGAATGAGCAAATAAAAATTTTTGAAAATTTTTTTCGCGATACAATACTTCCCATCCGTTGGATGTGGAAGTAAAATTACGCATACATGGTAAAGACACAAATTGAAGAAAATAAAAGCCGGCATCCATCTATAAAGCAATATTTATTATACGGGATAAGGTTAAAAAATATTTACAAAAATTAACTTTATTTGCAAAATATAATAATCTGCAAAAAAAAATTTTGGACACCCAATATTCTATTTTTAAGGGATTTAAAAAGACCTACAATTTCACATATAACTTAAAGTTGTACCTAAAAAAATAAAGAAAATACGAGCCTGGGGAGTTTTAGGTGGCGGACCCTGTATGTCAAGTAGAGAGTTTATTTTATTTAGGTATATAAAAATTGTAAATCGCCACTGAAATATATTTTTAATGAATGGGAATTAGCGCTCTTCTTAAAATCATCGACTTTTGTAAACATACGTTCTAAATAAATACATTCTTCGGACGATGCCTCTAAGCAATTGTTTAAATGACGAGGAGACGAAATCATTACATTTATTATAATATCCTGTTGTCGTCTCTTCAATCGTGCCGCAATTGTCAGGAACAGAAAGGATTGCGTAAGGTACGCCGACTTATGTACGAAGCGTGTGCATCGTTCAGTTGTGTTTTTGCATTTCCACCTGACCATGGAAAGCTGTAGAAACCCCTCTGATGTGATCCAATTTGACGGGCACGTCTTAGGAATGGATGTTACGTAAGCCATAAATTTCGTAGTTTTCCTAACAAGGACGTAACGAGGCCACTAGGTGTTTGGTTCAGTTTTATAGGTTACTAACAAGTGGATGATTACAGTACAATGCAAAATACAGAATCTGCTGCGAAAATTAATTGAAACTGAAATAGTAGGCCACGGAATTTGGGCGAGTAAAGGAAAGTAACTACGTGTTGAAATCTGCCCAGGTTTTCATTAATGTTGATTACTTATTATTAGAGAGACTTATATTATATCTACCAAAACAGGATCATAGAAGAGTATTACTCTAGGATATAGAGCATAAGAGACATCTGCATCGTTAACAGATCGATAGTATCTCGTGGGTTTTTATTTGATTTGCTACAAATATTATTAAAAAATTAAAATTAGAGCTTTATGTTTCGATCGTATTAAAGATTACTTCGAAGTCGTCTTAAATAAGTATAGTTAATTATCTAGACATCAGTAACACGCCATTTCGATAAAAATTATATCCTTTAAAGAGCTGAAAATTTTTGTCCATTTTTGAGAAACCATTAAATGATCAGATAAAAGTTTCATGCAAACAAAGAACGAGATATCTTGAAAAAGTCGCTTTTATTCGATTTTCCTTTGCACTTCTCAAAACAAATTCAGACCGCTTTCGTTATTTGGAGAGCAGCCTTTTTTATTTTATTAGATATTTTATATAATATGAACATATGTATTGTAAATTATTCTATAAAACGCTATTATTGTCATGGTTAATATTTTTRATATCACATTGATAGAATCTTACAATTTAGATATCCTTAACTTAGTAGGTACGTGAGATATTAAAGAAATAAGATTTGTTTTAMTCGATTGTGCTGTTAAGGTATAGTGGGTTAATGTTAGGTGCTTACATATTTAGTATTGTTTTTACCTTTCAAAAATTGTCTGCTGACAACATCTATGTGTATACATAAATATAATTATCCTAGCAAGCACAGTGTAGAGGGCAGTAGGGCCGAATACAAATTTTGAAAATGAGTTTCTGTGAAATTATATGAAACATTTTTTAATGCATTAGTTAACTGACTTTATAAAACGAGATAAACTTAGTGAATAAAAAATAAGTAATTGTAAGGCACTCATATGTTCTTTATTTTATTACTCATAATTACTATTCAACAATTTGCATATTCTGGAGGTAT
This sequence comes from Rhyzopertha dominica, assembly GCA_025024175.1. NCBI lineage: Eukaryota > Metazoa > Arthropoda > Insecta > Coleoptera > Bostrichidae > Rhyzopertha > Rhyzopertha dominica. The sequence continues at coordinate 54,363,787 of QCXZ01000137.1, forward strand.
TACTTACCAGAACAGCATATTAAGATGCTTTTTACCTAAAGAGACTTTAGATAGCTAAAAACGTATATTAAATTTTACAATAATCTAATCTTAATACTTTTATATAACAGTAACCTCAAATGAGTATAAATAGTTAAAAGCTTCTTCATTTTCTACTCCCTCTTTTCATTGTATATAAAAGGCATCTAGTGTTTAAACCCCTAACATTTGCTTTTTCAGCTGCACAACGATTTTATTTTATTTCTCAAACAGAAAAGGTTAATTTGATGAAATAACGATTTGTTATATTAAAAAATTACCTCTACAATTGTCCATACTGGTGGTCATAATCTTCAATGCATAACTATATTTTTGGCGTCGTCATATTCAACATCCGTATACCTTAAAACTTCGTGTTAGTAATTTTTCATTATTTTTGGCCACATTATACAGTCTGGACCTCTTTCTTTTCTCGTCAGGTTTTACCTTCTTTTCCACCACATAATATTATGTCAATCCCCGACAGGCCATTGATAATGATACATGTATGGGCAGAGTGAAATTATTTTTTCATAACTCTATAATTGTTGAAAAAAACTAAAAACAGTTTATACAAAGCACTTTTGGATATTTTATTGTCCTCACTGTCTGTCTACTCATAGCTCGAGAACGGCTCAAGGATCTAACTCGTTGATGGCTCTTTGGATAGGTCTGAGCCTAAGCATGATCAAATGATCATTCATGTACTGTTTTGTACTTAAAATGAAATTAAATACATCTGGACGATACGCTAGTCGCTTTTGCCGAAAAAGCTTTTCAATCTTGTTAATATATATTTGCATACCTTTTAGTGCTACTTTATTAATCGCAAATTAAGTCGGATTTATACCAAATTTTGTGTAAGAAGATACTATTGTAATATTCGCAAAAATGTTCAATAATTTTTAAACTAAAAGAAATAAAAATAAAATAAAGATAAAAGCATGGGTTCTTGGTTGTTTGAAATAGCCCAAACAATTTTATCATTCCACACAAAAAAGCATTTTTTTAATAGAATGGTATAAATATTTTTGCACTATTATATGTGAAATAAAATTTCGAATTATTTTAAATCTGGGTGTGTTTATTTATTTTGTTATCACTATTGGCGTTGACAAATCTGCTGTCAATTGCTTAATTAGTCGATATGTTATTATTATATTAAAAGTCGATAGCCTCTACAATTTACGTACAGCAGTTCCCAGATATAAACGGATACACAAGAATTGGCTTTCTGGTAAATGCTGAAGTGATTTTTTACCTCTGGGAATACTAAATCATTTTAATTATTCAATGAATAATTAGAAAGAGCACTGTTGAAACAAGCAAATTCAACATTTGGAATTGGGTTTTCTGTTATGTACTTGTTTATTAATTTAAACAAGCATCAATTTCATTAATTTATTAATTAATTATTAGATTGCAACTGGTACATCTTTATAGTAAGTGACACATGCCATACATAACTTTAGCTACTTGATATCTAATATATAATAATAATATTACTACACAACATCTCTCTTTCTTTAAACATAAACAATTTTTTTAAGTACAACTAATATTTTCATTTAGCTAATAATAACTCAAAAAAAACTAACCCTATACAAAATTAATACTATCAATACATTTCATAGTCTTTGAACTTGTAGGGGAGCCTAACCTGTCGTCTATTTGTAGTAGTGTCTGATTTATCATGATTGTCTTTTTTCTGTACATCACTACTACCTGGAATGGCATTATCGCCTTGAGCAGTTACACAATCCCGAAGCCTAGGTGTGTTTAAAGACTTCCTTAAAAAGTAACTGTTACGTCTATATGTCACATTATTGCCATCCCGAACATTATAAGACTTTGGCTGTTCTAACTTTTCGGTTATTACTCCTGGAACCCATTCTCTCTCTTTTTTAATTAACACTGTCTCACCTTCTTCAAAACCTTCTTTCTCATGTGTTCCTCTATCATAATACTTCTTTGCTAAATTTCTGTTTCTCTCAATCTTATCTTTTACACTTTCATATTGTGGTTTGTACTGGTTTAATTTTAACGAACTCTCCAAGGATGGTATTCTATCCCTCACCTTACTATTCATTAATAACTCAGCCGGACTTAAGTTTATATCAACAATCGGTGTATTCCTATACTGAAGTAATCCTAATGAAACATCTTTTGTTTTACGAAGGATGTTTTTTACTATCCCTACAGATTTTTCCGCTAACCCATTCGATTTGGGATAATGTGGAGAACTAGTGACTATACTGAAACCCCATTCATTAGAAAACTGTCTACAAGCATAGGAATTGTACGGCATATTGTCGGCAATTAATATTTTTGGTATTCCTAATCTGCTGAATATTGCTTTCAGATTATTAATTATTGTTTCAGATGTCTTGTCTTTTAAAATTGCCAATTCAATCCATTTTGAAAAATAATCTACTACTACCAGATAAGATTTGCCCCCAAACTCTAGAATATCACTTCCTACTTTTTCAAAGGGATACCCTGGGATGTGATGTGGAATCATTGGTTCTCTAATATTATTTGCACGAAATTTCTGACATTGTCTACAATTTTTTACTACATTTTCAATGTCCTTGTACATGTTAGGCCAATATAATTTAGTTTTAGCTGTCAATTTCATTTTAGTCATATCAAAGTGACCACCATGTAGTAACTCCAGTACATGATCTTTTAATGTTGATGGTACTATTAACCTTTCATTCAAAAATAACAGATCTTCAATTACATGAATCTCAGTTTGATATGGCCAGTATGACTTAAGTTCATATGGTACAGATTTGTAACTTTTTGGCCAACCATTATGAGTGAACTCTCTTAATTTTGACAAAATTGGGTCTGTTTTTGTGGCTGATTGGTATTTATCTTTTTGTTCAGAAGTAATGCTAATAAATTCTTCAACGCTATGAATTACTTCTGACAATTCTGGGTCATCTTCAACATGCTCTTGACTATATGATCTTGAATATAGATCAGCTATGTACATTAGTTTACCTGGCCTAAACTTTAAATTAATGTCATACTTTAGCAGTTTCAATTTCATTCGTTGTAATCTTACTGATGCTACTTTTGATATTTCTTTTTCCATTATCCTAACTAACGGCTTATGATCACTTATTATTTCAACTGGCCTTCCGTATGTGAAATAATGGAATTTTTCAACTGCATACACAACAGCTAACATCTCCTTTTCAATTTGAGAGTACGACTTTTCACATTCCGTTAAACTTCTTGAAGCATGATATATTGGTTTTCCATTTTGTAAAAGATAGCATCCCAACCCACTTTTAGATGCATCAGTTTCAATTGTTACAGGTTTATTTGCATCGAATGTGCCTAGCACACAATCACTACAAAGTATTTCTTTAATTTTATTTGAACACTTTTGTATGTACCGGTAACCATTGAAATTGAACATCATTTCTTAATAATTCACGCAGTGGTGCTGTAATTTCGGCAAAATTTTCATGTTTCATGTTTCATGCCTTCACTACAAAAAATGTGACCCATGTATTTCACCTCAGGCACTTTAAATTGAACTTTATTTCTATTGAATTTAATGCCTAAGCTTTTCGCTCTATTTATTACCTGATGCAATATTTTATCATGCTCTTCACTTGTGTCAGCTGCTATCAGGATATCATCAAAATATATTATTACGCCTTTGATATTACCAAATGTTTGTTCATTCATTTTTTGAAACACCTCGGGAGCACTATTTATTCCAAAGGGGACCCTATTAAAGCAGTAACACCCAAATGGAGAGCTAAATGTAGTAATTTCTCTCGATTCCGGTGCTAATTCAATTTGGTAATAGCCATCCTTCAAATCTAAAACAGAGAAGAATTTTTTACCACTTAGTTCACTAGCAATATCCTCTAATGTGGGTATCGCATAGTATTCCCTAAGAATATTTTTATTGAGATCTTGCGGATCTAAGCAGACTCTAAGTGATTTATCAGGCTTTTCAATTAAAACTAGGTTATTTACCCAGCCTTTCGGATTAGACACTTTAGAAATAATTTTTTGTGCCTCTAGTTCATTTAATTTTTGTTTTAACTTGTTTTTGAGACAGAGGGGAACCCTCCTTGGAGGTCTAAATACTGGTTTGACACTTGTCCTTAAATTAATTTTGTAATTTCCCGTGAATTTTCCTAAACCAGTAAAAACCTCAATATTTTTATTAATGAACTCACTTTTTGTTTCATATTTAGTCGTATTGACATTATATACTTCTAGTAATTATTTTTTCTTGCATTCTATAAATCCTAGAGCAACCGAACTTTCTAATCCTAATATAGGTTTCGCAAACGCTTTAACTATTACAAATCTCAGGTTTCCAGTTTGATTGTTCTTCTTGTACCTAACATTAACAATATCTAATGGTTTTATTTTGAAACCTCCATAAGCCTCTAACATGGATTTAGACTCTATTAATTTTGTAAATGTGATACGGTAGAATATTAACTTCTGATCCTGAGTCTATTTTAAAGGAAAAATGTTCATTTTTTATTTTTACGTCTGCATACCACGCCCTTTTACCCTTCTTGTTGGTTTCTACGGCGCATATCTCGAAATCTTCATCACTGCTTTCTTCTTCGGTTACTTCTTTCACTTGTTGGTAGTTCTTTGTTCTTCTAAATCTGCATGCTACAGCAAAGTGGTTCAGCTTGCCACATCTTGCACACTTCTGTCCATACGCCTTGCATTGTCTTGGTCCATGCACGTCCTTACATCTACGACACATGAAGTCTTGCTCACTTCGTTGTGGGAAGTTATTTATATCCTCTCTGGTTTTTTCCTTCTTCTTTGTCCTCAAACTTGATTTTTTTACCATACAAATTTTTTCTTCCTTTTGTATTTGCCTGATCTGTATTTTAGTTGCTTCTGCTGACCTGCACATTTGAGCGGCTTTGTCCAATGTTAGGTCATCTATGGCCAGTAGTTTCTCCTGCATTGAGGTTTGATTTATGTTTAATACTATCTGGTCTCTTATCAAGGAATCCTTTTGTTCGCCAAATTCACAATTGGTAGCTAGTGTTTTTAAATCTGTCAACCATTTGTCAAATGGTTCATTTTCTATTTGCTTCCTTTGAAAAAACTTATAACGTTCATATATAACATTTTTCTTTGGACTAGTGTACTTTTCAAATGCATCCAGTACCTTCTTGTAATCTTCTTTATGTTCTTCAGGCAGTTGAAATGTGTTATATATTTCAACTCCCTCCGGTCCGATCGTGTTGAGTAAAATTGCGACTTTCACATCATCTGGCTTATTTGACTTCCCAGAAGCTTTTAAATATATTTCCAGGCTTTGTTTGAATCGTTTAAAGTGTTCGGCCACGTTGCCTTCAAATCTAAGCTCACCTGGCGGCTTAAACTCCATTTTCGGTATCGGCTCTTGCACCAATTGTTCGTTTCCAATCTTTCTATTTATGCAGCAGCGCCATGTTATGTACTTGTTTATTAATTTAAACAAGCATCAATTTCATTAATTTATTAATTAATTATTAGATTGCAACTGGTACATCTTTATAGTAAGTGACACATGCCATACATAACTTTAGCTACTTGATATCTAATATATAATAATAATATTACTACACAACATTTTCTACATACAAGCGTGGGCGAAATTGCAGTTAGATATAATATTGAAAATCTCATTAATAGCATCAATACGGAATTTAGCGTCATCAAGAATTAACTATAATGTTGGAGCTAATTCCACCAAAATCCCTTTCATTTTGAACAACACTTCACCGACAACGAAGGTCTCTTATAATGTGAATGTAAATGTTATTCTATATATAGAGAGCATAAATTATTATTTGATAATTCATTTACTAGGTTCTATATGTGGTTTCAACGAGATGGAGCTCATCCACACAGCAGGTTGGTGGGGATTTTAAAAATTAGAATATCGCGAATATATCGATATGTAGATGTGCCCTTGTAGACATGTATTAGCTTGCTTCCATACGTGAGAAAGCCTACATCAAGACCAGTGTTTACTATTTTTCCAATTATTTGCATTTGAAATTTTTGAAATCCAAGCCTCAGAACAAAATAAGTCGAATTTTCTTTTTTTACTTTAAGAATGGCATTTTATACCATTATAACATCAGTCCCCTGATTCAGTCTCAGTTAGTTTAAAAGTTATGTTGCTCTTACAAAGGTATTGCAATCGTATATTTTTTCACAAAATGTCGAATAGCTCTGTACTGGTGCATTTTACACCTAATGTATGGTGGCATTAAATTTTTACAAGGAATACAAGAAGATAATTAAAAATAGAGTGTTCTATGAGAATCATTGTAGGTTATACTAGGTAGTCAAAAGTCCATATTTTATTTGTGGAAGAAATATATTCACTTCGCCCAGCCTGTATATTTCTTGCACTATAAATATCGACGTTTCAGCTACTTTCACACACCCTAAAATCTTACCAAAATAGGAGTTTATAAGTGTGACAAGTTCCTTTAGAACATTCTACATTAAAAATACGGCTAGGTATATTGAACTTTGTTTGGATTTTTATATCAATGGCATCTGTATTTTCACCAGTCCTATTATTGGATACTGTCCTGTCATTTTCCAGTTGTATAAGTCATTGTAGAGCCTGCAGATGACGGTCGAAATACAATCAAAACGCGTTGCACATTTTAAATATAATACTTCTTTACACACTGAGTGTGTGGAAGGACATAATCTCAAATCCTTTTACTCTTCTAGTATCAACTCCCATAAGAGCGATCATTTTTACATATTCTGTTTGCTGGTAGGAATGATTAAACAGAAAAACTAAAAGAAAAACGTAATATGTACGTGGCATTGATAAGAAAGCTGCAGTCGGAAAATAAGACTAGGGAAACACACATTCCAGTTATAATTTGACTTGTTAAGCAACCCTTAAAATTATACCTTGAAGTTTAGCAACACCTTACGTAAATTGGATGACTCCTAAGGAATACACAAAATGAAGATCCTAAATTAATTAACTTACTACTTTTAACTAATAAATGTAGTATCTAGTAATAACAAAATGCTCTGGGCAGGGTGTGTGTAAAGGTTTAGGGAGGAATTACGTGCTATAACGAATTTTTGTATCATGGCGCTCTCTTTTGTGTACAAAGCATTTGTTAAATCTTGAGGAGACGAATATCACAATCAGAAGAAGTGCCAAGTATAATAAATGAAAATGATAAAAGTGATATTATTCTTTCGCTCAAGATCAGATGACAAATACATAATCATATACTTTTTGCCTCTTAAGTAAATAGGAAAACTTGCTCGTTTTGCTTAGGCCTGTTTTGTATTTTAGACTAGTACTAAAACATTGCTTCTTGTTTATTAACTTTGTTTACTGAAAAGCGTGTACTATAGGTACTAGACCGCAAAATCAGCAAGAGTTGATCGTTTTCCCATTTATCATCGGACGGATTAATGGGGTTATAATTGCAGCATGAAAAACATATTCCAATTATACTCCAGTTGTTTGTGCCCCCGCATTTGTCTGAAATTAATGGCTATTGATTGATTATTAACTTGCCAGGTGGCTGTGGTCCATTGGCGTTCGACGTGCTCTAGTTCAGCTGAACAAATAATTGCCAATCGATACGACTTTGCCATAATCATTAGGGAACCTCTTTAGATTTTATGCATAGGTTTGCCTTTTAGTACAAAAGGTATTGAAGAGCTCGCAAAAAGGATGAGTCCTTGCAGATAATCTCATCGTTGTTTCGGTACTTTGATCTATTTCGATAATCGCATTTCTAGAAAAAAATATTTCCTATACGAGAAGGTATCGTAATCTATTCCTCCGTTCCATTGGAAATATCACGACCCACTTCAAAAACGTCATTTTAATTCAATGGTGTCTAATGTTTATAGAATATAATGAACTTATCACACTTTGCCCGTGGTACAAAACCCACACTAAAAACTAAATCGGCACGAGAACGGTAGATCGAGGTAATAGTCAAAAAAAGTGGAAGATATAGGTAATAGTCCTTATTTGAATAAAGCTATTGTGCTCGATAGACTTTATAATTTTATGTAAAAATGGTCATATAGTTATTTTTCATCATAAACTTTATGTATGTTATATTATAAATTTCTTCCTGACCTCCTGCATTTTGCGCATTTTAAACAGTAAAACATGAACAATGCTTGAACACGCCTTTCGAATTTGGCATATTTCCTGTTCTACCTCTTGTTTTGTACAACTGAAGTGTTTAGGGAGCTATGGTCAGGTAAGAATGTTTATACCTACTTGCATGTCGCAACATAAATATATTGTTTTAAAACGATGACATTAGAGAACACAAGCAAAAAACTCATTTGCAGACAAGTTTTTGGCTATCCGTAGTGTACATAAAAAGGAACCTTGCTTAGAGTGATAGCAGCAGCTCGAGTAGCAGCTTCATGTTTAGTAGTTTCAAAATTAAATGAAATTTCCAATTGCTGTGCACGATTTAGATATATAATGAATAAAACTTTGATTCAGAAGCGCAATCTTGGGTACTAAATCCGATTGTTCATCTCAAACGAAACAAGCAGTCACCATGATTATTATTAAAAAAAAAAAGTTAGCCGGCGGTTCCAGATTCGCTCTTGAATTACGATTACACGGTCACCATACCATAACGAAGGTTTCGTGTAAAGGGGAATAGAGATATCCGCATAATTCACTTGAATGGCATATTAATTAAAGACTCAATAGTTTAAAATCTCCGTCAGTAAGGTAATTATAACATTGCATATGAGAAAATTATGCAGTGATAATTTTTTACATAATCAGTGTTTAGTATAGAAAAATGTAACAACATATTATAGTATTTGTGTATATTAATGTTTTAAAGCGATGTTCATTTGCAGAGTTGCATTAATTTTGCCATCCACTGTATGAGTTCAAAATTTAATAGCGAATTAGGCAAAATATAGATAAAACGTGAGCTCACCATTGTAAGTGATTAGTGAAATAACTTTTTGTTCCAGGAACGTAAATATCTTTTAAACTAGATGTAACTTAACAATCACGATAGGTCATTCCACGTTTTTAACGTATTATTACAATCTTAAGACCAAATTGTTATTTACATTAATTATCGGACAATCTGGGTTGAAATAAACCAATACATCTGAAGATGTAAAAATATTTTTAACCTTCTCGTAACTATTTACTTTCAAAACTGTTAAACGTACATACTAATTGTTGTTCAATAGTAATTTAACAAGATCTTAATAAATAGTCGACTATTTACATTGTCATCTAAAGTGCGCGACTGTCAAACTGGCATTAATAATTTGACAAGTGCCCGAGTGCTTTAGCGCGAGAGCTTCTGTTGGAGATTCAACATTTTAACGCGAGTGGCCTTGACAACCGGTGCATGCTGGTGAACCAAATAAGCCTGCCTATTTGCAGCCGCATTTCGAATTACACTTCTTTTGACAGTTGCAAAAATAGTATTAAGGAGCCTTTCTGGTGCAGGTGGACATAGAGTGTGGATTGGTTCCAATACATTGTTAATTAGCTTCCAACTACATTCTCCTGCGTCCAGTTGATTGCCCAACCACACTTGAACCTGGTAATATACTCGATAAAAATGTTGGCAAGCAGAAGGCGAGGTTGGAGGAAGACAACCTAAATGCACGCATTTTTAGATGTATATTTTGCAAAAGATAATTAACGTAACTTATCTATGCAAGTAATTTTTTGGAGGTCCATTCATATACAGACAAAATAAAGCGAATTCTGTTGGTAATTAGTGTTTCTGGAGTTCATATTTTCAAAAACTTTCGCACATGTAATTAAACTTACTTATATTGTGCGTTCAGTTGGCAGTGTAGTCGTGCGTATTGTGTAGAACACAACTTCAGTGAATTTTAGAATCTTTTTTTCTCAGGAAATTAGGAAAAAAAGTGTAAGGACAATTTCTTTAGATAATTGCATGATCTACAACGATTCGCAAAAGATTAAAAAAAACTATTTTTGCACCCATGGGATCGATGGAAACTTCAGAATTTCATTATAATGGTATCCCTAACGTTCATGTAAATTATCAGCTTGTTAGATATTTATGCAAGGGTATCCCTATTTTTCTGGCTAAGTTGACCTGACGAAATCGCCATACCTTACATCACTAAAACGGTATCATCCTTCTTGGAGTTTTTTTTTTGCTTGAGGCGATGGCTTTAAGCAACGAATCTAAAAAAAAAACATCTTTATGTTGTTAATACTTAAATAACGGTTGCTTTGTATTACTTACGCTAATTCTGCACCTTCTCTTTATGTCATCGGATACCTCATTAATAAATAATGTCCACACTATTTTGTTCGTCGACAGCAAAACTGTAATAATCAGCTCGTCCTATTTTATTCTCTCGGTTATACGACCTTTGACGTACAACGGGCGATAAATAATAAAATGCCTGATAGAAATAGTATCAATCGCCTGCGTCAAAACACTCGTTGGACTCTCTAGCTGTGCTGAAGAGGCTTTACAAGCCGAAACAGCTGACCACAGATTGTTTTTGACACAGGCGACATGGCATAGACGTAATTATTAGGTCTAAGTATTTCAGTAACCGCTATTTTAGTTAGTTTTAACGTCGTTTCTTTATTTTTACTTCCACATTCAACGAATGGGAAGTATTGTATCGCGAAAAAATTTTCAAAAATTTTTAWCTGSTCCTTTGCTTTAAAATGGTCGAAAACGCAAAAAACAAAAWTTGGGCAAAAAAATTTCTTGTCTGTGCGTCTGTAAGTCTGTGTGTCTGTGGTATTGTTTGTGGACACGATAACTTTCGAAAGACTTAATATATGAACTTGAAATTTGTCAAATGTATAAATCTCAACTACCCAAAGCGACCTATTGTTTGTGGGCTAAGTAGGGTATCGGGAAGGGGGCGAAATTGGGGGGTAACTACCCTTCTTTAAAATTTTTATTTTTTTATATTTTTTTCGTTATGGTCTAGTTTTGTAGTCTGTTTATTTGCTTCAAAAATATTATTTGAACTTGTTACAAACAATTTTTGGAAATTCTTTTCTTTGACAAAAATTACAGGAGTTAGATTAATAATTTTTTATAAGTCAATCAAAGTTTAGGTTTAACCGTCTGAATATTAACAACATTTCAACTATGACATGTTGTTTTCCGGGCTGGTTCTCACGTTGGTCATTTGACCTTGACTTTTCGACACTCATGTCGGTGTCTTCCTCAGAAGTAGCTCTGAAACAGTTTCAGACACCCACATGAGTTTCGAAACGTCAAGGTCCTTACACCATTGAAGATGGATGGTGTTCTGTTTGGCAACTTCAAAAACATGATATATGCAATCAGCAGCTTCTAGAGGACTATAATGGTATCGATCTATCAACCCCCCATCAACAGCATGGCCTGGTGGTCTTGCCTCTATACATCGTGTTGATGAAGGTGTGTGTCTTCTATGGTTTTTTCTTCAATACACAAGTTAATGATAAGATTTTGTTCTTTCCGCTCTTTTATAAAAGTCGACCATAGTCGCATAAAATTAATAGTACTGTGTAATGTATTATTGATTTTCATAATATATATAAGAATAAACTTCCTGGGCCCAGTGTTAAAATAAAATAGGAATATTTTGTGGGGTCTGATATAAAAAAAATTCATAGAAAAAAGTGTCGTTGACAACTACAATTTAGAAGATCTCCACAAAAAAATAAAATTAATGCTAGAACATGGAAAACGGTTTCATCAAGGAATGGTTGACGTCAAGAGCATTATGGTGGTCAATGGAAACCATTTATGTTTGAAGGCTTCTGTTGGTGTCTTCATAGGAATGAGGCAAGGATTAACTACAGGAGAAAAGCCAATCTTTCAAAAAAAGAGTTTTTTTGGTAAAGTAATACAAGCTTTTCTCTATGAAACCTGATGTGATTTGGTTCTCGGTTGCGTGTCTCACCACAAACAGATCGCAACATATTTTTCGCATCTGTAGCTCCCCTCCAGTTTTCATAATTCAGCCCTACAACGAACACCCCTAATTAAATTAGCATTTGCCCGCGGCGATACATCATTTAACCGCGGTGTTGTCCTTCTGACATGACCTAAAATCACGTGCATGTTAAATTAACGCTGCAGCTAGCCGGATTTCAACGTTCTCTTTAGGTTCGGTAGTTTAGTTGCTCTTTAAGACAACTTTGGTCTAGATCTCATCGGTACGTGTAATTTAGTGATCTCGTCGACGAATCCATTACGGATTCATGGGACGGACGTAATTTCATCTGTCGGTTATCTAAAGGGCGATAATAAAAAAACGTAGCTGGACAAGTTTGAAATTTCCCTTGGGGATGGCTGGAAAGCTTATACTGTTATCATTAATGCATAAGGACTTGATTCATACGTGGGACGTCACTTATTTGTGAAGTGTAGGTCACGGAAGAGAGAGAATTAAAATTTGGCGTGAAATCGATACAAGATGAGTTGCTGAGTGGAAATTGGTCAATAATGAAAGCATAGTTGAAATGTTCCGTGGTTGGTTGTCGATGACATGTTGTTTTCTGGGCTGGTTTCGACACTCATGTCGGTGTCTTCCTCAGAAGTAGCTCTGAAACAGTTGATTGCATATATCATGTTTCTGAAGTTGCCCAAACAGAACACCATCCATCTTCAATGATGTTGTAACATTCCGTTTGTCCGTTTTATTTAACTAAATCAAAATCACTAGATTTGTACATATTCAGTAGTCTATCTGTGGTGTGGGTTGTCCCCAATCAGGCTGTCGTTCTGCCCGTGGATTTGTATTGTTTTTCTTACATTTTTTTCGGCCTCTATTTTGTGGAGATTAGTCCATGTTTCTGGCACTCCGCTGCCGACTTCACTGGCCATAACATCTTGAGCTGAAAGTAAAACAGTAATTATTATATTAACTAGCACCCGGTATTTATAGTGTATCTACCATTTTTGATCGATCATTTGCTCTTACCTTTACTACTTTAGGGTTCCTGATAAATTACTGCAATTTTCCCAATTTGAGGTGCTTGCTTTGTTGGGCCTTATTTCTGTCGTCGAATATACTTATTAACGCTATAAAGCTGACCCTCCGCGAAGTGAGGTAAATTATATAATTAATTTTGTACAGCTTACTTACATTACTTTGATTCAATCGTTAGGGTCGAACGTCGAAGTCACATTAAGGTCATCCATCAGTTCATTTTATATACCGAGGGTCTCTGTCTGTCTGTCCGTACCTGTAGGAAGCTAAATATAAGAATGGAAGCTTGCTTACTTACCGGAAATCGTCGAATTGCATAACCACTCAGGCCACCAACTCCACACTGTACATACCACCACCATTTGACAGGATACAGATAAGTGAACACCACCTTTCGATATTACACTATACGTAGCGGTTATTGAATGTGCATGAGATCAGATTGAGATCGATACATAAAGATTAATTGTAAATCTGAGCAAAGCATTGTGAAGAGTCACAAATTTTATCTGTTTCTTCACCGCATATACGTTAATTATCAATCAGTACTGCCCACCTTGTGTACAACCGTCTGCACATATTTTATAACTGCTTTTTATCTTATATAAAAAAACTGTATCTTTCCAAGTGGTCATTTATTTAGCGGTTTTCCAAATTTCCCACACGGTGGCCGTATTAGTTACTTTAATAGCTGCCTCGCAACATTTGTAACTAAACTCCTCTCAAGGAGCAGTTACAATATAAGGAGCGCGAAGGAAATCTTCTATCCACAGAGGTTTTCTGGAAGTTAGCCGAGTTGTAAGCAGCTCTTGTAGATCTCGGGAAATCAGAAACTCATTTATTTAGTTGAGTGTCAATTCTTCCTATGTGATGACATCCAAACAGGACAACAGTACTCAGCAGTGCTATAAAGTAGTTGCAGAAGCATCCCAGCTTGCACCAGCAACCTTATGCAGGGTGCTATTTCTATTCTGTAATTTCTTACTGGTGTTTTCTAAATGTTTCTTGTACGTTAGAGACGTATCTAGTGTTAATCCAAGGTAGTTTGGCCAGAAGTTGTGTTTGAGAATTATGTTATTTGACATAACTTGAAGTTATTTTGTCTTTAGATGATTGTTGAGATGAAAGCAAGTTACAATTCATAATCTCGATGTGTCTTAAAAGGTATTGCTCAATTACAGAGAAGTCTGTAGTATGCAAAGACAATGCCACGTCGTCTGCACACACAAATTTTCTCTATTGAGTTACCGGATATCACGTACATAAAGGTTTAAAAGAGTAGGCGACAGAACCTGTCCTCGTGGAAGACCATTATTTAAAATCCTGAATTTGCTACTTTCCTGTCCCAGAAACACTGGATTGTCGGTTGGGACAGCATTCGTTCGATGAGCTTCAGTCTTTCCACATTTCAGAGTATTAAATAGTTTGAAGATCAATTCATCTTTCCATCATATACTGCCGATAAGTTTCAGCATGTATGGTGTTATAGCCAAGACTTGGTCACAGCAACTTCATTTGGAGGTTCCCCGTGCTTTAAGACAGCAATCACCTTTGTTTTCTGAAACAAACTTGGGGGAGTACATGTATTTAAAATATTATTATAGAACAATAACAACCATTTTAAAGCTATTGATCCAAACTTTTTCAAGAATTCTGCGCAAATACCATGAATACCAGCAGCTTGTCGAAGTTCTTCCAATGAGAATAATTGTGACAACTCTACTAAAGGTTTGCATCTTTTTCTTATTTGACGGAATTGGAGATATTAACCAGTCGAGAGGCTAAAACATGAGGCGTAATTGATGATGTTTGTTTATGTATTTCATTAACGGTTAGTTCTAACTTTTTCAGCAGGTTACAGACTTCTGCGACTGGAGTGGGTGAAGTTCATGCTGTGTATTAGTGTATCAGTTTTTTCTTTCGAGATTGATTGAGGGATCAAGGTATCAGTTTCTTTATTCTATCAAGGGATGTGGCATTTTCGAAAACCTCTTGGGGTTATAGACAATGTAGGCAGCTGCAAAATTAAAACACAAATTAATGATAAATTCAATGAATATCGTATTGTGAGTAAAAATTTCTCCATTGTTAGGTCAGGTCAGGTCAGGTCAGGTCAGGACAGGTAGTAGAATAATGAGGAAAATCATTATAATAGAAAAAATGGCCCGTGTGTAGTTCTCTATTCTAGGACAAAAAATGTTTTAAATGCACATTTAATTTAACTTTGTGAAGAAAATTTTACAGAAATAGCAAAGGATTTCTATACTAAAGAAAAATCATAAAACAATTATTTAGAATTCCTTAATTAATGTTTAAAGTTATTTGATTTAATAAACAATTCTTTGAAAATTCGTAGTATTTATAAATCCTTGTTGATGTTAAAAAATAATTTGCGTGATGGGATAAATGTGACGTAATTTTTGTCTTATAATGGTGAATTGTTCTTAGAATTAAGCATAATTTTTGTATAACGAAAAAAAAGAATTATAAGATTTAACTTAAAGTAT